>OY292528.1:1022027-1622027 GCA_958496365.1 Subacronicta megacephala
ACTAATTGAAAATTTCATTCCATTTGTAAGACACATTATTCTAGATGAATATAGGCACACGTGTACATTCAACCCTGACAAAGTCTCGTATGAATTAGACCAGACCTAATAGCCAATGTCTCAGGGTAACCGAGCCGAATTAACAGTTCTACTTATCCATAGGTAACAGTTAACATAACCAACCTGTTTACTAATTTGCCACATTAATGAACTAAAAAAGCAACTGTTTCCTAAAATTTTATGTGGATTAAACTCACGTGGCAGTCTCGTGCAGTATCCTGTTGAGAGCGCTCTGCTCGTCGGGCTTGCGCGGCGGTGTGGACGCGGACGCGGCCGGCACCGGCGTCTCCTGCTGTTGCTCCGTCACTTCAAGTAGATGTGTCCGTTCGTTCACAGTATTCTCCTGTAAAAACGTAAATGTGATAATGTGGTTGTATGAGCTTTTTTTATTTGTTTATTTTATTCTTTATTGTACACCACATATGCAAACTTAAAAATATATATCCACAAAAACATTATTTTTTTAATGCTTATTAGTAATTCGCACATTACTAGTATTCTTGTTAATCTTTTTTTTTTTTGTTTACCATTGGAGGTGAGGTGTAGTATGTAAGTACATAATAGTTGGCGTGTGTGCGTGTTTATAATAATGCTATCTGTTCTTAATATATTCAGTATCACCTCAACATTAAAGATGTTTTATTTACTTTAACTCCCGTCCTTATACCTTGTACTAAACTAAATGCTTGTATTATGAGTGGGTTTACGTCGGTAGTGCAATGGGTGGGTTTCGAACCGGACACCGCAGTCTGACGCCCCAACCATTAGGCTGCCGCCGCTACATTCATTCATCAGTTATGCACACGAAGATAAGCAATTAAAGTCAACCAATCAATATTTCTAGAGACGACATAAATATGCTGATATCATCCTGGGGACAGAACAGAGTTTTACAGAGCAATACATTTGTTTAGATTCGAACTGAGACTGGGGAGAAGTGGGGAATTTAAATTAAATTATTCTTTTAACCACTACGCTACTCAAAGTACTCACGGTTACAAATAAGTCAAGCTATACATTTCAAGTAACCTGACCTCGAAATGCTTAAGAGGTCAGCTTATAATGAAAATTTCATGCTTGATAATATAATTATGTGCCCATGAATATACTTGCTCCATTGGTCATTAGTAAAGTGTTATAAGTGAAGCTTTAAAAACCTTATTGGCACGCTGTTTATACATCAGCAAACCTTTGCCTAACCCTACAGGAATACAAGCAATCTATCCTATTTATATAAATAATTTAATTTCTAAACCAACATTTTAATAATTATAAAGTCAACAACAGAAAATGAATCACTAGTACAATCAGCTACATACAATACTGCAGATTTGTAATTGTACACCATATTCATGTTGAAACTATTGTGACCTACAAATGTATTATCTTTGTGTACAGTTGACAAAAGAGTTAAGTATACATGCATGTATACTTTAATAACATATGTGTTCCTCAACTGTACATAGAAACTGATATGTTTGATGTATTTAACACCATGTCTAGAAACAGATTTTTTTGATGTTTTGAAACAGCGGTAGACTAATTGCTAGGGCATCAGACTTGCGATCATGTGGTTGCCGGTTTGAACCCACCCATTGTACTACCGACGTGAACCCTCTCGTAACACAAGCATTTCGCGTAGCGCGGGGGTTAACAAGAATACTAGTAATGTGCGACCCACATTGCTAGTAAGCTTTCTTTTTTAAATAAAAAAAAAAACATTTTTATTTATTCATTGAATTCAAATAAATTGTAATTTGCATTTGAAACATGTTGTCATGTTCCAATTATTAAACCACAGTCCACTGCTGGGTGTAGGCCTATTTTGTATGAAGATCATCACTTATCATTCCAGCAGCTTTTGCATCTTCATTGTCAATGAATGTGGCCAGGCTGGGGGAGGCTGAGCATTGAGCATAAAAGGGGATGGCTAACTCATAGACATACACATTACACTAAGAAAAACTACCAGGAGAATATAAAATAGGTGGAGCATATTGAATCAGATAATATTGTCAGCATGTTGGTTCCTTTACAGGGAAGGTTTTACATTAAAGGTTTCTAAACATCAAGTCAATATAGTTGGTGTTTATTATTTTACATTAGCATTTATGCATAGTTTAATCAATCAAATGTTAGTATTAGTATACAATCTATTTAGAGATGATACATTTATTTGAAACTAGCTTTCCACCCACGGCTTCGCCCGCATGGTTTCTCGGCTTTTCTGCATTTAAATTTTCCCGTTTTTGCAACATTTTTCATGTATGCTCTGCTCCTATTGATCTTAGCGTGATGATATATAGCCTATAGCCTTCCTCGATAAATGGGCTATCTAACACTGAAAGAATTTTTCAAATCGGACCTGTAGTTCCTGAGATTAGCGTGTTCAAGCAAACAAACAAACTCTTCAGCTTTATAATATTAGTATAGATACATGAGTATGTTTATGTATTCTTTAAAAGTTCTAAGGATTAAAGAAACACACCTTTGTATTTTCACTTACATCTGTACTAATATTATAAAAAGGTAAAGTTTGTGAGTTTGTGAGGTTGTAGGGGGTCATCTCTGGATCTACTGAGCCAATTTAGAAAATTATTTTACCAATAGAAAGCTATGTTATTTGTCGCCCAACAAAGTGGGCACAGGTAATAATAATAATGGCATAAAAGAGCCTCGACCAACACCTAAGGAGGCTCTCGTTGAGTGGCTGGATCAAGGGCTTGATACAAAAAGCAGTACTCCTAGATACGGCGCGTATTGTTAGGAGGTTCCTCTCTCTGGGGCCCTGACCACCGGTGGCTTGGACTCTGCTCCCGACACCGGTGGACTACTATTTTATATTTTTAAATGTTTTTTATTTATCTTCTGTTTTTTATAAAAATATTTAAAAATGTAAAGAATATGGGTAAACTTCAAATAAATGGAATAATGGCATAATACAGCAATTATTATAATTCATATTTACTACCAGTAATACATATTGTTATTGTCAAACCAATATCAGCTATGTGCAAAAAGTATAACTTTGAGATAATTAATATAAACGTAAGTAAAATTTTTATTGAAGCAAATTTTTGAAAACTAATTTAAATTAAATATACAGTTCACCATATACTGCTCAGAATCACATTACAGCCTTTTTATATGAAACTTTGATTAATAAACTAGTCAAAATGTTGAAATCTCCAAAAAGTGCACATAGCAGATATTTGTTTGACAACGACTATATTCACTACCAGTTAGTACCCACTATTGGTAAGGTTTAAAAAAGAAATATGCAACAACTGGTTAGTGAACAAGGCTTATAATATTGTCAAACTTGTTTCAACAACAAAGCAGTCACAATACCAGTTTTGTTATGTATATGTTTATCGTAATAATCATAGGTAAATGAAGCATTTCTGATTATTATTATAGGCAAAGGTTATGGTCACTAAGTGTAATCAATCACACACAATGGATTTTATACATAAACATGGCAAAGACCCACAGACCTATAGAACTTCCTAAAACAATGCAATATTTGTAAACTTTACCTATCTAAATGGTCTATATTGCTCATGTGGAAGAGATTAAATGTCAATCAACTAGGAATTGGTAATGATAACCAATATTGTAGGTACCTATGTCAGTGTCAAAATAAGGAAATGGGAAGCATACTAGAAAGTTCAATAATATTGGTATTTCACGCCCGAAACGTGCAAATTATTATTTTAAAACTACAATTTAGCATGCACACGCTATTTAAACTAATTAGCACGTAAAATAGCGATAAAAATACCTGTGGATCCGTGTCTTTGTGGCAAATACTATAGCAGCACCCCATGACGGCGTTTTTGAGCGAGTCGAAGCATGAATGCAACGAAGTGTCCTCCTCGTCGGACTGCATAAATGTTTGTATTATTGTCTCCTGATGTGGATAAAAATAGAAAATTCCGTATTTCGCAGCGGTCGAAACACACACACGGAAAACAAGTGACAGTTATTATGACACATTTACATTTACAATGACATCAATGACATGACACCTTTCATGACACATATTAAAATGTCAAATGTCAAATAGTGACTGTAGGTTGTATGTTCTGAAATGAAAGGTAGGTATGGAATATCATCCTGTCCTGAGTACCTACCCATATTATTACGACTTTAGTTTTCATAATTACGAAACTCGGGCCAGAAGTTAGCAATGATGCCTCAGACTAATAATCCCATAGACGGAGTAATAACTTGTTGCCGCTCTTGTATCGGTGTGTCAAATGGATTATTCTTTTCTCTGTCTATTTCACGGAGTTTATAGTCCGGTCATTTTAGACATAAAAATAGTGATCAAATAAAGAAAATTCCGACAGAGCCAAATCTTCGTAGAGACCTTAGGTTTACCACAAGGAATAAAGTGTCAAAAGTCCCCATCATTCCCATGTGAGCTTAGGGACTTATTCGGGGCCCAAGGTAAAAATTTTAGGTTTCTTGGATTTTTCTCGAAAACGGTAAGTTTTATCGAAAAAGTACCTCGGAGCAAAGTTGTAGATCTTAAAATTCTCTATAAAAATGGTTCCTATGATTTTTTCTCTAAGACCCACTATTTCCCAGATATTACGCTTGTAAGAATCACGTTCTACATAATATGCACACATTTCCACACCACCTGTGAGGTAGTGTACTCGGCGCGTTTTTTTTAACGTGGTATCCCCGGTAGGCCTATTCCACGAACCTTTATGACGTTATTTTCAGGAACAATAATTATTTAATAGTATGAAGATTATTGATATGGGTTACTGAGTTTAACTGTCGTTCTAACTTTTTTTTATTACTTTAATCTGACTCATACTCTTCATATTCAACTTCAACAATCATGTTTTCTTCAATTTCTTCTTGTTCTTCTTCTTCTCCTTCCTGTTGATGAACGCTTAGAAATTGTTCAAATGAAGATGAATCAGTTGTCTCTTCATCAAAATCACATGAATTTTCCTCTCTTGTATTTAATTGAACATTTGAGCAAGAGACACCTTGGCAATTGGTACACGCTGGAGAACACTGCAACCCTACTTTTTTACAGCCACATTTGGCACTACAACCTTTCTTGCAATTGCAAAAAATAGTGTTAAGAAGTTTTTCTGGAGCAGGGGGCAGTAAAGTTCGAATCGGTTCCAAAGTATTATTTATCAATTTCCAACCCCAGTCTTCAGGGTTCAGTTCATTGCCTTGCCATGTCTGAACTTGATAGGATACTCGAAACAAATGTTGAGTAGCAGATGCCGATGTTGGAGGAAGACAAGATAGCTGTACTTGCTTTTTGTTTCGTGTATTTTTTACAAATGTTAAATATCTGTACGTAAGCAATGTAAGCAAAATTGTGACATTTTTTTTTAAATATTAATCAGCACTAACTTCAATAGTAGACGCTTGTAATAAATACGTATAGTCACTCGAACTGCTCGTTCAACACTAAAAGAAGCAGGTATACGTGAACGACAACACATGGACAAAAGAATAGGCAGATGTTTTTCAAGGCCAGATGTTATTCAAGTAGAGGGGATTCGGTAAGGGACCGGCGGTGATTTTAGAGTAAATTTTCTTAGAATAGTATAATGTATACATAAAAGAGACACGAGTAGGCATTTTTGCTTGCTTGAGTACCTAAATATGTATATACGTGGCATATGTGTGCATACTATGTAGAACGTGATTCTTACAAGCGTAATATCTGGGAAATAGTGGGTCTTAGAGAAAAAATCATAGGGACCATTTTTATAGAGAATTTTAAGATCTACAACTTTGCTCTGATACTAATCAGCACTAACTTCAATAGTAGACGCTTGTAATAAATACGTATAGTCACTCGAACTGCTCGTTCAACACTAAAAGAAGCAGGTATACGTGAACGACAACACATGGACAAAAGAATAGGCAGATGTTTTTCAAGGCCAGATGTTATTCAAGTAGAGGGGATTCGGTAAGGGACCGGCGGTGATTTTAGAGTAAATTTTCTTAGAATAGTATAATGTATACATAAAAGAGACACGAGTAGGCATTTTTGCTTGCTTGAGTACCTAAATATGTATATACGTGGCATATGTGTGCATACTATGTAGAACGTGATTCTTACAAGCGTAATATCTGGGAAATAGTGGGTCTTAGAGAAAAAATCATAGGGACCATTTTTATAGAGAATTTTAAGATCTACAACTTTGCTCGGAGGTACTTTTTCGATAAAACTTACCGTTTTCGAGAAAAATCCAAAAAACCTAAAATTTTTACCTTGGGCCCCGAATAAGTCCCTAAGCTCACATGGGACTGATGGGGACTTTTGACACTTTATTCCTTGTGGTAAACCTAAGGTCTCTACGAAGATTTGGCTCTGTCGGAATTTTCTTTATTTCAATTGTCTAAAATGACCGGACTATTAGGGACGAGTAAAAGGTACAGCACATGTAAGTCTGGCAACGTCGCACTGTCTGTGTAATTCGTGTCAACTTAAGACCGACATGTCGGTCAAAACATTGCGGTTCGGTGCAGTTTAAATGCGAAATATTAAATAATAACAGTGGTTTAGAAAGGACTAAGTTGATAAAACGGAAGTATGTCGTGTATGGCTGTATATTGTTCATCAAGAACCACGAAAGGAGGCGTAAAAGACCCAGAATTATCATTTCACACGTAAGTCTTTGACAACAATTTTATCGTTAATTACAGAGGTTTATGGTTAGAAAATCGATGAATATAAAAGATTTACATATTATGACTAAGATTGTCTTTAACATATTGATGAAAGCCAAGTCTCATAGTCTAAATTAATGTTTAACATTAGGCGTTGTTTTAGACGTGAACTGCAGTGACGTGTACAACATTATCGACTACATATATCGATACAATCTATCGACAGTATCGACGTTTGTTGTTGATACAGTATATTATTTTTTGCTTACGTTTGTAGATTTCCTAAATGTCCTGAAATAAGAAGTGAGTGGATTAAAGCTGTAAGACGTCAGAACTCGGAGCCAACGAAATATTCAAGGCTTTGCTCCAAACACTTTGAAAGTTCCTGTTTTATACCGGGTTTATCTGTAAAAAAACTAAAGTCTGATACAATTCCAACTATATTCGAAGGATATCCGGAATATTACCAGGTAGTGTTATAAAATACTACCTCGTTTTCGTTTAACTTTCAAGTCTCAGTACGATGAATAAGGCCGGGAGCGGAAAGCTAGTAAAAAATATATGGTCAACGTACTTTGTTTTTAACCCCCGACGCAAAAACGACGGGGTGTTAGTTTGACGTGTGTGTGTGTCTGTCTGTCGCAACGTAGCTCCCGAACAGATTTTTTTTATTTAGAAGGTTTTTATTTTATTTAGTCGGGAGTGTTCTTAGCTATGTTTGATGAAAATCGTTCGAGATATAATTTTCGAAGGTTTTTTTTTTTTATTTAGTAGTTATAGTTAAATAAACTAATATTCATACATTATGTATCTTTTCTTAGGTAGCAAAGAAGAGAAAAGCAGGGTCAATTAATGAAACGCAAATCACACCTAGAAGTCGGAGGAGAATGAACGAGACTGGTGTCGTACCAGACGACATTCCTACAACACCCAGGCGAGCAGTGAAAATTATGACATCTTTGTCAAAATCTCGGCTGGTGGCTGTGAGACGTCTAAAGGAAATTAAAAGACTAATAAATAAATTGTTACATTAATTTAACCTTATCATCATTATTATCATCCACAGCCTGACTTTAACCACTGCTGGGTATAATAGGCCTCACTAAGTTTGTGCCATCCATCACGGTCTACTCGGTACTACGTGCTACTCTCTAATTTAACCTCATACCATAATAATTATATATTTTAATTATTATTTATGTGTGCATATTTTTTATTTAACAAGCGCACATTTTGCACAAACAGTCGATGTACTACAGATTCTATCGATATGCTTTAAAGCGTCGACCCTTCCCTAGTCACGCACACTAAGACTACTCTAGAATCGCACACTAACAAAAAATGGGTACGCAGCTTTCATAAAGGCTCCGTCTATAGGATTATTAGTCTGAGAATGATGCCAAACATTATGATAAAATAAGATTAACCTTACCACAGACAACAATACCTATAAGTCTGTATTGATTTAATCTGTGTCGGCTGCTGTTATCAACTGTCAATGTCAATCACGAATGAGTTGTAAATTGACAACTTCAAAAATACTTCATGACGTATTTTTGAAGAGATTGAGATGAAAAAACTATACAAAAAGTCAAAAACACGTCGACTGTGAAGTTATAAGTTCAGTTAAAACGGATAAATTTAATTAAAAATGTTAAGATATAGAGGTAAAAAGAAAGTAATTGATAGAGTAAAGGAACTGGACGCCTTCCCAAAAGTGCCAGAAGAGTACGTGGACAGTACACCGGTAGGCGGTACTTTTTCAGTTATTGCGTTTTTCATAATTATGTGGCTGATATACAGTGAAGTTACTTATTATTTAGACAGTAATTTAGTGTTCAAATTCGTGCCAGACACTGATATGGATGAAAAACTTCGAATAAATATTGATATGACAGTAGCTATGCCCTGTTCCAATATTGGGGCTGACATTCTGGATTCTACATCACAAAGTGTGTTCGGTTTCGGCGAGCTCCAGGAGGAGGACACATGGTTCGAGCTCACACAGGAGCAACAAGACGCGTTTGATGCTGTAAAGTATTTAAATTCGTACCTCAGAGAAGAGTACCACTCTATTTGGCAATTGTTATGGAAAAAGGGGCATGGATCTGTTCGCGCTACAATACCAGCGAGGAAATCGAAGCCTAATCGTCGTCCAGATGCATGCAGACTTCATGGTGTCCTAACTTTAAACAAAGTAGCTGGCAACTTCCATGTTACAGCAGGAAAAAGTTTACATTTGCCAAGAGGACACATACATCTAAATATGTTATTTGATGACACTCCTCAGAACTTCAGCCACAGAATACATCGTCTTAGCTTTGGTAGTCCAGCTAATGGAATAATATACCCACTGGAAGGTGATCTTAAAATAACAAAGGATGAGAATGTGTTGTACCAGTATTTTGTAGAAGTTGTACCAACCGATGTTGATACTACTTTTGAAACAATAAAGACTTTTCAGTATTCAGTTAAAGAACTAGAAAGGCCTATAAGTCATTCGAAAGGATCTCACGGTGTGCCAGGTGTCTTCTTCAAGTATGACATGGCTGCATTAAAAGTCAAAGTATATCAAGAAAGAGAAAATTTATTACAATTTACGTTGAGACTGTTCTCAATTATCGGTGGAATATACATCGTGATTGGGTTCTTAAACACTATTGTTTTAGCAATAAGAACTAATTTTATGAATAAGGTGGTGCCAATAGCCGTAGCACAAAAGCAAGTTTATGATGGTAAAAGTCGTCCCCAAAAAAATCCTTTATTAGTAACACCAGACTTGAGTGTTCCCATAGAACTAGTGAAACCATGATAGTGAATGTTTATAATAGTATTTAAGTATAATTATTTACCTTAAATTGTATATAAAGATTTTTATAAATATTTCATTCCACTTGAATCTGTGTATTGTATTGCTTTTCAATTTATGTTTTTACTTATACTAGCTTCGTAATTGAAGTTGTTTGTGCCTACCTAGTTCACTTTATTGAAATTGGTGATAAGCTAGGTACATTTTTTACATGCAATTTTATATTAATTGAGATTACTTTGAATACTATGAGTATGTATGTTTTATGAGTAAGTATTTTATATCAAGAATCTTTATTTATTCTAAGATAAAAATATTGACGTTTTCGAATATTATACTTTGAATATTTTTACACAATCTACTTTTTATTTCCATATTTTGTATGCTACATGTTTCTTAATATTTATTATGCTTTCTCTTTTGGACCAAATGTGACTTACAATATTATTGTTTGATTTGTAATTTTTCCATTATTTCTTCTAATAAAATTTTATAAGACTGAAGATTAACACCTCTGCAAACAATAAATTTGTAAAAGTAGGTAGTCTTAGTGACGTCAATCAATGTGACTCAGATAATTTCGCATTTAGTCAATAACATTCTTTATATCAAAACAAACTTTGCAGAAACATCTGGGTCGATAATGTTCAATAAAATAATGTTTTACAAGCAGGTGTCTTTACTTCCCCTTAAATTTGCTTTGCGGGGGTAGGGGGGTTGGTAAACGGTTCTGTGTTCGCGTCTCTTTTGTTCCCATATGTTCGGTGAATCTTCTGTCGCGTCGCACGCTCCGCTTCTCTCGACTCGTTTTGCTCTCGTCGCGGCATGTTAGGCCGGTAGCGGTCGCCATTCGCGCGGCGGCATCGCCCCATGACGGACGTGCTGCTACGTTCGATTTACGAAAACAGTCGAAAAGTTTCCCAACTTTTTTAAACGGGCCCATGATACTACACTTTTTTCTTCTGAATCAACAGTGCGGTGAAATAAAAGTGGTCAATCTTGACGAGTGTTTGTGAAGTGCGTCTCCGGTTTTTTTGTTGCGATTGTAATAAACCGTTTCAATTGTACTTTACTGTTTTGTTCGATAAAAAAAGCGCGTAAGCAAAGTTGCAATATTCGTTGAGAGGGCCGTATATGGTAAACCTAGTTGAATCTTGGGGGCTGGCGTCGGTGAAAGTAGACCTTTGTTAAGTTCAAAAGGACACTGGCGCGTGCAACTGGCTCGAAACGACACGTTTCGCCTGCAGTTTGCGAGAAGGTGAGCGGCATGAATTACCTACTTAGTAACTCTTCAAACTACAGTTACCTTTACAACGAGAGTTTTTTTAATCGTTGCATTAATATAGTATTTCTTTCACTTTGGAATAAGTTAGATAAGTACCGTTATTTGTCTTGTTATCAGTGAGTTTACTTAGTCAACATGTTGCTAATGAGCGCAGCTACTATTTTTATAAACATGACATGCAGCGATTATAATGAAATCTCTTAATTAGTGATGATAAACATATTTCGTAAACACAACCGAGTCTCGACCTCAACATCACCAATATTTTTTTTTGATGCCTAGGCATCAGGTCCTATTCTGCCTATTCCTTCTATTATCTACCACAGACTATTTAACCGAATGTGAACCTCGTGATTGTAATTGCTTCTTTCAAAAATCTATAGTTCATTAAGAATGGCAACCAGCTGAACGACTGATGCCATTCATGCACCGTCAACTGTAGGTCAGTGCCCTATACCCTACCTGTTGGCTCGGCGCTCCCTGTCGAGCCGGTTCTCCTACACCGGCAGCGGCTCACTGAAAAAAACATCAGGTTGCAATTGACATTGAGAATGAACCTAATATATCCATAGTGTTAACTAGTCCATAGATAAATTTGTATTATTATTACAGTTTAACAGATCACTAGAAAAAAAAAACAGAAAGGGAGCATCTCTAGAAATATAAGAAAGAACCTACTGGTTTTATGTTACTAAAGTAATTACTTAGGTAGGTACAACAACGAGAACCTGAATTGCCTAATTAACTTTTTTCTGCTTATGATTTAATACGTCTCGCTTTTAAATTAACTTATTTTGAGCACTTATTCTTTTATGAAATTTAAAGATGGTGAAACTTAGGTAACAGTGATTAAAATCGTTTCAACGATTCAAAAGATATAATATTGCGAACGGTTAGTAACTTTCTCTTAGCGATAAGCGAATGAAATTGGCACCCTTTATAATCAAAGTCAATATCTGGCAAAGGAAATTAGACAAACATCTGCATCTTGATTATTCGCTTTTCGAATTAAAGTAGATACCTACCTACATTCTAGGAAATAAAGGGCTACATTAACTTTATTCATTATTTTAGGAAGATGAGGAAAATAAACAAGATGATTATGATCTATCTATAAAGGAATAAGTCGATACATACCTAGTTGGTAATCTTGATCGATAAATGTATTAAAGTAGGTATGTAAATATATTTAGCCTGTTGCTAAACAAATTCACAGTTATTTTCACTCTTGCATGACCAGTGTCTATGTAAGTAATTAGTCCGAAGTTTCGACTACGAATTACCACCAACGGAGTTTAATATAATGATAGCCAGATGCTATGAAATGATACAATGAGAGGAGTAATTGCTATTTAATATCATTTTTATTGATCTGAACATTTTAATATGTAATTATTACGATTTAGACTGCCATCCATTGGAATGGGAAACCGCGTGATTTATTTGTTTGAAATTCTATTGATTCTCATCTTACCGCATCGATAACGATTGATTAGCATTTGTGATTTCATAATATTTTGAATATTCACGAGAAAAGATCGTTAATAAAAGTCAAAATTAAGATAAAAAAATTAAAATCACCAAAAATCTTCTTCAAACGAGCCACCTGTGGACCACGCTAAGTGTTCAAGCGTCGGTTATTTTTTATTCTAACACATGTATAGAATTCCATCCGAGCCGTTTCAAAACAAACGTTAATGATGTTAACTGGGCGTGACAAAATCAACTAGGCTAACAACTAAAATAAAATAGTGCGATTACAAAATCAAAACCAGGTTTTAATCGAATGTTAGAAATGAACTTTCCAATGCGATCGCAAGAACAGCTTTGAGCTTAGAAATGACAGAACAACATGCATAATTGAGGTGTTAACGTTTCAGGAGATTCTAACTCCTTGATAAGTTTATTCGAAATCGTTTATTTCGAGCCTAGATATTCTGTGTCGATTTTGTAGACCTATCTCTAATACTTTTATGATATCAACTAAGGCATTGTTGGCCCAGACTTTAGATCGTTTGAACGTGGTGAACTCATTACGGTATGAGCGACAATTCAATTTAAACTTTCTATTTTATATTTAGGAACAGTTTCAGAACGTGAGTCGAATGCAAGTTTTGAATCCTGCAATTTAGAGTTTCTAAACTCGAAAACTGACGATGTTTTAATAAGCTTAGTACCTATTTAGAGTTGTTATAGTTGTTTAACTTCTTTTGCCGATTTCCACGTTAGTTAAATAAAACTGTTTAAATTACTTCATTCTTGAGTATTCTACATCCTTGCACAGGTCTCTTCAGTAATATGTAGCCTCTTTATTACTATTTTCTTCGTCTCCGAGAACTGTCTCACCATTTCCTGGTTGATTTGATAAAACACCACGAGCGGCGGTTTTATTTGCAGCTATAAAAGGTAACCATTCAATACACGTGTTTCCCGGCGTTCCTGCGTGACGCTAAATTAATAAAATAACAACTTCAGGGTCCTATTGTCGTAAAGGGCAGGCATAATCTGAAGAAACAAACGGAGTTACTTTTGCATCCATACCTACCAATATTTTAAATACAAAAGTAAACCTGTCTAATATGTTTTCAAGCTTGAACTCAGCCAATTTGGATGAATTTTAGATTCATAAGATAAGTAGATTGGATCCGGAAAAAGGCAAGTTACTTTTTGTTTTAGTAACAGCTAGTTTATTTTATTATAGATGGATCATACAGTCTCCTTTTTACAAAAGACCATGTTCAGTTAGTAACATTTTATTTCAAATATTTACTTTTTTCGACCTTGGCCCATCTCATGTAAGCCGTCTGTTTATATTTTTACTCAATGTTGAACTAACAGCTCAAACAAAAAGGTCCGAATCCGAACCCGAACTCTTTAACACGATCTATTTTTGAAGAAGAGAAAAAAAATTGTCTATGGATCGAAGCTTTAGCTGAAGTAGGGTTTATTTTTAAGGACAGGATGCGCGCTTGTGGTGAGGGTTTTTTAGTAACTTGATATTGCAATGAGGATAGGTAGGTACCATTGTTTTGGTAACTGGTACGGAGAAAGTTCCCATACCACATGTATGTAATTTCGTATCATCATGGACAAGAAACATATTATTATTTTGTGTCTATAAATCGAAGTCCAAAACTGCGATTTATCAGTTAACTTAACTTTTACAAAAAGTTCTGCAATCGTTTATTTATTTTAAATATGCGAGCTCAGCTTATAAGTTTTACTTTTATTTCGTATAATAATTATATCTTCCTAGTTCGTATTTGATGTAAGCGAGACTTATTATAAGCGTTATTAATACTACTAGTCTTTCTTATAATTACTTTTCAGTAGTTAAATTAATCGCGAATCGGGTAGCAGTTAACAAGTCTTCGTACATAGAGATCTTTGCAAATTCTGGTCACTATCCAGGAAATAATTTGACGTGGCCGGAAGTTAAGCTTAATTCTGAGTGTTTTTACATCAAGCCCTTATTCCTCCCTCAGTTCCCTTCCTTCTCCTTCCCCTCCCTATTCCTTAAATACGCTCGGCAATGCATCTGCAACTTCTTTGGTGTTGTAGATGTCAATGGGCGACGACGACTACTTACCATCAGGTAACTCGCCTGCTCGTTTACCGAGCTATCCCAAAAAAAAAGCACCCAACACCTCAGTCACCATAGACGCTGTAAAGGTTTCAAAACTAAATACTATTAATATTATACCTACTTGTAAAGCGATAAAATGCATGAAAAAGTGCCTACCTACATAGTTTTTTTATCAGTAACTTTTTGCCACAGTTCTAGCTAGAGCATTTTCTCGTTTTTCTTAACATATAGGTGCCTACATACTCTGCTATGTGCGTTGACAAGTGTTTGCAATACATGTATGTTACAACAGATGTTGTACGGGTTTGAACAATGGTTTCAATTCATAAACTGCGAAGCACGAGCTACGTCACAAGTATGGCATTCCTGACTCGTTGAACAAACAAAGATCCTTTAGGCGAACTCATTTGCTGCACTTAACCGCCTAATTGTATTTACTGAACTGTATAACATACCATCACGCATTCCCCGAAGCACCCCGAAGGGTTACGCAGAGGTGTACTTATAAACCTACAGTTTGCCGGTAAGTTTTGCATAATCTGCCTATAATGTTCCCACTACGGGGCACAGACCTCCTCTCAGTGTCTCAGTGAGAGGGAGTCGGCAATAATTCAACCATGCGGGCCCAGTGCACGTTGGTAGATGTCACATATCTTCGAATTTGTTGTTCTAAGACATGCCGGTTTCCTCACGATGTTTGTGATGAAATAATTTACTCAAAGTAAACCGCCTGTCTGGGTTCGAACCAACGACCTACATCTCGTAAGTCACCGCTATGTTTAGGTCCTACTTTATAGGGGCCTATTTCCCATTGAAATAGGACTCAAAGTTAAGTCAAAACCACAGGAGTAATACAAGGAAAAAAGCGATTAAATTACATAATTCTACAACAAGTACATATAGATACCACGCTATAAGAAGTTTTTAACATCGTTATTATGCAATTATGTATTGTATTATTTGTAAGTTATTATAACGTATCCACATAGGAAAAACACTGTTGCCAAGTTTTCCTTTACACTTAGTTACCACAAACTAAGTTCATAATATTTATTTTAAGTTTAATAATGTCTCCTTCGTTATGCAGCTGCTCTGGCGCCGCGTCGCCGCCGAGCTGAGAACAAAAGAAAACTCAAATGTATTGTTTTAATAATGCACATGTATTCGGTACCTTTAGAATTATGCCAGCTTTTTCCAAAGTATGGTAGGTTAGGGTTCCAGAGATGCGGTTGTATATCGGCATTTTATATGAAAAATCATACCATCCATGACGCATGTCTACCTATTCCTAGGGTTAGGCAGAGGTATACGTACACGGTACACCCATCGTTCTCAGGTACGCTAAAGTCCCATATAATCGATTGGGAATTTCATAGAAAACCCAATATCGCTGCTCGATCTGGTAATTGTACCCAGGATTTCTAGCGTAGCAGTTGCGTTTACGACCACGTAACTACATACATACCATTACGCCTGTTGTCCCCGAAGAGTAAGGCAGAGGTGTACCAATATACACCCACAATTCGCCAGTATGTTTGGGTCCCATGTAATAGGGGGCAGGCCTTTTACCATTAACCGTGCACAAAGCCCCAATAACACTGCTCGAAATGGGAATAAAACCAAAAACCTGGTGTGGCAGATACAAAAAAATGACTCCATTATCGTACGGAATAGTTGCACTCGTTGATGGGTGATAGGAGTTAAATTCTGACTGGTTGGTAACTACTCAAACGTCGGGGTCTGTTGTAAAGTTGTTTCGAGTTTTGCCATTTTCCCCTCGGTCCCCGCGGTTCCTACAGTCCTTAAGGATTCAAAGCATCATGAAACACCATGTGTCCCTTGCACCAATAACTAAGTACATACTTACCATCGGGAGATTCTTCTACCCTTTCCCCGAATAAAAAAATCGAGACTATCGATTTGAAGATTCTTTCGTATTCAAAATGTCCCCTAAATTATATTCTACGTATGTTTTAGAAAGTTAAAGTGAAATAACATGCAGAATCGTTTATTGATTCAGTACGTGTCGTGATGTTGCGTTGCGCTTGCGTCGTTTGTACGTAGTATGTTATTTGACGAAGATACTGATCTTTACATGCGAATTGAATCGTGCATAACTTTGTGAATATGTTCACAAAGATATGCATGATTGAAAAATTCGGACACAGGCCAGGTTTGAACCTGCGTGCCTCTGGTTAAGTACACCAGACGCTTTACCAACTTTTAAGCTATCGAGACCACTACCTGTGAATGTCGAACTTTTCTTCCACATTTTACGTCTTCAGGAGACGTCAGCAACTCAAGAAATTCGACATCACAGGTAGTGGTCTCGGTTGCTTAGTTGGTAGAGCGTTTGATGTACTTAACCAGAGGCGTCCCTCTGGTTAAGGTACAAACCCTGCCTGAGGCCGAATTTTTCCTTCACTAGGAAATTTTCTTTCATTAGAAAATTCATATCTTTGTGAACATTTTGTGAATATGTGTTTAAATATACCTAGTGTATAATTGTCCCGCGGTTTCACCCGCTTTGCCCCGCTCCTAAGCATCGTAGCGTGATGTTGCCTTCCTCATGAATGTGGCTATCATATACAACAACACATTGCTAGTAACTTTTTTTTTAGAATGATAGATCACACTCTAACCGTATTAACAATTAAGCTAGCATCGAACAAGGTTTTATACCAAATTCTGCTAGTTCAAGGTATCTATTTCCGTCTACATACGACTGCGTGTATTTAGCATCTATTAATTAGTGCAGTGTACATAGTTAACTTCCTGTATAATCGTGTTGATTTCATGATAAGTATTAATAAAACACGTAAACATTGATCAATTAGAGTTATCAAGCTAAATTTGCCGCTAATATTTAACAAATCACTTCCGTTTGGGGAAACGATGGCGCGATTGGCGCATTGGTCGAACAAACGACTGCTCAGCTAAGGGTGCTGGAATTAATTCCCGCACCGAGTAAATATTTGGACACACAAAGCTTTCAGTATAGGTTGGCCCCTTATTTTAAGGAAAGCCTATACATTCCGAGATCAGATTATACTGGTAATGTATAGGTCGTTGTTTAGCCGTACAAGAACATAGATGTTTCAGTTCTAGTTAGTGCATCTGAGGTGCTTCTTAAAACTTCTTATAAAAGGCCCAAAAAGACGAAGTCCTTTAAGAAGGTCAGGTGCGTAGTACTCGCAACCGGCGCCTGAGTATGATAAGATAATGAATGTGGAAGAAGCGTGCAAGAATTGTAAAAAATGGAGGTCCCCCTTCTGTGGTATGTGTGTATAGATAAAGCCTAAGAATACGTTGCTTGCCCCTTAAATAGAATCCATGACCTTACACGCAGTAGCCGCCTTTGTGACTAATAGACTAATGAAGTAATAGGGAGGACCTCAACCACTTTAAATCAATCAATTGTCATCATCAGCTGCCTGGACATTCCAGTTACAAATATATTGAGTCCAATATTAGTCTTAATCGATAGGTTTCAACTCTTTTCATTTAACCCTCCTTTTATTCCCCTTTCAACCCCATTCCCAAACAATTTATATACCCAGTTATTATTTCGTAAAAGTAGTTTTGAAATATAGCCCTTTGTACATCGATATTACAAAAAAAGGTCTGTGACTAAATCATAGAGCACTCGAGAAAGTTTTAACGCGAACTCTCTAAACTATTGGAAGAGTTTTCCTATTATTTATTTTGTAGAAAAAAGTTTTTATCGAAGTATCTACCTCAATGGCTCTTTTAATTGCTGGCTTGACCGCAATCTAGCTTGTTGGTAAACAAAAATGTTGGAGTAAGCAATTCCAATAACCTTTTAGGCTTTGACCATATTCCCATACGACACATAACAGTAAAATTGATTGGCGTCGGTCTTACATGTAATCGGTTTGCTCACTTTAAGTACTGTGCTTTAAGCGTCGTGATAATCTCTTCTAAACTTTTTGGCGATCTCTCCATTCGGTCAGTCGTAGTGTGTCTTATAGCTTACTTGGTCAGATCATCTTATAGGGCTACGTCCTCTGGGGTACCTTTCTTTCCATTTTTCTAGTGACCATAAGTTGGATCTGCGGACGAATGCTACAGCGCTCCCGCAGTCCCGGCACAAAAGTGGTGACGCGAAACGCCGAGGTTTGTTTAAGTCGGTAGATCGCTCTTTTCAGAGCGGAGTCCGACACGCCCCATCGCTCTTCCCGGGGCGGTGGGTAGTGCATAAAGCATTTCCAACCCCGACAAAAAAAAAGGTTATCGAATGGCTTTCGGGCGATATGCTCTAAGTATTGCCTTTCAGCCTTCTCTCAAGGCGGATAATTGTGAACCTTTGGATTATGCGAAGTTCATTTTATTAGATACTGGCACCGTGTACCTAGTTTTTATATCGAAACTTCCTGTTATAATGGTCTCATTGAAATAAAATATTTGACTCTGATATTTTCTAGTAGTTATTCTTCGGGCCGTTAATAATGCACAAATTTGCATTTTATATGCGTTAGTATGTTAATGAATAATGTATCGAACTAGTCTTAAGTGTTAGCGGATAAAAAGTTAATTAACTGGAAAAAGTAACGCGTCTAGATCTATCTATGTCGTCTTATCTTGTTTTTTTTAAAGGTGTCTCTTAGCTGTGTAAGATTTAATTTCGTGCAACGGGTTTAATGTAAGTCGTGTCTTAAAACACTTTTTTTTCCATTGCCACTTTGTCAGCTGTCCCGTTCTTCATATACACGACAGAATAACATTATTCAGTCATTAGAAATTTTATAGCTACTTTATGATACTATCGAAAACTAATTTTAATAGGTGTTACATTTATTATTAGTTCATTCCAAGAATTTCTTAGCAGGCTCTATCTATAACTTCAACGATTTTCTAGATAATATGGTTCCTTATTGCCGCCCTTAATTTGCCTTTTTTTTAAACCAAGATTGCCATTTGCCAATATTCTTTAAGCCAAGATCGCCAAAATTGGCCAAATACGCCAGCATTGTCAAATTGCCGGTCTTGCATCAAGCCAATATTGTCTGCGTTGCCGATCTTGTGTAAGCCAACATCTTCAGAATGATCGGTGTTTTATGAGTGGCTTCCACAAGATCGCCAAGATTGCCGATCTTTTGGAAACCAAGCTTGGCAGAACAAGTCAGGGTTGCAGTGAGACCAGGTTATTGTGGCAGTAGATTAAAAAAAACATCGAACCTTACCTTCTATTGAACCCAGGGAAGACGAAAGGGTATGTCGACTATCTTTTATCACACGATAATTGCTCTTACAGCTGTCCAGCTCCTTTAGGATACTTCTTCTTTTATTCTTCCCTTGAACCAACGCCTATTTGGGTCAGGAGTAATCCAAGTAGCCTTTACACGAATTAGCTAACAACGGATGTTCATACAATAGTATTGTCACAAAGGTTATAACAACGTAGTGCCAACATCTGGTGTTATGATTGGAACCTATTGTTATATTAGGTACTACTGCCGAGCTAGCGACTGATTCATATTTACATTTCGTTGGAGTGTTATGCAAATGTGAGATATAATTGTTCCAGTTAATCAATTGAGTGAACCCTTTAATGTTATTCATAGATTGATTTTTTTATCTTAATAATAGTAATATTTTATTGACAGAAGATATGGAAGTACATAAGTCCTTCATTTGTGAGCAGATATGCGAAATACTTAGGTTAAATTTTATTACACTAACATTACTTACTGGATTTTTGTCCAGTTAATGTTAATATGTTTTCTCCTTATTATATGGGACCTACCTCAGCATGCGGTGGACTGTGGGTATATTAGTACAGGTGTTATGGATGATGTATGAATATAGCTAACGTACTTACATAAAATGCTGTTTATTATAACTTGTTGGGGATCGAAATACTAAGTCCTACATTGTCCAAATGTTGGCACTGAGCCCACAGTACATCTCAATGCATTTGTCTACGCTTGGACGACAAGCTCCAGATTCTAACAATGCGCTATTTAGGTCGCCAAAAGCCATTGGAAAGAATTCATGCTATATTGAAGAGATTTTTTAAGATACCCCGATATTTCTTTGAACGGAAGGTGCTGTAGGAGTTACCAACATGGGTATTTTTCTCATCTAACACCATTACGCCTGTTACACCCACATTTCGCCGGTACGTTTAGGTCCCATATAATAGAGGGCAAGTCTATTGCCATTAACCGGGCACAAACACAGACACAGACACAGACTCCGAGCTGCTACTGAGAATTGCACAAAAATACTCAATAACAGTTTGTCTCGACCTGGGAATCGAACCCAGGACCAGTGTGTACCAGTCGCGCTTGAGACCATTGGACAAATGAGGCAGTTGGGTATGTTTTTAAATTGCTCTACATTAGATAGTTCTTACGTCGCCTCACCTAGGGTCCTACTATTTCACTTGTATCATAATGTTCGACCGATGACACTAAATGACATAAGAACTGACATAACAATTCTGAAGTCATTTGTGAGAATTTTGACAGAATAAAATAGTCCTTAGTTGGACCCGGTAGATGGTGCTGTCGACATCCTTTGTGATACAAGTAAAACAATGTGGAATAGGTAGTTCGCAATAAGATGCTGATTAAGTAGGTGTAAAATTTCTATTTAGCAATACATTATTGTTATTCGCAATTGTAACTTATTATGAAATGACCCAGTTACCATGTTAATTAGCATTAATTACCTTTTTAGCATGAAGGTCGTTCTGTCTGGTATTTTGAAGAGTTACAAAGTTATTATTATGTTATTAAGTAAGTTGACGATTGTCATGCAAACGTTCATCCACATTTTTGGTTGATATCATATTAGTATTGAAATACGCAAATTGTATGAGTTTAGTTTATTTTTCATTAAACATTTTACTGACATCTGTCAAAAATATTATCCTAATATTTTTTTTATAGTGACGTTTTATGCATTCCCTTCATTTTTCACATGGTCATTAATACTAACTACGGACAGAGCCCAAGTATTTTTTCGTAACAATTTCTTCGCGACCCACGAATAAAAATCTAAGTGCTTTTCTATTCAGTCTAGCTACAAACATCAGGTCCCCAATAGACTAGACTGACGATTTATATACCTATATTCCTTTCTTAGAACTTTTTATGTATTCAGCTCGTGTAAAGGTAGGTACACATTGCTAAGTGGAGACTTTTTTTATACTGCTTACATATTGCAATTTATATGTTACTTAAAAAACCAATTCGATTTTCGAAATTCAACCTCGAAAAGAATGTAACGATTTCGAAGTTTGTACAAAATATAAAATGGCCTCCTTAGCAACAAAACTATTTTTTGATTAAATTAAAATAGAAATAAAATTACTTTTTACGGATTTTATCGCATTATCAAAAATTTCCCAACGTTTTAGATCATTTACAGCAATGATATATTTTTCACATTGTATAACATCATTGGTTAACAGCATCTCTAATCATGGGTAGACAGAGTTGTTGAGCGTCCTGGTATTAAAATTACCTATATATTTTTTAATATTCACACAGTCCGATTCACGCAGAATGAGCTAACAATTTAACGCGATAAAATCCGTAAATAGTAATTTTCGCGAAGTTTTTGAAAGTGTCAGGAATTGCTGATCTATATTTTATGATAGTTCTAACAAGGAATTGAGAATTAATATAACATTTATTACCAAAACAAGAGAACAAGCACCATTTTGTAAAGCATGTCACAGTAATAGACACCATTGCTATTGTAACCAACTAAACACGTCGTTGGCTGTATTATTTGTATCGTTGTTGTTCAATTTGATAGTGACTAATCTAAAACGGTCTTTGATTTAAACTAGCTTGTGGCTGATAATGTATGCGTACATTATCAGTCATAGTAATTAATTATATATTTTTTTTAATTATTACCTGCATTGCTAGGGTCGCACTTTACTAGTATTCTTGTTAATCCCTCGTACTAAGCTAACTGTTGTATTGCGAGTGGGTTCACGTCGGTAGTGTAATGGGTGAGTTTCGAACCAGCAACCACATGATCTAAGTCCGACACCCTAGCCTTTAGGCTACCGCCGCTTCAAATATCTTCAAATATTCAAATAATAATAAATAATACATAAAATAAATAATAATAAATAATACATAAAATAAATAATAATAAATAATACATAAAATTAATAATAATACATAAAATAGATAATAATACATACAATTAATAATAATAAATAATACATAAAATAAATAATTAAATTATTAATACATAATAATTAACTAAGAAATAATATCTACTTATATATACAAAGAGCATTGACCAATATATTTTAGTCTATGATAAAGAGTAAATAAATTATATCCAATTTTGATCCTATATCACAATATAATTAAATGATTCAATTATATATTATAAAATACCTACTAAGAAGTTTCTAATAATAATTTTATATATTAATAATTTGACGCACTCATCCTCTCTTCTACAAAATTACTGAAGTTTTGCTGTGCCCGACAGGGTCCATAATTGTTACACTTATCTTAAACTATAATACCTGTTAATATTTACATTATGGAATGCAATAAAGTATTGAGTATTAATATTATTTCTATACAATCTGTGACCTACCTAATACTAAATAACTAAGACATTTGGAGAATATAATGAGAAAGTAGCAAAATCTAGGAATGAAGTTGCATACACTAGGGAGTTAATTTGAATTCGGCTGAATTGCTTGTCTTGTTAGAGCTAGCACGGTAGTAGCATTCAACAACGCACAAAAAAGTCTAACGTATGTAACCAGCCTAAAACCAAACAGTGACCGATTGGTTTGTCAATTTGTTTTGTTATACATCAGTAATGATCGGCTACCGTATAAGGTAGTAATAGCTCAGTGATAATCTTTTTCTTTTCAACCGTTTTGTTGTCCAATTTGGCGGACATATTTTTTTGAGACTTGAAAGTGGTTCTGTAAAGTGTTTTCGTATATACATTATGTATGAATGTCCGTATGTAGTTAGAGACATACATTACACGTACGCTGTGTTTGTATTACCTGTCTGTATTTTTTATGGATGATACAGATGTAGCGCAATGTATTTTGTGATTTGCTTTATACCGATCCATGTAACGTTATTGGTGCCGTTTATTAACGGTGCGGCTGATGATTTAAATAAAAAAATATGAACGTACTATACATATATTATGCCTAAAAATTCACTCAACTAGCGCTCTAGTCATGTCAATAAAAATTTATAATAAGTTATCAGAAGAAATTAGAACTGAAAAAAAGATTAATATATTCACACACAAATTAAAAAAGCTATTATTAAAGAAATGCTACTACAGGATTGATGAATACTTAAATGATAAATCCATATAACTCATACCTACACTACACAACAGACTCATTTATTATAATAATTATACCCATAATAAACTAGTGTAAACACATATACATATCATACCAACCCTATATAAATAATGAAAAAATAAAGAAAACATATATTATATATTAGAAATAGTTAAATAATAATAAATAAATAATACATAAAATTAAAAATAATACATAAAATAGATAATAATACATACAATTAATAATAATAAATAATACATACAATTAATAATAATACATAAAATAAATTATTAAATTATTAATACATAATAATAATTAACTAAGAAATAATATCTACTTATATATACAAAGAGCATAGACCAATATATTTTAGTCTATGATAAAGAGTAAATAAATTATGTCCAATTTTGATCCTATATCACAATATAATTAAATGATTCTATTATAAAATACCTACTAAGAAGTTGCTAATAATTAATTATATTTATAATTTGACGCACTCCTCCTCTCTTCTACAAAATTACTGAAGTTTTGCTGTGCCCGACAGGGTCCATAATTGTTACACTTGTCTTAAACTATAATACCTGTTAATATTTACATTATGGAATGCAATAAAGTATTGAGTACATATGTGATACTTATGTTTAACAATTAAAATAAGAAGAACAAGTATTATATTATGTTATACTGGAACAAAATTTCCTGTTTAAAACTCAAAAGTGGCAGTGACTTTAGTTTTGTGTCAATTTTCGCTAGGAGTATGATTATAAAACAGTTTAAATAGTTATACCTGAAAGATGGTTTAACCTTAGGATCTACTGCATTAATCAATTTTATCGTTTTAAGTTACATAGATAAGTAGGTACTTTGTAGACAGACAGACTTCTGAACTATAAAATAAATTTACACGGTTGGTTCAGTATTCTTTTTATTTTTTATAATCGGTGACGGTTATTATTTAATATTACTCAAACATTTTACTAGATTTTTACAAAATAACGGTACCTACCTACTTAAAAATTCCTGGTGACATAATAAATCAAATGCATCAGTGCGCGCGCGCAAAGTTTTAACCCACATTACCCACAACTCAGTTGGTACTTAGTTGGTACCATTGGGTCAATACACTTTACCAACACTGCTTAGTAACTAGAGCAAAAACATAAATCCAAACACTTCACACCGAGTATAAAATTCAATATAAATTCCTACATCACGTAAAACTGAGCAAAATTTTCACTCAGACTGATATACTGGTATAATGAAACTCAATAAAGCTTACAAATGTACCAATAAATAGTCGTCATGGCAGTAAGCATACCATCACGCTAACTAGGCTCCCTTACTACAGGTTTCTATGTTGAAACTCACGACATTGTCACTTTGGAGAATTGTGAGCAATTGAAACAAATGATAGTGGTTAGGTCTGAATTTGGAATAGCAGTTTCGAACGTAATTTAAAAATAAATATTAACCGTTATTTTAATTTTAAAGTATACATACTTGCCTCCGATTAGGTCACTTCACATCTTTTAAATTTAGAATACGACTTGTTTCTGTAATTATTATTGTCGTAAAAAGATTGATACCGGCAATGGCAAACGGAGTCACATCAATATCTAATAATATCACAATCACAATGTATATGACAATAAATTGATAAAGTTTAATCAGTCGTGTTTCCCCACACTAGTAGCGCGGTCATTGATTCGGCCACGGTCCACTAGCGCCGCTGTTAAGTATCGCATCGAGAACGCATCATTGTCGGTGATAGCTAATTTAGATTAATTTATTGTCGTAGCACATCACCCGGCCGAAATAGGAATACTTTACAGAAAAACCGATACATATTAAGCTGACTAATTAAGTACTTGATTGAACATCATAACCAAAACGAAGCGACTGCGGACTTCCGGATCCCAATTTATAGGCAATACAGATACCTATCCCAAAGATAAACAGGTGTCAGGATTTTAGGGCTCTTGACTACCATTATCGATTGCCATAGATATTTCTATGATCAATACGACAACAGGTCGTAAAAAATATTTTACTTTAACTAAAACGACCACCCCCAAATTTTTTTTAAGCTTACTAACAATGCGGGTCGCACATTACTCGTATGAAATTCATGATAACCCCAGAACATTTATAGTATTATATCCCATTTTGATTTGATTGTCTACCCGTTACAAAGACAATTAAACCACCCGTTACCATAGATCCTGTCACGGAACGCGATAGAATCTGTAAAAGTAGTTTCCTTTCAATACTTACTCATTGCGTCAAAATAAAATACTAACCTCCAATATCCAATGATCCCGGTATCATATGTCCAAGGATTTCCCGGGAACGGCGATGCGTCATACTTGGCTTCCAAGAATACGTCCCGGTGAGTCACACACGGGTTTATGGCTAATTTATGGCATCTACAATTTCAAGGTCCACAGCTACTCGTTTTCAATAAAAAAAAAGAAATTAGATTTTTCATTGATTTGTATTATTTATGGAGGTAAAAACCAGTTACGTACACACGGCTACAGGTCAACCTATACTATCCAGTTTAGGCTGATCTCGAATTGAATAGGCTTCCCATACAATATGAGGCCAGCGTAAAGTGGTTTTGTATAGCTTGATGTGTAGCCGTGCGTACTAAATATAAAATAGACAGAAACATTACATTTATTTTACTGTAGTAGTCCACCAAGCATTGAAACTTCTATTATTAATTAAGTGTTATTTTAGGGATAAGAGGTTTTTTCTGGTATCGCAAAACATATGGGTCTCTTATTTTCTTACTCTACGAACAGTAAATTTTATATAATTATTTACTTAGATACTGTTAAATATACACGTAGTTATGCCATTGATTATTATTTAACTAGATTTTATTATATTTGGCATTCGAATACAGTTCTTTTTAAGATAATTAAGCAAAGCGCACATGTGACCCGGAGCAAAAGAACAATAGATTTTGCATTGTATCTATAATTTGTTACTTGATTGGAAGAAATTGTGATTACTCCTCTAGAGGAGTAAGGCTAGCAAATTTAAATTACGAGACAAGCGCTTCGCCTATTTTTAAGTTAAAAATATCCATGATCTAGTTAGCTTATATCCACATGAGCGGTGTACAAGTCACAAGATGGATGCGTGTGAGCATGAGATAAGAGGCTAATATTGGCTTAAAATTTAAAATATGAACACTTCGTCCGTGACATTGAGGTCGTAAATTATTTTTATAGTTGCGCACACTATACTATACAATGAAATTTTCTTTATAACCCTTTGAATATTAGACAGACATTTTGAATTATTACCGGTGAAAAAGGACGATAAAGTAAAAATAATCCTCATGAATATCAGTTTATGTGGATTCTAATTGAGGTATAACCCTATGTGAATAAAATATAAGGTGTCCTTTGGGTGTTGACGAATTCAGCGATACAATTAAAATAGGTCCGTATTTATCATGTATTGTATCGCTTGAATGTCTAAAGGTTATAAAAAAAGGTATCACGGACTCCCCATTTTATTTTCAAATTTTCTCCGTCCATCCGAAGGTTGTCTGGACGATATCGCTTATAGCGATAAGACCGCCACCCTTTTAATTGTTCAGTTTACTTCATCATCATCATAATTATCAGCATATCGCCGTCCACTGCAGAACGTAGGCCTCCCCCAAAGTGCGCCAACCATCCCGGTCTTGGGCAGCTCGCAGCAGCTCTTAGTTTACTTATCCTTACTTACGTCCTTAAATGTAGTTTCTTATTAAAGTGTACAATAAAGATTAATCTATTCTATTCTAAAGGTAAGTACCTAGGTACGTTATTATCATAACCTAAACATAGCATACATAATCACGCCGATATACCACGAAGCTTAAGGCAGACTAGTATCAATGTACACCCACAGTTCGCCCGTATGTTTATGTCAACAGTTAGGCACAAATCTAGACTCAACTGCTACTAAGAATTTTATAGATAAACCCAGTAAAACTGCTCGACCGTAGCAGTCGCGATTAGGACCACTAAACTAATGAGGAAGTCATTATTTTCGGTTTTGAATGCATTACAGTCAATGATATTATAAATAAAAATATCATTGATTACAGTGGTTAAGTTATAGTCCACCATGCTGTCCCACAGAATATCGACAAGTAGCAGTATGTTGCGTTTCGTACGGTGAGTGCATTTTCTCCCTCAGACCCCTTCTTTCTCATTTTCTCCTTGCCCTCCCTTTTACTTAAATAGGCTCGGCAACGCATCGGCAAGTCCTTTGGTATTGCATATGTCCATGGGCAGCGATGCTACTTACTATCGCCTGCTCATTTGCCGAGTAATCCCATAAAGAAATGCTGGCCTAATGCGGGTAGGTACGCACGGCTACACATCAAGCTATACAAACCAGTATAGGCTGGACTTGAATTGTGCGGAAAACCTTTACAATGGGAGGTCAGTCTAAACTGGTTTTGTATAGCTTTATGTGTAGCCGTGTGTACACTTCATACGCCGTCGAGGCTTCACGATGTTTTCCTTTCACCGTTTTAAGCGAGTGATAATTAAATTAATACGTACAAGATTGCAAAAAGTCACAGAAGCGTGCCTTGGATTTGAGCTCGACATCGACGCTACGACTTGGCAGTCCAATGGTCTTCTCACTGGACACTGCAAATTCAAGTGGTCATTTACCCAAAGTATATTTGCAAACAGAACGGTGAATAGAAAATAATTGGTGTTGATATGAATATGTATATTGTATATGGTTTATTTAATTACTTACACAAGTTAGTTACGTGATTTATGAGCCGTAATTTTATATTTCTTAGCGTTTAATTTATTATTGACTAGTTATATCCGCGGACTCGCACACATTGTTCAGTATTTTTACGATATGATTTTCTTTTCTTTTGTTTCTGCCAATACGTGCAGGGAGTTTTCGTTTCGTTTCGAGTTCCCGATCAGGTAAAAAGTGTATCAAAAATTTGAATTCAGAATGTCGACTCAAAATACTAGCATGTACTCGAGTTAATAATTGTGATACACAAACAGTACAGAAATACACGATTTTGCTATTATTCATACAAATAACACAATTTTGTCTCAAAATATATTCAGATTGTATACAGTATAAGATAAACACTCAAAAATTTCCGTTAAAATGTTGAACAGTGAATCTTTCCCGTTACTCAAAGAAATAAATAATAAAGTTTACTGAGTAAACATCAGTAATTACTTGTAATTGTTGATTGTACTTGATTAATAATTAAATTTTCGTTACTACACTAATTATATATATACACACACGCCGATCATGAGGTCCTGGGTCCGATTTCCTCGTAGATCCAAGTGTTATTGGTGCTTTTTTTTGTCTTTTTTTATGATTTAGGCATTTTCCATGCAAAGATTATAAAGATATTTTAGTAAGGAAAAAAAAAACGGATGTTGTGGCCAGTTGGCTCATCAGCCTTTATTATTACCAGCCCTAAGGGTGGGTTGTGTGTGTAAGTATACCGCTAAGTACTTATTTTTTGAGAAAATGTAGAATCTCTAACGCCGAATGATATTTTTTCTTATTTTGTTTTATTTAGTGGTCTCTAGCGCGACTGCTACGCTAGAGCTCGTGCGTTCGATTCTCAGGTCGAGCAGTGTTATTGAGTTTTTTAATGAAATTCTCTGTAGCAGCTCGGAGTCTGGATTTGTGCCCATTTAATGGCGGTAGGTTCGCCCTCTATTACATGGACCTTAAACATAGGTACCAGCGACCACCACACCTCTGCCTAACCCTTCGGGAAATACAGGCGTGATGGTTTGGTTTTTCTTATTTTATTTTCTCTTGATTGCGACAAATGAATATGATGTTTGCGAGTACATAATTTATGCATACGGTTCTGTAGTCACAATCAACAATTTTTCGCTCTGATTCCTGTGAAAATTCAGAGTAATTGCAATCATGGCGGATGGGACAGATGACAGATCACAGATGAAACTTTATTCACAATCAGAGCGGAGATCAACTTATCGTGGCTGATACGCCAATACTGCGTTACTAACACATTGCTGTAAGACCCAATTTTGAATAATTTTCAGTGTAATTTAAATCAAAGTAAGACCTTATAACATAGTGTCAGTTACGCGATATTGGAGTATTAGCATCGAGAAGTTTTTTTCGTTAGCAGCAAAATGCACAGTGTGCAAGTTTCGCAAATGCAAAACACATAATAATATTTTTATGTCTAAAATGTTTACGAGAAAGTGCTCCCTTTTCTCTGGAATTCAGGATCTTCGATGCAGAATTAAAACAAATGGGACAAACAATAGAACAATGGTGGGACAATGGAATGGTTTGCTGAATTGCTTGCTTTGCCCCTTTTGCATTTATAGTGTGCGCACTGTGTAGTAAATCCGTATTCAAATTAATCAAGTTGCATGCGTTTCGTAACTGACGTATTAAATCGCTGACACTCATGATTCAGTTACACTGAATTCGGCTCTAAAACCCAGACTATTCAATTACAACCTTTACATCAAAGGATAAGGTAGAAGTTTGTTTGACACCGAATTGAGGTCAGATTTGCATTAAATTTCGACGACAATTGAGTTCTGCTGGGCGTGAACTATGATTGTTTTATGGGCTAATAAAGTCTATTGAATGTTAAGTGATTAACTTAATAGATTGTCATACACATCGTCAACATCATTTAATGTCTCATATTGGGCACAGGTCTACTTACAGCAGGAGAAGGGTTAGACTTCACGCGACGTCTAAGAAATCTCTCAGGCATGCACGTTTCTTCATATTTTCCTTCACCATGATAACCCAGTGATCATTTATTTATTTCGAAAAATGAAGAAGGTGCGTGCTTTGTGCTCGATTTTAAAACACAGATAGGAATACATTATGAAAAATTCGTATTTCTTGAAATCATTAACTCTACGTACAGAAATTAGATTTATCATCATCTTTGTAGGAAAAAATATATGGAAGTACTAATACTAAATTAATAAAAAAAAAATCGAGTAAATTGTTTCCTACGAAGAGTTTTCTAGTCTTATTTGCACTTCTTTGTCGCGGGGATCTCACAAACGTAAAATTAACGGCCACATCACAGTGTGTGATAAAAATGTTTACAAACTGAAATATAACTCACTTGAATTGCAACATTTGCAACGGAGTGCGTTACTCTTAAACAATAGTGTTGTAACGCGTTTAAACTATGAACGCAATAGAGTGGGCCCCTTAACGGTACGGCGGGCAGATGTTGAGATTATCTGTGATAGATTGTTCCTGTTTATTATGCTATTTACTTCATCATCGTCTAACTGTTTTAGGGTCTGCTGCTAGGGTTAATTTGGAAATACCTGCGCAACTCAATTCGTCCGTGGCTGTGTATTAAGAGTAAAGGTAGAAAAGGAGAAGGAAGGGGACTGAGGGATGGGCCTTCTTCGCTCCACACTCACCGTAGGAAACGCAACAGTATACATGCTGCTACTTGACGTTGATATTCTGTGGGAGGGTGGCACTTACCCGGTCGTATCGACCCATTCATGCTGGCACGTATACATGTCAGCTAGACACTACTACTCTTGATTATACAATCTTTCTTTTTACTTACATAAAAAACAGTTGCTATTTAAAACACAACACCATTTAAACACATCCGACTTGTTAAACACATGACATAACTCAAGAGTGCCTCGCCATAAGACAGTACACGATCGGTCAATTTCACGCCAGCAATTACCGATTCAGAAGACAATGCGTCGTAAAGCTGCGCTTGCGCAACCACTATCTTTTGCAATTGCTAGATTTATTGATAATGGTGTATGACGTCATGGCTGATGACTTTGTGGTGAGAGCTTAGATGGGGCAGTGGGATTTGAACAATAGTTTAACAATAGTTTTTTTTTTAATTTTGTACCTAATGTGTGTTGTGGGCATCGTTTCTATTTTATTTTCTTTTGCAAATCGAGTGTAATGATACACGAACAGAACCTCTAAGAGGTTAAGAGAGATAACCGATTCAAAACCTTCCCAATTCACTATGTTGAGGTTTATTTCTAGTCTAACTTGATTAAATATAAGTATTTGACACGAAGCTACTGCCGCCATACATCGTGAAATCCTTACGTTGCGTTGTTATTCAAGTGGAGTAAAATTTTATGAGGATTTTCCATCAGGAAATTGTCAATATAGTTTGGATTTGTGCCCGGTAAATGCAAAATAACTTCGCCTCTATTTAATGACCTCTTCACGTTATTGCCTTACCTTGCAGAATTACAGGCGTCATGTAGATATCTATAAGTACTACCATCAAATTGTTAAAAAACCAAATTCTATACATTGAAGATATCAAAAAAAAACAAGTGAGTAAACCAAAAAAAAGTACATAAACGACTCCTCTGTTAGTTAGGGGTTGGCGCAAAAACTACTGAATAGATTTTGCAGCTCTGACAGATCCTGGAATAGAGCTTGATTCCATTATATTGGAAGCTCTTCTTTTAATATAACAGAATATTTATATGAAAGAAGAGCTTACAATATAACATAGTGATGAAGCTCTATCTTCTTCCTCTCTGTTCAACTAATTAAGATAAAAAGCATCACAGTTTATTTGTTAAAATATAAATATGCTTTCTCAGAAAGACAACAAAATTAAAAGCTGTTCAGTAGTCTGAAGCCGCGGCCATCGACTAGTAAAAATAAAAAATGAACTACCCAACTACAATCTCCTTACTACTATCCTTTACATCGTTTAGTTTATTCTATATGTGAGTACGTAAAACAATTTGCAATAAATATCTTATACGGTCCACTTAAGATCTGTTTCACTAAGGATAGTGTAATGCTGTGGTGCAATGATCTCTCCCTACACCAGGGCTGTCACGTAAGGAAAATAACAGTTTTTTTTTTCATTATTATTATGAATTTATTATGAAATTGTTGTTATTTTTCTGAATGTAAACTTCGAAGTGTATAGTTATTGTTTAGAACATTTTATAATATAGCATATTGATCGATATTTTTAAATGACAGCGCTTACTTGTGCATTATGTGGCTGTCACAGATGGTGGCTATCTAGGCCTATCTATGCTTTTGTTTAAATTCAGTAAAAATTCAACATTATCACTCGATTATTTTAAATAAAAATACTGGACTAGTAAAAATTATTTGTGAGATGACGACTTACAGTTACAGGCAGGAAGATAATGAGTAAAAATTCTAGAGCTATAGCATCAATGGCACCTTGCAAAAGTTTTATTGCACTTTATTTTCTGGAACTTTTAACTGCTAGTAGCTTACTAATACACGGCAATGACTTCATTTTTAGGGTTCCGTACCCAAATGGCAAAAAACGGAACCCTTATAGATTCGTCATGTCTGTCTGTCTGTCCGTCTGTCCGTCCGTATGTCACAGAATTTTTCCTCTGAAACTATAAGACTATATGCTGTTGAAACTTGGTAAGTAGATGTATTCTGTGAGCCGCTTTAAGATTTTTACACAAAAATAGAAAAAAACAAAAAAAACTGGGGTTTCCCCATACTTGGAATTGAAACTCAAAATTTTTTTTTCATCAAACCCATACGTGTGAGGTATCTATGGATAGGTCTTCAAAAATGATATTGAGGTTTCTAACATATTTTTTTCTAAACTGAATAGTTTGCGCGAGGGACACTCCCAAAGTGGTAAAATGTGTGTCCCCCCCCCTGTAACTTCTAAAATAAGACAATCAACGAAAATTAGTTTAAAAGAGATCTAGTAAGTAGTTCTTTTTTAATACGTCATAAATCGTAATGGTACGGAACCCTCCGTGCGCGAGTCCGACTCGCACTTGGCCGGTTTTTTTAATATTAAAACTATAATAATTAACTCTTCAAAATAATTTCTTTTGTGAATTGTATTGCTCTAATAAGAATGAGTAATTTGGTCAAAAAGTACGAATATGTATTATTATATTAACTAAATATTTAAATAAAGCCAGTTAATAAAGCAAAGTTGTGCGGTATTGTGATGAAAGTTTACAAAATGTATAATTTTAAAATGAAATTACGAAGTTGTTAGACAATGGCATAAAATATTGAGCGTCATTATAAGATATCCAATGTCAAATTCACTATTTCTAATAATAGAATAGTAATGAACCCAATAATTTAAGAAGAAAACGATTAAAGAAAATGTCAAGAACGTTTAAATGAATCGAACAGAAACTTTGACCGAAAATACATTTCAATATTTCAAATACAGGATGAAATTGAATAGATGCGACAAATTTAAATATACAATAATACGTGTTGTCAAGAAAATTTAGAACATATCAAATGTAAAATTAAAAAGTGAATTATCAGTGTTACGAAAAACGTTAAAATAATTAAAGTATCAAAGTTTCGCGTTCTATCGTTTTCGTGCAGTGGGCACGATTTAGGTACATTCTCGGTATGAATGAATCGCGCCGCCCCCGTCCGCCCGGCCGCGCGCGAATCTCTTTCCCGCGCGCACGATTAATAAAAATTTTGTGAAACCAAATTTCCCTTCATACTTTTTTTGTCGGCTTAGTACGATCAAAAATACAATAAAAAAATTGTAAAACAATGTTTTAGTATGAGGTATAACCTGAATACCTAATGTTTGTTACAACAACAAATCAATTATTGTATTTTTGGCGTATTTAAATAGTTGGAATCACAGTATTCACAATAATTATTAAGTATTTACAATAAATCAAATCGGTACACTTACGTGTATTTTAATAATTGTCCGAAATGTGCAACCCCCGTTTTGTAAACACAATTGAGCACGGCGCGGGCGCCGATCAATAGGTACTAAAGGTTGTGATTTTACAGTTACGAATACACTCCTGATTTAGTTTTTTAGCTCGTCTAAAGTTTCGGACCCGCGTTCGTAAACGAGTATTCCTCCCCACAAATAAAAGTCTAGCGTTGTTAGGTCAGGTGACCGTGCCGGCAATGCTACGTGTCCGCCGCGACCTATCCACCTATCACCGTAGGTATTCACTTTGGAGATAAGCCCGCACTTCACTGAAATAATGAGTACACTTCAAAAGTCCTGCGTGTTATGAGTGGTTCTTAGAATTCTTTCCAAAAAAGGTGGAATGACATTGGGATATTTTAGTCGATATCTTCGCTGCAATTTTAGATTTCTTACGGTGTTGTACCACACGACAATATCGAGATACTGTACGTTTGTTAACGGTTCGCGACTATTTCGTCACGTCCTAGGCATTGTTATGACACAAAAACAAGACAACAACACAAATTATTCGCAATACGTAAGTAGGATTTGCGGAATGCGCGCGCGACCGTGACCTACAAACGTTTTAGGACGACTAATGAACGAAGGAAGGGTGGGCGGCGGGGCGGTCGCCGGTAAGGGATGGCAGCGCTGGCGCTCGTGCGAGGTTTGGCAACGTTGCGCGATATTTACACTAGGAAATAGGCAAAATTAGGTAAATGACCGCTATGAACGGCAACGTTTAATAACATGAGTACTCCACGACGATTATTGAGCACTGCGATGAGTCGGACGAGATTTCTTGATACTTTAATTTGTCTTATTTATTTTGCATATTAATTATTTTGCTGGAATACCGGTAATTCGTACTTAAATAAAGATAATAACATCAATGGACCCTTTTAAAACGATAATCACGTAATTTTTTTTAATGACTTAGATTGTAGAAAAAACCGTTTATAATTACTATGTTACTGTAACTGAAGCTCCCATTTCTTTTTGTCGCATTTATTCAATTTCAGCCTGTATATTACGAAATACCAAGAAAGGACACCAAGTTGATAGTAAAAATAACAATAATCTGAAACAAAGCTCTGTTGAAACACATAATTATTAAGTTATAGTTAGATGACATCACGCGAGTAATATAACTTGTGCTGCGGTTGCTGTTTACCTGATGTTGTTGATGGTACAGTTAAAATAAATTAAACTGTTCCACTAGTTACGCCCGTTATTCAACTTAGTATAATTAAATAAAATTATAATTGAATAAAATAACATCGTGATAAATTTTGCGATTTGTACAACTCTATTTCAATAGTGACGTGAACTCTCGTTAAGGCGAGTGCATTCGCCCGACAATGCACTCGTTACATCACCACAGTTTGTTCTACGTGATTTTTACTATATTGCAGACTAAGTGAATGTTCTTTACGCATATAAAATAATGTTAATTTGTGCAACAAATTGAACTTAATGTGCAATCAAGATGATATAACTCGATTATGTTGTTGTGCAAGCATAAAGAAGCTGTTTGTTTGTTGTATGTAGAAAATGAATTGTATGCAATGTAGGCCGTCATACATCGCCAAATAGGTCATCATTTTTTTTAATCCTTCGCGCGCAAACAACATCTCTCAACAGATTCATCATAATTGGATGAATCGTATAGGAACGATGATAAAACAAATAAAAATAATGAAATTATCTCCATAATTCCAATTTTAAAACTTTTCGAAAAAAGAATTACTTAAAGCGTTTCCATTATGGTCTTATAAACCTCTTTAAAGCACTTCAAATTGAAAAGGAAACTATAAAAGAATAAGTTGTAATGTGTCACCAAATTACATGGAACATGATGTTTTACGAGTACGAAAATTACATAAAATATAGGCACGAAGCGTAACTACCTCGTATCGGCATTGAAACATAAAAGTGCCGTATTTATTGCGCTAACAACCTGCCATTAAAGTGTTGATTATGGTGACAGTAGATACTGTGAACGTGACTGTATGGTGTTTGAATTTTTTTCGGGTCAAAGGACCAAATTTCGGTTAAATTTTGAGTATTTTTATTGGCACCATTGCCACGGTGGTGGAAAAGGTACATTTTTTGAGCCTCAGCCATATACCTAGTGGCTGCTGAGCGTATGATCTTGGATTTAATTTCCAGGTCGAGCAGTGTAATTGGGTTTGGATTTGTGCCCGATTAATGGCAATTAGCCCCCTATGAGGTACATAGCACGTAAAACATAAAGTGCACTACGAGTGCACATCAGTACATTCCTACTTAGTTCTTCGGAGATGATGAAATATAAAAAACTACTTTCATGACTACTGAGATATGCGCATATTTATTTATACATTATGCATGATAAAAGATTGAATTGACAATATATGATTGAGACGAGATAACTCGAAGATTACCATTGTAATCTTTATTTCATTGTTCAAACCTTCTTTGTTTTGCGTTACACATGTGTATTGATATTACATGACAAGTATTGGTAAATGGACCTAATTCACATTAACTAATGTTATAAATACAGATAATTCTCATAACACTTTATTATTCAAATTAATCCAACACTTCAACACCAACACATTGAATATAGTCTCGATATGGTATCCGTACGTGTTTCAAGTATCAATGTTCAACACGTGTTTAAAACAATAGTATGCAAAGCACGTAACAGATCAGTGTTTGTGTTGTTGATTAGTTGTTAATTAAGTAGTCATGAGTAGATTGGGGGCTCTTAAAAAGATCAGGCGGTGGTTAAGAATCTGGTCCTTTGAGTCGTGCGGATTATAGTTAGGGTCAGGATGGACGCATTGAAGAATCAGTTTTAAAATATGATAAGTATGAGTTTTTACATGAAGTGGTAGAATAGTAAATGAAATGGGCTAATGTTATAAAGCCATCTTTATCATCAAACCATATACTGTCCCTTTACTGGGCTTAAGTCTCCCTCAGAATATGAGAGCTTAGTATATAGTCCACCACGCCATGTGTATATATACGTACATACTAAATTGATGATTCATTGATATGGATATATATACTGGATCTGTGACATCATCATGTTCGGCGGCGAAAACTATTAATAAAAAGTAGTATAGCACAGGATAGTTTCAAATAAACAATTTGAAAGTATTTTGCTCTGCAGCTGTTGATGAAAATATGCAAAACAGGAGAATCCGGAGAGTGCAGCCAAGGCACGTGGTAATTGTGAATTCTTGAATCTTAGGATTTTTAATTAGTTTCTTGCAGTTTTACAGAAAATTAAAGGAAGTAGGAACAATTGCGATAAACTAATAATAAGCAAAGTCTATTGCATCAGGCACGAACGAAGTTTTTGGCAATACTTTAACATTGGGAATAGCGAGCGACGACTTTGAAAAAATGAGAAATTTTGAATCGAAATCCTTTATTAAGCAGCAGCTTAACCTCAAGCAGGTAAATTAACGAACTAGGTTTTACATAAAAAGAACTTGACCACTGGATAAGGCTAAAATGTCCATTTTAGTTTAGTTGTTCTCAATATTTATTAATTTCATTAATTTTTAAGTACCTGACCTTAGACCTACATGAAAATATTATATATTTGTCTTGATCTATTTTCCCACTATTCCACAATATTAAATCACTACATTCACTACCTATTACAACGTCATTGATTCGATAACTACTGTCTATTTGACGTATGGTCCATTAGGCACTTGCGTGTCCAATTGATACAAGGTTGCATTGATTGCTTGTTGGTCCTAGGGTCCGCCGATAGATGGGGAGACTGATTAAACTAGATCTAGAAGAACTAACGGGTCAAACGGTGTTTTCTAGGGTCCAGCTTTGAATTCCGACCCTAGAGAAATGCAACGCGTACCTACTCTTTGGTAGACGACCACTATAAATTAGAATAACCAAGGATATTGTTTGCATCCTAAGCAAGGAGTTAGGCTACCTTTCGTCTCAAAAGTAATCTTGCGACGTGAGTGAAACCGCTGAACAATAGATGCATACACGTGGCGATTTCTTCTAGTGCTGTTTAAACTACAAAAAATATACAACAGAATTAATAAGCTTCTTTTTTTTGTTTTCAGGTAATTGCAAGTAAACTACTTCGCAGCATCACAAAGATTCACAGATCCTGTAAAGACGGTACAGATACCTACTTTAAAATATTGTTATAAAGTAAAAACCGTGGTAGATATTTTTTCATACCACCATGGACGGTATCCCCGAAGAGTTGTTCAGATGTATAAAGTGTGATAATCACCTACTGGGAATTGTTTACATTGTACGTATTTTGACTAAGTAGATGTAACTATTTTTTACAAAATTTTATTAATTTTGAATGTAAGTTGGTTCGGGTCAAATCTTGCAACTCAATTTTAAAGCAGTTATCCTGAACCAATTGCGCTGAAATTTTGTGTACAAATTTAATTTGGATGACAATGCATAGTTACGTACGTAACGTCATTCTAAATCCAATATGGCGGACTCTAAAAATTGTTTTAATATTATTTTATTTTTCACCTGCAAAGCTCGTAATTGCTTTTTATGCTAAGACTTTGTGTTAGGTCAGATGTATACAAAGTGTACAAGGCTGGACCAATGACAAGCCCTTGTGGCACTCCTGCAACTATTTAAGGAAAGTTGACGTGCAATAATTTTATTTTTATATTTAATTAACACCAGGAAGAGAACAAGTTTCACATACACCACTGCGTTTCCTAACACTAAATCAATTAGATTTCGTCATTAATTCCTGACAAGCTGACTACACAATATACGCCTGAAGTAACGTAGGTGTCATTAAGGCCAAACATCTAATTAGCAAGCGTCTGCTGATTTGCAGAAAAAATGTCGCCAGTCTACCTGCACGAATTGTATAAGGTGATTGAGGAAATACAGCGATTTTGGTTTGATTTTTAGAACTAGCTTTCCGCCCGCGGCTTTGCCTGCGTAGACTATACGGTTCCTTTCATTTTTCGGGATAATATATAGCCTATGTCACTTTTCAAAATCGGTTCAGTAGATCCAGAGATCACAGTAGGTACTCACAAACTCACAAACTTTGCCTCTTTATAATATTAGTATAGACTAGTTGTTGCCTGCAGCGTCGTTCCTGTGGATACGAAGCATTTAATCAGAAAGCAACAGATAATGTCTCTTCTTAATATAATAATTAATAAATGAATATTTACATACACCATCAACCTCACGTTTCTTGGTCCACTCCAGTCTAACGTTGCCGTCAATTGTACCTTTGTATTGTTGATAAGTTTATTGTCGTGTATCGTTATTTTGGTGTACAATAAAGAATATATAAATAAATGAACAATTCAGTATAAGCTGAGCTCGAATTGCAAGAGAAGCGTTTGTAATATGAGGTCAATATAGATTTGTATAGGACAATGTGTAGTCGTGTATATAACTCTACTATCAAAATCAAGCTCAGTAATTACCCGGAATATCTCATTAAAAACTTCCTGCCTAAAGTATTAAGGTATAGAGAAAACATCCATGCATACAAAATTATTAACGAACTAGCATTTATCAATGTTCGCGCATGCGCATACATCGAGCAATGTCTGTATCATTAAGGTCAAACGACCTGTTAGACACGAATCGTTTTTGCATCTTAACTAAATGCAACTTAGGGTTTGTTTAGACGTAGCGATTTAGGTGAATTGCAGACTGCAACGCGCCTGCGAAGAATCGCGGGGCACGTCACAATGTGACTGATTTGTACTGAAGTGACATAGACAATTTATAAGGTCACGTGAACAAATTTTATTTAAATTTATTGCACGATAGAAACGTTAAGCGACTAAGTATATATATAAGAAGGATATAGTCCTTTACATTTTTTTCGTGAAGACTGGTGTGGAATACCAAAAAAGAGCATAATTTTCATGGAATGAAATGAACTGTAAAGGCATAAATAAAATTAATATCAACCTCAGACACAATGCTCGGCGACGCGTTTAATCGTGATTCGTGTCCGTCTGAATCAGGACTTATGTTTACATTACAACTAAGATTAACGATTTTACAAAATTTCTAAGCATCGTCAATCACGTTTTAAAGTTGTCATGCAGACTGCATGGTAGATGGATTATTGTTTATTGTATTTAGTTATATAGTTATATTAAACTTTGATTCAGTAGTTTTGTAATATCTTGATTTGCGAAAGACTTGTGAGCTACTACTATTTTACAGCCGACTGCCTCATTAGTCTAGTGGTCCCAAGCGCGACTGCTACGCTAGAGGTTCGATCCCCGAAATTCTCAGTAGCAGCTTGGATTCTGGATTTGTGCCCGGTTAATGACAATAGGGTCGCCCCCTATTAAATGGGACCTTACCGGCGAAGTGTTTTTTTTTTTATGGGATAACTCGGCAAACGAGCAGGCGAGCTACCTGATGGTAAGTAGTCATCGCCGCCCATGGACATCTGCAAAACCAAAGGAGTTGCAGATGCGTTGCCGAGCCTATTTAGGGAAAGGGAGGGGAAGGAAAAAAGGAGAAGGAAGAGGATTGGGGGAGGAATTGGGCCTCCGGCCCTCTCGCTCACCGAACGAAGCGCAGTAACGAAACGCTACTACTCGGACGTCGGTCTTCTGCGAGAGTGTGGTACTTCCCCGGTCAAGCCGGCCCATTCATGCTGCGAACAGCGTGGCCCTACCACAACAAAAATGTATGTGTAGATGTACATCAGTACACCTCTGCCTAACTTCGGAGAATTCAGGTGTGACGGTAATATTAAATGTAACTTAACTATAAGCTAAAAGATAAAGTTCTAAAAAATATTCTTTTTAATCAGTACTTAATACAAATGCTATTACTGATCAAGTATACATATATGCAAAGGCATATAGAACAAAGTAATTAGCATTTAATTTAACATTTAAACAGTGAATGTCAGGGCTATCGGAAATGCCGACACAGTTAACAGGTTCACTATAAAGGAACCCGCCACATTTGGGTAGATAACTAGTTCATCACGTTTTTAAGGTGTTAGGACTCACCTTCTTAACTTATATAACCTATAGTTTGTCAGTGTATTGGTTCCATTAACTCTTACGTAATGAGGTAGCGTATTACCAGTACAGAAATTCAAATTCTGAAGTACTTCTGAGGAAAGGACCTGAGATTTGAACCCAGAACCTCACGCTCAGCAGCCGCACTAGCAACCGTTACACCATCTTGCATGTACCCCGAAAGGTTAGGCAGAGGTGTCATTGGTACACCCACACTTCACCGGTATGTTTAGGTCCCATGTAATGAGCATTTTTCTATTATTCAGGCACAAATCCAGACTCTGACCTGCTATTGAGAATTTCATAGCATTTGCGCTACTAGACAAATAAGGCAGTATTTATATATCTAGCATAGTCTATACATATAGTCAGTTTATTTATATTTAATAGTAAATTCTCAGAAAACTAACATTATTCATATATTCTGTTTCAGTTTTACTCCTCCCGGGATAGAGTATATAAAACTTTGAGTATATAAGAGTTGTGTTCAAGTTTGTATGGCTTGTGCAAGTTTAATATTTCTGCGCCCCTCTAGTGTTTGCTAGTTTTGCAACGCACCCGCACCCCAGAGATTGCTGTCTTAAACTTTGGATATTTTACCCTTTTAAATCTGTGACTTTCAACAGTGAAAACAGGGTCTTAGATGATAAATTTTATTTATTTCTGTAAATACCTAGATCTTTTAAAGACACTTTCGATTCTGATTACCTCTGAGTAGAAAGCCGGAACTTTAAAGTCCAGACGGGAGGACAGAGGAGGAGGAGGTACCTACTATCAGATATGCGAGTTTTACAATTTTATTTAGGGAAATTTTCTAATACTCCCCTACATACACATATATAATTAGGTATGTACAGGATTTTTAAAGATACTATTTCTGATAACAGTGAAACACAGAAATAAAGTAAGACACAGAGGGTCTTTTCTTTTTATTAATCATACTGCCAGTTGGTGTATCAAGGTTCGCAAACTGGGCTTCCGTGCAGTCGGGTTTGCAGCGAAACCCAGATTGCGAACCAACAAATACAGATGGAGGACGAATTTTTGCATACAAAGGTCATGGGCCTTTTACCCCGGGAGCTCCAGGCACCTTTGCTTAACCCTTCAGGGAATACAGGCGTGATGATATAACAAGTACATCCTATTGTTTTCACCTAAAGTAAACAGATCACAAAACTGGGTTACTCGTGTTTACTGGACTGGTGAATAGGTGCAATTTAACGCTCCACTGAATCTTGAGTGGGTAAATGTAGTGCCAAAAGTTAAGTTAAGCATCGGAATAATGAATAAAACTAGAAGCAACCCGCATTCAATAACAGACGTGGTTGATCCTAGGCTCAAATCCCACAAAGTATTAGGTTTATTTAATACATTTTCAGTAGCAGATTAGAGTTTAGATTTATGTTCTTTCATTGCTAATAGGCGCGCCCGTTATTTATTATTTTATTAGAACCTTTGTAGGGTAGGTATGTACACTTGTACAGTCCACTAAGAGCATTTAGTACACAGGATACAAGATCGTGGGTTTGGACAAGTATTGTGTGATCGCTAGACGCAGGTGTTGCTGCCTACAACTCTTTGGCGGATAATTATTATAGGTAACACAGTCTATGTCCAAACGCAAATCTCGTTCACTGCCTATATACCTTACTCTTTTGTCTTTTGTACATTTTTATTTCTTGTGGAAAGTCTTACTGTCTCTGTCTTCTCCGGAGACAAATCAGCGCTGCAGCTAGCTCATGCTGCAGCGTAGTGCTGAAATAAGGATGGATTCTGTCGTCGCACATGATTTGTTATAAAGACGTAGAATCCGCGTTTAGCCGTTTGTGCACGTTTTGCATTGTGACAAAAACATGAGCTTGTGTTTTTACACATGAAATGGGATATTTTTTAAATATTTTTTGAGCAAAACAGCATTTTTACGGGTAGTATCTAATGGAACATGTCTCATCGTATCATTTGTTCTCAGGGTGATTGAGCGCTATAATGTTGATCTACATATTTTATGTGTAGTTTGTGTGGATTTAACTTTATGCGTATTTGTTGTTTTTAGGTAATATAACATATTCTAAGTCTGAAAAAAAAAATCGTCCGTTCTTTTTTGTTTGTTATATTTGTCATAATAAATTTTCTTTCTCTACCAGTAATACCAGCTGATGTCTTATCCATAGTGTAGTGTATAGTAATTTTAGTTAACTTGTTTAGCCCCATCTGTTCAGAATGAATTTAGTTAATTAGCCACACCACATCAATCGATTGTAAAACACCGAAGTGCTCAATTTGCTCCATCGTTAAACAATAAACAATAAATTTCATTGTCACTATATATAAAGGCTACAAAATCCAAATTGAAGGCAGTTTTTCTAACAGACTAGATTCAAGTAAGCACGGCTACACATCAAGCTATACTGAACCGATTTACGCTGGCCTCTTATTGTATGGGAACCCTATACGACCCGAGATCATCTTAAACTAGTTTTGTATAGGTTGACCTGTAGCCGTGTGTACAGAAGTAGCGTTACTAGTTTTGTTTCGGCCTAACTGCACTTGTTGTTGTTGTGTCTATTTCAAGCTGAGTGCCTTGAACTGCAAGTTGTGACTAAGTTTAGAAGATGCTACTACTTGATCTGAAGGGTTATTTCTGGTTCTTGAAAACCGTTAACAAATAATAGAATCCTAGGATATTTTACATTCGTGTGAGGTTCGGAACAAAACATTAGTGTATTTACCACGCATTCAATTTGACAACTGCCTCATTAGTCTCGCCTCTAGTGGTCCTAAGCGCGACTGCTATGCCAGAGGTCCTGGATTCGATTCTTAGGTCGAGTAAAGTGTTATTGGGTTTTTCTATGAAATTATCAGTCTGCTACTGAAACTGCCAAAGTGTTATTGGGTTTTTCTATTAAATTCTACCAGCTCGGAGTCTAGAGTTGTGCTCGATTAATGGCAATAGGCTTGCCCCCTATTACATGGGTCCTAAACATACCGGCGAAGTGAGGGTGTACATAAGCACCTATGGCTAACCCTTCGGGGAATACAGTCGTGATGGTATGTCAAATCGACACTAGGTATCTTTGTATTACTAAACGAAGTGCCTCCTTTATCGTACATACATACTCAAGCCTGCTCCCATAGGGATAGGTAGAAACTACAGAACGCCATTTACTACTTTTGCTTTATCCACATTCATACATAATCGTACTTTATAAAGTTCTCTCAACAACGTAAACTCCTAAATGTTTTTTAATTTTGGACCAAGAAACCGGTCCCTTAGCTCTCTAAATCCAACGAAGACATTATAAAACCTCAAAAGACGAATCGAAACTCCACGATACGTCAGAGAAACATCGTAAATTGTTTAGACCCCGGATTTATCCGTTCATCCCTCGGATCTCTGTCAATGCCCTTGTGTTAGCTATAAATATTTGTGGAGAAATATTGTGGGGTTCAAAGGAGACGAATGTGTAGTAGAAAATATCCTTGTGATTGAGTCCATCTGAAGACTTGAAGAGACAGAAAGGGGATTTGGGTAAGCGTGATCCATAATATAGGTGTACCCTATTTTTTTTTTTCGTCAGGTAAACAAAATATGTTTATTGGGATACCAGGTCTGTTTTACATGACCGAATAAACATACTTATATAGCTATATAATTATGAAATATATAATACGGTTTAATGGCACATCAGGTCGTTGTGCGATTGACGTTTGCACCACGTATTGCGAGTTCAATCCCTGCACGGAACAATTATTTCTATGTCGATTATTTCGAGATTCGCTGTATGTGTATGTGAAAATGTACAAAAACAAATAATTCAGAAGTTAATCTAGTGCAGGATAAAGTTTTATTAAAAAATACGTAATGTCTCTCAACGTGTCTAAGAACTTTTTTAGTTCTGTGTCTCTCAAAACACAAACATAAAGTAACAATAAATTATAATAGTTGCAGCAACCCTGCATGAGGTCATAAAATGCGCAATGAGAAAATACTCCTTATACAATTCTCAAATAACAATGAGATATGCAGTGTTCTGTTTTATATCCATACTATTAAAAATATGAAAATAACTGTGTTCGTTTGTTACATTTTCACAACCTGAACCAATTTTGATGAATTTGGGTATAGAGATAGATTGGACCTTAGAGAAGGACATAGGGTACCTTTTGCCTCAAAACATCTTTGAGATGCACCTGAACCAAAGCCAACATCTAATATCCTATAACTGCGATCCTCAAATGACAGCCAGAACGAATCGCAACTTACAAGATCAGTCACACTGTCTGTCCCAGAAAACAAGACGACATTAAACGAAGCTGTAGCAGCAGAGATGCCGCTGTCCCGATATAGCTGGGGTTATTGAACTCACTCGAGGGATGACAGCTATTAATTAATTATAGTTTTAGTGCTGCTATAAAGAGTTCGTCATCGTCAGTTGATTTTGAAACGACTGGTGATTGGAGTTCATTTAAAAATAAACTAGATACTTCCATTGATGCTATCACGGCTGTGCTCTTAGAAGGTTTCGGTAACGGTGTACTTATGTACGCCGGTGGCGGTTTCAGGCCCTTACGTGGTTCCTCGGACGTTCAACAATTCCTTATTTTTTTTGAGAGTTATTGTAAATGTACAACAGTGGATATTTTTTGTCCATTAGTTACATATCGTAAGTATAAGTACACTGCGATGAGGAAGAGGAAGATGATACATAATATTGAAAAGTCATCAACATCAAATATGCGCAAACGCACAATCACGTACAATGCCAACTACTAACTAGCTGCCACAGCATTCATTCATAAACTACACTTATAACTCACCGCCTATTTTAAACAAGTTCACACGATCCACCCATAGACAAGACATGTTAATGCACGACTTCATGTGAAACCAGTTTGCTAATTAAAATAACTAGTAAGTACTTGTCTAGTAGATGTTTCGAAGGTCATTCGATAGAGCCAAGATACTGAAAGCTTGTTTAACGAACTTATGTATAAAAATAGATAGGCTTAGACTACTGTGATGCCTTTGGTCGTTGAAGAAGATAAGAATTTTGATACATATTGGCTTCTTCAAAATTGATGTTTCCTTACATTCTATTTTAGTCAGTATCTACAACTATCTATATTATGTCAAACAATGACACCTAAGTAGTTATAATGAACAGCATGTTACCAGTCAGGAAGGGAGAGACTTAAGAGAACATGGAATGGAAAATGTTTTTTTTTTGTAAATAAAGAACTGAATTGAATTGAATTGGAAAGACAGTGTCAGAGATGATATGGAAGGATTGGAAGGGTTAAAGAAAGAAAATACAAAGGAATTGAATTATGAAATGACTGCTACTGATAGAGATAATGGAACAAAAGTAGGCTGGACAGACCCTGGGATAAGGTAAGATGCTGATGATGACGTAATTAGTTATATATAGTATACGGCAATAATTTCATGAAAAAATAACAAAAATATGGTAGTCAGCTTTTGAAATGTGGTACTCTTTATCCTGAAGATGTTGGACAGGAAGGAAGACAAATGAAAAGGAGAAGGTACTAAGAGGTGCTAAGAACCGTATACAACAGGAATAGAAAGAAGATTTGGTCACTTAATCGTCACGACAACTTTTTTAGGACTATTCTAGAAGGTTCTATATAACTAATAAGAGAAAAAGTGGTAATCGTGTCATATCAAATAGAACTCAGGAAATGAAACAAGAGTGCCAATAGCTTCAGGGACAGCAGAGAAGAAGATTCTAGAGTAGAACATCACGTTTAAGGACAATTTAAAATATATTCGTTCAAATTACAACGACATTCATTAGTTCCATCGATTGTTACGGTCAATAAATTGGACATTGTGATCAAGTGGAGTAGGTCAGGGCACATCAGCGACCCGGATACATGTCACCTGTGTGTAGGGTTGCCACTCATAGGCATTTTGTATTATGTGGACGAGTAAAGAATATGACCTCTGTGGTCCGAAAATATTTTAGATCTAAAATGGCAAAGATCTCGGTAACTGTTCTTTCAGTTTAGAATGTATTTTTATTATAATTAAGGAAACTATAGACCGTATTTTTGTGTTGCTATTTTAAATAAATAGCTAAATAAGTAGTTTATTATTTTATAAATTACTGTTTGTTTTCCTAAATAAATAAATTAAAAAATCTTAAGTGACTTAAGCACTCTTTGCATCGTGTAGGATGCAAGCCTGCCCGAAGATGAATTTTGCATTTACCAAAGTTACAATTTCAGATAGTTAAAATCTCAAAATAATAATATTGAAGCTTATTACTATTAATCATAATTGGGATGTATGAATGACACTCGGTGGGTCGTCATCCAGTGAATGTGGCACTGTGGCATGGACTGTCCATTTTATTGACCACTAGGTAACTGCAGATTTATGCAAAAAGTACGTTAAAAGGATCGCAAAAAGTTTGGCAACCCTACCACGGTGTCACAACCAGGTGTTACCACATTTCACACGCTAACGATCGTCTTTTGTCTGAACATAATGTTGCCAGTTTTTTTAGGCTATTGACTCACTGATGCACTTAACCGTTAATGACTGAGGTGTGAGCTCATTGCAAACTTGTTAAAGTTGCATTGCAAAATGTTTAATTTAATAAATACAATTAACTAACAAACGATAATTATTATAATTGTTAACGCAACTAAAACTTAACTACCAAATTGGTTTAGTGGTTGAAATGATATTTATTTCTGTAAATAGATCCTTCAAAGACACTTTTACAAGTCTATGTTTTACTTTTTTTAAGCTAGATGGTGGTTGCATACGTCGCTGTTTAATCTTGGTTCGATTTTTAAATCGACTAAAGTTTTTTTTTATTCTTAGTTGGGTCCTAACAGTACAAGACAAAAAGACCATTATAAAAATCATATCTTTAAATAAACGCAACATCTTGGTGTGAATAATAGAGTATTATCAGCACATATCTACTCCTAAAAGCCCTTCTGTTAGAATTCCAAACTTAAATCGTGAATTAGGTTTTTTTTTTATTACAAGGAGGTTTCATCTTCTAGCGAAATATTCTGACAAAATAGTATCCATTATATTCAATGTCAAGTACACAATTCGTTCGAGATCTTTCATTTCTATTCGACCACGACCAACGGTTTCATCTCGTCTTAGTTCATTCCAATGTTGATTACTTTCTTGGACCGTAATCCTTTTCTCTTTGTTATGGGTAATGAAACTCCAGATTATGATACTCTTTTATATTTATTCATCTTTTTTATATCACATATGTAGAGAGTATTTGAAGAAAAGAACATTGCCATCAAATGAACAATACTGATTTTCAATTATCACCTCTAAATTTTAAGCCTTGTAACCCCTTTTTGATAAGTTGCTGTATAATAATCACGATACTTCCTCTACACGCCTGCGGAGAAATCTTAGGTCCATACGTAAGGTTTTAGGAAGTCCAGGTTTAACATTAAAAAAAACCTATTTTATGTAAATTGGACCAACCAAATTTGTGGTATACGCTATCTGAAAATGGAACATCTCCGTTGAAAGTAATGCGTAAACCTACGCCTTTTTTCGTCGGTTAAAAATACAACATACCTAGCCCGCTTGTTTATGGTACGATCTAGTAATCCGTTTAGCTAGCTACCACTATCATCATGTAAGAAAGAGTGTCACTGTCTTCCGTTGGGTGTATGTGAGAGCCAGGTCCCCGAAAGGGTGTTTACTTGAATTACGCAGTCCATCTTAGCCACATCTTATTTAATTTTGTGCTTTTCATCATTCAAAACCAAAACTATTTTCAGTTGTGTGAACAAAACAATATCTCCGCATTTTTAAGTCACACATTTTTTAAGACGCTTGTTTGTAAGTAGGTATTTAAGTTTTCAACACTCCTCTTTCCCAATACGTTAACAGCGGTAATAATGGATTAAATTTCTGCTTCTTAGTTAATCTCAAGGCTCTCATAATCCTACACAATGAGCCTAACTCCTCACCTCAAAATAAAACAAAGACACTTCACTCAAAACAATATCTCACAGCATAATCCAAACATTCAGTCAGTCAACACTCGATAATTAAGTACACTTTCATAAAATGTTTACCATCAGCGACACGTCTACCCATCTTGCTTCCACTCTAGCATTTCCCTATCTCCGTCTCTCTTACGCGGTGTGTCGCGTATCTCCATTGCCTTGAACTCACAACATTTTGTGGAGCGAAGCGAGACGCAAGATGCCTTCACGCGATGTAATGCTTCATCGATTATTTAGTTTTTTGATCCTTATCTTCAAAGAAAAACTGTCTCAGAAAGCTTGACGACCGAAGCATTGTTATGATAGCAAAAAGTTATCATATCATTGGCAAAATGTTTGGGTATATTCAATTATTGTGGTTTTTGTTGGGTACTTTGAAGAATGGTTGTTGTTACATCAATTTTTATGTTCAAGGTTATCTTTTTTCGAACCAAAAAGGGAATCAATTAGTGTTCTGTAATTGATTCCCTTTTTGGTTCGGGGTGGTGCCTGATCATAGTTTCTTACCAAATACATCCCAAAAGGATTTGCTTATTGAGATGATGTTCATTTCCTAAGGAGGCCTGGATTTAACCGTAGAACTTTTAACCATGCCGCCTGTATTCCTTGAAGGATAAGGCAGAGGTGTACTTAATGGACTCACAGATCGCTGGTATGCTTCGGTTCCATGCTATCAATTGTCATTCACCGGGTATATGACCAAACTCCGAGCTGCTGAGAATATCATAGAACAACCCAATAACATTACTCGACCTGGGAATTGCGTAGGAGCTCTATAGTAAATTCTATTATATTATTTTGTGTACAATATCTTATGTCTCAACAAAACTTTTGGAATGCAAGTGGGACTGCGGGTTACAACTAGTTTTATCTTCTATATAAATAAATTGCCTGAATACTGGAGTTTTCCTTACAATATAATACGTAGAATTATATTAATTAAATATCATCAAGAATGTCTCGCATATCTTTCCGCAGTTTAAAGAATTTTAATGTAAATAAATAAATGTCTAGCATAATTACAAGCTGTGTTGGCGTACATACATACAAGTGACGTCATGACAAGGTGCATTGCCAGCCGCTTACATCAGCCCTTGGTGTTTATGTATACCTACCCACGTGGGTGTCCTTTATAGAAGGCAGAGTGCCAAGTAGGAAGGAAAGTTTTATTAATGGGAGAAAGGGAAATTCTGTAGAGCACGCATTAGGTAACAAGGTTTATATTCAGATGCGATTCTAAAATTATAGTTATCTAAACGAATATTATAAAGAGGAAAGATTTGATTGTATGTTTATTTGCATTGAATAGGCTCTGAAAGTACTGAACCGATTTGAAAAATTCTTTCACCAATAGAAAGCTAATTTGTTCCCGAGTGACATAGGCTATAATATATTATCGAGCGAAGCCGCGAGCGGAAAGCTAGTATTTCAATAATTATCTATCGTTATGATAGCGTCGACTGCGAGTACTACGCACAGTACGTATCTTACTAATAACATCGGTGTATAACATTCTAGGGGTGCAAATAAGCACTAGAGGTGCCCCTAGTGCTTATTTAATAAATGTGGGGCAGCATTTAGTAAAAAGAAAAAAAGAACATTTAATTCTATTTTCAAAATGCTTTTCAAAAGTGCTCAGAAATCTTCCGGCGTAGGATGAATCTTGTCAAGAGATCTAGGACCTGAGTTCTCTTCAAGCCCCATCTAGTAACTATCAGAAAATGTAAAAAGGCCATGCCACCTGTAGACAAGTGCACTTAACCTGATTTTCTGACTCGCCATCCAATCTCTCATTTTTAATTGGCATGTAAAATTCAGCCTTATGACGGTACATTTAAGGTAGATGTTGGTTAGTGTCGTTATTTAAGGCAAAGATCTTTTTACATACGTTTGAAGTCGTCCTTTGAGCTGAAATGAAATGGTACTTGCAGCAGTGCTATAATTTGTTTCGTGTTGTGGCGTTCTTACTATTTAGAAGTACTCGTTACTTTAGATATAGCTAACTAATAAATTTAACTTGTGACACTATTGAATTCATAAATAATAAAAAACGGTCAATAGTGACAGTGACAATTCAAAATATATAATGCGACAGTAGACATCACAAATCTGTCAGGAATCGAACCTATAAACTGCAGTCACTCGGCCACTGCGTCACTCAAAACGCAAGAAAAATACCGTCCTAAAAAGATTATAAATAATCCTGTTTATTCAGTAACTCTTTTAAATATCTTATCCAAATCTTCAAAAGCTGTTTTTTATAAAGGGATTAAGATTAAGAATTACCCTAATTTAATCTCAAAAATCTTAGAAAAATACCTTAATGAGCTTTCGAGTTTAATGCCTTTTGTTTCGTAAAAAGATGTCTTGTAATAAAATAAAAAATAAGTCTAAGACATATATGACTGAATATGACTGAAAGCATTTTTGATGGAATTTCAGCATCTATGGTAGACCAACTTAGTTTGTATGAGACGATCTCAAAAGTATATTTTATCAAGAAAAAAAAAGTAATCGTAATGGATCGATTAAAATAATCGATTTTATTAGTTGAAAGGGTAACCTTAGCTGATTGGTACAGTTGATGCCGATAATAACTATGTCCAATATGAGCTTTTTGTGTAAAAATAACTAAGTATTTATATCAATTATAAAATGAGGTCACCAAGCGTTATCGACTTTTTTTAAATAATCAGTCAACTAGCTCGTAATAATATAGCTCATAATTAAAACGTTTCATTGAAAACACAGCGTAATCAATTAATAAATTAAAGCCATAAAAAAATTTCAAGATTTTTGTTTTTACAGAAGTTCGTATTTCTAACCACATTCGGCCCATCACTAAAAATATTTCTTGCAGCGCAGTTGTTCAAACTAAGAAGTCTACTCACAGTCTCAAAGCATTGTCATTATAAAGCGAACTACTCTCGAGAAGAAACAACGCAAGCGCTCCATCTTTATATCACTCGTAAAGTTTTTTTAAATTTTGGTTAACTGGTTTGGTTATTTCAGAATATGAGAATATTATTATAATGTTCTACTTATGTATTTTTTTTTATATTATCAGACTAGGTAATCGCTTTTTGGCTAGTAAAATTTAACCAAATTTAATGTGCGTGAGGAAGGGAGGCCTTTGCTCTGTAGTGAGACAGAAATGGCTGAAAATGTGCGTAATGTCTAAAAGTTTTGAAAATTTAGGAAGGAGCGATCAACTCAGAGAATATTTGATTATCTAATACATGTATTTTAATAAAATAAAATGAAAACAATAAAGAACCCCATTGTAACTTTCATTTTTCGCGTAAAGTGTTACGATACGCAGACAATTCAAAATATAAATAATTATCGATTTCTCGCTAATTGTCTGGCAAATGACGTGATGATAAAAAGTGTTTGATTTATGCCATTCTTTAACGCTTACGTCGAAGATAATAATACTTCATTTAAAATGCCATTTTATTTAAAAAAAGAATGATGACAGTCTTGTTGGAACAAATTCTAACGTTTTTAACTAATAATAGCAATATTTTGACTTATGCCACTATTGAATTGAGTAAACCATATAGTCAGGGTCATGGGATTTGAAACATTTCCCATGACCATGACAGGATGTGGTCCAGCAATCAATCCTTCAAGGGTCGAGGCTTGCAACGTAATACTACTTACTGGAGTGCCGGAGGCCCAATTACTGCCTCAGTTCCTTTACTTCTCCTTTTCTCCTTTTCCTCCCTTTTCTTTTACAGGGTCGGCAATACCCCTGGCTGGTGTTGAAAGCGTTCATACGCTACAGTAACCGCTTTCAATCAGGCCGGCTGTATGCTTGCTTGCCATCTTTGTGGTATAAAAAGAACCACGCGTGACATCTACCTTAGGGCAATTGTTGGTTCGGGCAGCGGACTCCCCAAACCAGCCGCCCGCGGGCGGGTCGTGAAGTCTGGAACTCTGTTAGCTTAGCGCCCCAGTGCGTTTATTAAGGATCGGGAGATGGATGGTGTATGAGGATGATGGACTTGTATCGAGATGCAAACACATGCCTGGCCCCCTAGACGTTATACTTCTTCTCAGCTAATTCGCTCTTGGCAGAGCGGTTGTGGCCGTCATGTTGTAGTGATGTTCGGTGCGGATGTTGTTCGCCTCACGATGTCCCGCTATCTCTCTCAGTTCGCTGTTATCCTGGTACACTCACTTATAGGGTCACCGCCTGCGTCCTTGATTTGGTCAGTCTATCGCATAAGTGACCGACTGTGATGTGTTTTAGTCGAGAGTAATTTAGCCGTCTTTTACGTAGAAGTGCCTTGTAAAATCATTATGAACAATTTTCACTATGGGACTAACTTGGAAATCGTGAAAAAACTCAATTGCATAGAAAAGTGATTTTCCACAAAATGAATTGTAGGGAATTTCGCTGATTTTTTTTCGCTATGGTAGGGCTGGTCAAACAGTAGCAATTGGTAAAAGTATCAGTATTGAAACAAGCTTTTGGCTATCAGAATATAATGTCACGGTGTATATAAGTAATTGCATTTCACAATTTACATAATTATACGAATGGATGTCACACCATTGGAATGCAGATAGATGCCATAAGCTATGTCGCATAAGAACACACGCAATGCAGAAAATGCTAAGTGAATATAGTCGTATATGCCGAGGAATAGTAAATAGGAATGCCAGTGAAATGCCAGAGTTCCGGGTAGCTGGTGTAAATTATTCAGTTATATTACCGCGTTAAATAGCTCTTAAATTTACAATACCGTTAATAGACTTACGGCTATGAAAATGGGGATTACATTTGAGGTCTAACGGTCTAGTTGAACAAGATTATCGCTTAATAAACGTGTTACATGCTAAATATGTCTAAAGTAATCTATTAGTTAAAAAAAATAATACTTCGGGCGTGATCCAAACCTGCGTCCTCAGGCTTGGTGTACATACCTACGTCCTTGTTTTGGTATAGCGGACACTTTAGCCGACAAAGCTATCGAGATCACTGCCTGTATAACCAATAAAGTGACCAATATTAGTCTTATATATAATATTCATTTTATACTCACGTCACGATATGCAAATTAAACTTCACAGTACCTACGTAGAAGCAACTATATTTGTATAGATATCTCGCCTAATTAGGCGGTGGTAAATATAAGGTATAAGTACACACTGACGCGGCGGGCGCACTTAGCAAGCCGCGATATCGCAGGACTTGCAGGTGCAAAATAGGACGTCGAGTTGCATCGCTAATTTGAAAAGCGAAATGATGATTCAATACTTGTTTTACTTTCTTTGATATTTTATTTTAACGTAAAGATTTTACACGCAAATGAACATATAAGTATACCATAATACTTAAGGAGAACGAGAATTTTGACTCTCAAGTTAGGAACTGTACCTACTTATAATTCGTTGTGGAAATAATAGTTTATTAATAAAATATAAGTATGTAGATAAGAGAGAACACTAAAGCGACTAATGAGTGTCATAATTATGTTATTGGCATATCCAAATCGTTACTCGTGTCAAACTTCTTATGATCATGAAAGAAGGAATATGACATAGCTTTAGATGGTAGGATATATTAATTTTAATTTGAATAAAAATTTCGGACAAAATCAATTCTGGGGACATAGATAATTTGCAATTACCATTGAATCGAAACAAAATGCATCAAAATGAGCAAACCGCCAGCCCGATTCAAGTGGGTACTGATTTGAAAAAGTTTGGCAACAGTTGCGGAATAGAGACGATTTTGCAGCAGAGGGTGTTGCACCCTCTGCTGCTAAGTAAAATCTTCGTAAAAAGTAAAATCTCTGGTTCAATAGATAGAAATCAACTAACAACAAAACATACAGCGACAACTGCATGAAAACGCTGTCAACAAATCAGGACACATAAAGACAGAGATTACCGCACGTTGCTAATAAAACCTTAAAACCGCGACACATCGCGTCAACGTGCCCTGTCATTAGCCTGGCGCGCGGCGCGGCAACTAGCACTTATATTAACACGCCGCGAAACGCGACCATTAGCGTGAGCACGACGAAACTGCAGTTGTGACTTGCGATGTTGTATAATGTGCAGTTGAGTTATGTTTTAGAGTCAAACTGAAATATAACTTGTCATGACTGAAATATAAATGTTATTTTTAGTTTTTTTTTATGTGACAACTCGGCAAACGGGGAGGCGAGCTTCCTGATGGTAAGTAGTCATCGCCGCCCATGGACATCTGCAAAACCAAAGCATGATGCGTTACGGAAAAGGGATGGCAAGGAGAAAAGGAGAAGGAAGGGGGCTTAGGCAGGAATTGGGCCTCCGGCGCTCCACACTCCCCATACGAAACACCTACTTGACGTCGATATTCTGTGGGAGGGTAGTACTTCCCCGGTCGTGCGACCTATTCATGCTGGCATATAGACATGCCAGCAGGACACTACTACTATAAGATTAGTCATAACAACCCAAATTGCATCGTCCCACTGCTGGGCACGGGTCTCCTCTCCGAACGAGAGCGATAAGGCTATAGTCCACTAAGCTAGCCTACTGCGCGTTGGTGCTACTATAATAATATTCATTTAATTACAAAGTGAAATGGTAGGAAGACCTTTGCCCTGCAGTGGGACGAAAATGGCTGAATGATAATTTTAAAATAATAATCTAAACTAATATTATAAAGAGGAAAGATTTGATTGTTTGTTTGCATTGAATAGGCTCTGAAAGTACTGGACCAATTTGAAAAATTCTTTCACCAATAGAAAGATACATTATTCCTGAATGGCATAGGCTATAACTCTGGAAAGCTAGTAAGTTATTACGTACTCTGACTTACGCATTTTTTAAATAGCAACTTACTTCCTACGATTCTTGCATTCTTTACTTCTTTGACTTCGTCCACGACTCTCCACCTTTTAATAATTTATTATGGTAATACAACAGTACTACGCACCTGACCATTTTGAAGGTCTTCACGAATAAGAACGGTATAAGACTTTCAAGGGCGCTATACGCCCGTTCTCAGAGCTCCAATTTTCGTGTCAGAATAGCTTGTAGCTAATTTCATTTTCAGATTTTTGTGTATGATCTAATAGGCTTTAGGCTTGATGAAATCGATAACATTTATTTTAACTGAACCAAACAAGTAATTCACCTGATTCTCTAAACTTCCACTGAAATCAATAGGACGATTAAAAACTTCAAAATATCGCTCCGATTATTATCATTTATATATTTTCTTATTATTAATTTCTATCTCATTGCAATATAACTTATTCATAGTGTTCATTGGATTAGCAAAAAGATTATGTTTATCGTAAATGTCCTTACAGATCTAACTCTGCCAGTACCGACACTAACATAATGTAGGCTTGGAATATCCTAGCACGTACTGCAATCTATCTTTATGTAATCCTTCAATCTACGTTGGATTCAATTTCCTCGACAAGTCACATACACAGTGTTTTTCCTAGCTGTGTTTATTGTTGAAGGAGTTTTATGTTGTTAAGAGGCCGGCTATAGATCGAGAGATCGAGCAAGGTTAAGTGCACTTGTGAGTCTCAGTCAATGGACGATGTTTATTCTGAACTCATTGAAACTCTTCCTTAATAAGACTCATGGTTGAGTCTATTAGAAAAGATTTATTAAAATTTTTGAATTTGAACAAAATTGAAATAGGTATGTTTCACAATATTCTATCCCAACCAAATGGTGCTCATGCAAAAGTTCTGTTCGATTTATGACCCAATAGATTTAATATTTATGTTTAGGGTGCGATGGGACTGGCATACGCTGCGCGTAAAAGTCCTTTAAATAAAAAAACTTATGGTTGGTAGTAACAGCTTAATTAGTGTAGTTGTCATAAGTGCGATTGCAACGCTAGAAGTCCAGAGTTTTCTATGAAATTCTCATTAGAAACTTGGATTTGTGTCCGGTAAATGGCAATCGGCTCTCCTCCAATTATATGGGCCCTAAACATACCGGCAGAATGTGTGTGTACATAAGTATGCCTTTGCAGCCCTTCGGAGAACACAGGCGTGATGGTATATTAGTGTGTGATATGGAACATGTAGTTGTCATGAAGCCTTATAATATAGTAGTTTACCCGAAGTATTGTTCAGAAATTTGGTTGTGGATTCGTTTAAAATACATACATAAACAACTGGAACTCTATCCCAATATCTAGGATATCTAGGCCAGGATATTAAAATCTCATTATCTATGCTGAATATGATGATAATCCCAATAATCTAGAATAATGATGAGCCATGTTGCACTTGTATTTATAAACTATTTTTTGTTCCAGGTAATTCATCAAATACGGTCTCTATTATATCACCCTACAGCTTAAATGGAAAAGGTAATATCTAATCGGCTTGCTTAAGTCTTGAAATTCATGTTTTCGAGCACTTTTCTTCAATACACAGCATTCTTTTGCCTGTATATCGTATATGCTTGCTCAAGACTTGAAATTCATGTTTTCTATCACTTTCCTTCATAAACAGGATTCTCTTGCCCGTTGATAGTGTCAAGATAAACAGGATGATATTGATATATTTTTTTTAACTACATATCTAGCAATGCGGGTCGCACATTACTAGTATTCTTGTTAACCCCTCGTACTAAGCTAAATGCTCTTATCACGAGTGGGTTCACGTCGGTAGTGCAATGGGTGAGTTTCGAACCAGCAACCACAAGATCGCAAGTCCAACGCCCTAGCCATTAGGCTACCGCCGCTTCAAAACTCCCTTAGAATTTGAAGCAGACACTAGAAGTTTTTTATTGTGAATCATATTATGTATAATTGACAAAATGACAATGGCTTTTTTAAAACTGCAGGGTATATTTCCCGTCCACAAGTAAACGTAGGTAACTCCAAATTTCTACTACTTATTAATCCTAAATATTTTCGGTTCCAATCGCAAATTTTCACATAAATCCAGCCGTCAGCGTTGATTACGTCCAAACAGATTCTCGACAGCGTTAATAAGACGTCGGAGCCAGTGAAGAACGGCCTTCGATCGTGATTGGTTAAATTTGCTCGTAATTGCTCGCACTTTCGTAAAACTTTGATGTGGAACCGAAATGGAACGAAGACACATTGTCACTGATAATTATATTGAAAAAGGTGATCGTTTCTATACTACATTTGTTAACCTCCGACACAAAAGAGGGGTGTTATAAGTTTGACAACTATGTGCATGTGTGTGTGTCTGTGGCATCGTAGCTTCTAAACGAATAGACCGATTATGATGCGGTTTTGTTGCAAATCATCAGAATGTTTTATTTCAAGCGTCGTTACCTCTATATTAAACGTAAAAGGACAATTTGTAGATATTACCTTTTTATAATGGGTTGTGTGCCGGGGTCTTTTTTTTTAAATTTTATTTTAAAGAATCAATACTATTCTCGCAGTAATGAACAAGAACTGTGTCGCGTACGGCCACTAAGTACACCCAAACTCGAAACAAATAAGTTTAAGTGGTGGTATTGTGTTAAACTTCGTAAGACTTCGTCCTCTGCCTTCCCTCCAAGTTCAGTCCGCATGCTTCTTTAGGTCGATAAGTAATCAATGTGGAGAACACTCGTCCTTCAACGCAGCCAGCATATGACTACAAATCACGTTGGTGACCCCAATACTGCTCTGAGTAATCCAGCGCATCTATTTTACACACAGAAATATAGACTCAATAATAGTCATAAAATAGCTTTAAACTCTTTGAAAAAACCTTCATTGAACATTTTCCAAAAAATAAAAAAAACATTAAATTCAAAATTTTAAATAACGAACGCTAAATCATTTACAAAGTTGCCAGTGTTTAGGGACAAAATTAATATTCGTCGGTAAACAGTGTCCCCTTGATTTTTATCTGTGGACCGCTCGGATGCAATTAAAGTGAGATCAACTGGGTGTCAAGGCGACTGACACGTGGGGCTAGGAGAACTGAGGTTATCATTTATCAGGAATTAAAATGGTTGCAGATTAAATCGTAATATAGACTAACTTAATGTCCCGTTATAGTAAAATACAGAAATCACGGAGCGGAGACTGATTTGTTTCGTATTTTGTTACCTACTAGATCCACAAAACGAGCCAAAAATGGCAAAAGGTTAAGTGACATGTGAATCTCACCTTTCTGCACTTACGGAAGAGGAATGTATTAAATTAAAATTACTTTATACTGAATTTATTATGATAACATGTAATTACCTATAGTATCCATTATTGATGTGATGTGATGAACGTAACTCAGGTGCAAAGGTTCGTACGGCTTCACATCAAGCTTTACGAACCCAGTTTACGATGACCTCTTATTGCATGGAAAGCCTTTACAATGGGAGATCAGCTTAAGCTGGATTGGTATAGGTTGACCTGTAGCCGTGTGTACATACCAGGTACCTAATAAACTAGTCTGGTGCTGATGTAATGAAACAATCTGGACCGGGTCATTTGTCACTTAATTAGCTTTACCCGCACATTTATTAGCCAACATTCAATTCGAACTTAATTACATCAGCAAATTGGAATTAAGGCCTGTAAATAGACAAAATTAGAAATACACATACTTCGTTCGTTCTATAATTTGCTGACCTAACCTATCGGCAATGACGTTCTATTAGGTACTTCAAGAAATCAAATAATTAATTAGTAAAACAGGTATATACTTAAGTTGCAAACTTTATGAAAAAATAATTATAAACCTTGAACGTTGTACAATTATGAGGTAGGTTAGGTGCATTCTTGGAATGTTTAAGTCTCAGATCAAATAAAACGTCAAGCTTTCGATAGCTCGATAGCTCGACTGACAAGATAAGGCGTAGTTTCGATATACGTGTGTGCGTGTAATTGTGTGTTGTAGACGGCATGGCGTAGTTTTAGCCGGCCTCACATCTTTGTTCGCAAAGTTACATCTTTACTTTTTATTTGATCTGAGGTTTAAGTAACGTTTTATTAATAATAGAAGAAGAAGAAAGAAAGAAATATTTATTTAGCCAATAGCATAGGAGAGAGAACATACGAATACAATTTTAATTATTAGCTGAACGAACTTTTTGAAACAAGGTGCTAGCTGTCTTCTTTAAAATTAAAACTTAAACATCGGATGGAACGAAATTAATAATAGCTGCCTCATCGTCATAACTGCGCTTGCGTCCCTATGTTAAGTACATAATATACTACCGGATAAATGTGATGTACAGCAATCCCCCTTTGCAATACTCTTAAGAAAATATAGGCGTGATTTTACGTCAATTTATGACTTGGATCCAAAAAAATCCGGAAGTATGTCTATTCGCGTATTTAGTGGCCACAAATAAAAATGGAAGCGGCTTATGAAGTGACATCGACTAGCCGGCTTACGACGGCTTTGAGCCGTCAAGATAGAGAAGCCGTAATACCCTGTGTAGATTTCTACTTATTGCTATTATATTTCATAATGGGCAACTCGGAAAATCTATTTAAAAGTTGCTGTAGAGAAAATTAAATGTAAAATACTGACAGAGTTTTATTTCTTTTAATGGATTGGAATGAACAAAGCACAGGGTTATAATTGTATAGTTAATAATCATTATTTTGTAGTAAATACTTATAGGATTAAAATTTAATCTTATGATTACTTGTATAATTAATTTAATTTGGAAGGATACTTGTGCCTAGCAGCAAGACAAGATGGATTGCTTTTAGGGCTCTAAGTATGTTGTATACTAATGTTTGCTATCTTAAGGTGAACTCACACTTATCAGACCCAAAAGAAGTGAATTTTAGAATTACTTGTGTAAAATCCTATCATCACGCACTTATTCGAATCGAATGATCGGAAGAATTCTGAAGATACCCAAAATGTTCAGCTCCTTCACTTCCTTCGGCTCTGATAAATGTGTGTTCACCTTATATCCAATCGATTCTTAATTTTTTTACATCACCTTGCAAATCGATATTCAAATGATTTTACAGCCAATACACGCCATGAACCGATCACGTACGAACGTGACGCGCAGACGCATACTCAAGGTCGGCAGGAAGCGCCCGCGCATGCTCGTGAATCATATGCGCGCTTTGTTGTACAGAGTTGTGGGCATTGATTGTGTTAGTAATGCATTTGTGTCGTGGTACCTCTAGACAAGTTACTATCTACTGGCGTTATCACATCGTGTGAGCATATAGAACCTTTTTAACCGACTACGAAAAGGATGGGTAATGAGTTTTTATTGTAATAAGGTGACAAATAAGCATACGTTCGTCAATCACAGCTTGGAGACATATGACAGCAACACTTGCGGTATCACTTGCGCATTGTCATCTTGAGATCGCAGTTGTTAAGGAAGTTCTCAAGATATGTGATACAAGTGTTGTTAGTAGTGTTTTTATGCTACCTTTGCCACTTAGATTGCCCAATCAGGAGGCCCGTATGTTTGATTTTTTTTTAAATTTTAATAAGGTGCAAGCATTCAGGCTGCCTAATGATAAGCGGAGCTGTACACAAATGTCATCAACGCCAATGGTATCAGCGTTGTCTCGTTGCATTTTTAGTTTTTTACACATTGTCATTACAACGGAATACAACATTTTAGGACATTATTGCTTAAAGGTAGACTATTTGACAAGGCTTTATAGGCTGAGGCATAATCTACCTTTCATGTGACTCTATTTAGTTACTTACCATGAGAAGAACTGTATGCTTATAACACAACTAGCTTTCCGCCCACGGCTTTGTCCGCGTGGTTTCTCAGCTTTTCTGCATTTAAATTTTTCCCGTTCTTGCAACATTTTTCCTTTATGCTCCGCTCCTATTAGTCTTAGCGTGGTGATATATAGCCTTCCTCGATAAATGGGCTATCTAACACTGAAAGTTTCAAATCGGACCCGCAGTTCCTGAGATTAGTGCGTTCAAGTAAACAAACAAACAAACAAACTCTTCAGCTTTATAATATAAAAAAGGTATAGATATTGAAAGATATTCAATGAATGAAACAAATCTGTTGTTTTCACCGTGTAAAACATAGTCGTGACTCCGTGAAAGTCGTTATCTCCTCAAGTGAGTTGACACAGTGTAAAAACAATGCTTATCATCCCACCTAGTAATATTTTGCTATACTGTGGCTGCATCGACGGAAATGCTTCCGAGCCGACACGCTTTCTTCACGAGCGTAGATAAAATTGTATAGTAAGTTATGTAAACATAATGTGAGGATGCCTTGTTTACATTCACGACTTGTTCTGAGATTTTTAGTAAGACAGTGAGCATTGTATGACCGTTTTTTTTTCAAAAGTCGGTACGCAATGTCTCTGAACTTCGTTCCAAGACATTATCTCAAACTATGATTCAGTGGACCTAATCTACAAAATCTAGCGGACTTTTCCTCACAAAATAATACCCTACGATAAATATAAGTTTTATAGTTCAGACATCGTCATTATATGAGTATGCAATACAATGTCTGGAGCTTGGAATGTTTTTTTGGTAAAAGAGCCTATGGCAACTTTCAGTTTATCTATTCTGTAAGACAGCAAGTATGAATCAGTACTTAACTGTGAAAAGCAACCATATTTGATTCCAATTAACAGGATATTTGCGTAGGCTATATTGAACATACAAATAATCAACCGTGTAGCTTATATCCTTTCCCAAGGTATAATCTATTTTTGTATCAAATTTCATCAAATCGGTTCCGAGGTTGGGCTTCAAAGCGTGACTTTGTTTGGACTTCCATATGAACTTTCATCCCCACACAGGTCGAAATTTCAAAAACGCTAGAACAAATATTTATGTATTTCTTATCAAGTGCCTTAATATAAAGTTTCATGCTTTTATCTTGAAAAATGACGAACTCCCATACGATCTTTCACCCCCTATTTCAACCCCTTCAAAACTATTTTTTGCAATAGCAGGTTGCAGGTAGTCTATGTCCTTTCTCAAGCTTTAGTCTATCCTAGTACCAAATTTCATCAAAATCGGTTGAGTGGTTTAGGCGTGAAAGCGTAACAGACAGACAGACAGACAAAGTTACTTTCGCATTTATAATATTAGTAGGGAAGTAGGGATTAGTTTCCATGTAAAACTTGACGTCATGATCATCGCCTCAATGAACGTATTTCATACGTCCTTGTATGCCTAATAAACATAATCCAAATGACCACGCAGGTCAACTAAACAGCCTGCACTAAATTCAATTACGAAGCTAATTTTTGCGTATTCTAGCAGAAATAAGGTTTCAGTTACACAATGCATAAATTAGTTTAGTTTAGCACGCAATTCTAGTGTTAGGCACATAACTTCTTTGACCATTATAATGTTTTCATTAAATTAAATAAAACTACTTTTTACAGATTTTAGATACTCGTTGTTGCCCCCAGTTAGTAACTCGACTTCTATTTTCTTATATCATTTTTAGTAGCTTAGACGGCCTTATTAGTTTAGTAGTCCTAAGAGCGACTAGAGGTCCTCCGATTCCCAGGTCGAGCAGTGTTAATGAGCTTATTATCTATGCAATTGTCAGTAGCAGCTTGGAGTATGGACTTGTGGCCGGCAATGGGCTTGCTTCCTGCAACATAACACAGTTCGCCGGCATGTATTGGTTCCATGTAAAAGGGGGCGCGCCTATTGCCATTTACCGGTCACAAACCCAAAACTCCGAGCTATCGCTGAGAATTCATAAAATAAACTCAATAACACTTTATCTGACCCGGAAATTGAACCCAGAAACTCTAGTGTACTGCTACGCTAGAGTTCCTGGGTTTCACGTTTGAGCCCACTAGACTGATAAGGCAGTTAATTTTAATAATATCAATGTAACACGATACAATCCGTAAAAAGTAATTTCTATCAGAACAGTCTAAAAATACATACTATTAAAATAAATAAATACAAAACTTTTCCGCTCGCCAATACTTGCCTAAATACGATATGCAAGACGGACGCAAGAGGCTATCACTGTGTATATGCAAGTGCCCATCATTATCAGTGATTGCGTGTTCAACCACGTGTATATCTAAGTTTAGTGCTGTGGTTACATTGGAGGTATCGCGTGACCTAACTGCCTTGTGTCAAGAACGACGCTGTAAATGTTCAGTAGTTTACTTACTTGTTACAATATGTTTGAACGGGCCAAGCAAAGAATTTCTAGGTTTTATTTTACCCAGATTTTTAAGCCATTCTACCAAATATTACATGCATACATACCATCACGCCTGTATTCCCCGAAGGGTTAGGCAGAGGTGTTCTTAATGTACACCCACAGTTCGCCGGTATGTTTGGGTCCCATGTACTATGGGGCGAGCCTATTGCCATTCACCGGGCACAAATCCAGACTCCGAGCTGCTACTGAGAATTTCATAGAAAAACTCAATAACACTTTGCTCGACCTGGGGATCGAACCCAAGACCTCTAGCGTAGCAGTCGCGATTGGGACCACTAGACCAACGAGGTAGTCAAATACCTAATATTGTAATGCAAAAGTAACTGTCTTCTTTTTTTGTACCATTAAGGTGACAAATAAGAATACGGATTGCCTGATGGTGAGCGGATACTGTAGCATATGGACGCTTGCAACACCAGGGGTATCGCTCAACCATGTAAAAGAAAAGAGAGGGGAAGGGGACTAAGTGAGGAATTGGGCTTACGGCGCTCTGTTTGTCCTTCTCACGACAAAACCGCTGGACAGATTACAATACAATTCAGCAAGGAGATAGATGGCATATTGGGGAAGGACATAGCTACCATTTGTCTATACGAGTGTAATAATTTTTTAGCTAAAGTAAAGTTAGATTATAGACTAAATTTTCTACTACGTGTTAACGTTAGTAATTACTTCAAAGTGGGTAACTAGGTTTAGTTATCAAAGTTATAATTATTAGATATTAATTACTTAGGTTATAATTGGTGTATCTACTTACTTAATTAGAATCAGAGAGTTGAGCTACATATACCAAAATAACTACGACGACGCGCGAGGTGCGAAAGGAACCAAATCCATCAAAGAATTTAATTAAATAGGTACTAAATAAAAAATAATACATACTCAAATTCAAAACTAAATTCTTGCTAAATTCTTTGTTTACGCAACCAAAGTTTCAAAACAATATAAAAATTTAAATTTCGAATATTCAACATTTGAATTCCACAACATTAGGTTACGTTACGTAAAATGGCTGATCGTTTACCAACATAACAGAATTTGTTGCAACGTGCAGTCGAACTGTTGGCAACACGCCAGCGGCAGAAACCCGGTTATCCGGTGGGATGGTGACACATGTCGCTATGTTCTTGGTCGGCCGGTTGAAATTAGATCCGTGTTTTCGATGTTAGGTGGGAATTCTTAGAATTTTTAATTGATTCTTCGTACGTACATTTCGTTAGAATACGTAAATTTTGTCATGAAATTGGTTCTGCTTTCTGCTTTAACTGGACACAATAAAAAAATCCGAGATGCTACTCAGAATTTCATTAAAAAAACCTAGTAACACTGCTTGACCTGGAAATCGAACCCAGGACTTCTAGGTCAGCAGTCGCGCTAAGACTACTAGACTAATGAGACAGTATTACAGAAATTCACATAATTTAACACTTGCCCGCGTTTGTGTGTGTGAACTAGGTATCTTATAGGTATCCAATATGAAAAATAGCAGTGATACGAGGTGGTTTCCAATCCAGGGTCAATGACTTTACAAGTTATCTACGGATCGGAAATTAATTATACCCTATATAAAAGTCATTACTTGTAATAAGAGAATTCACAAGTATGTAATTAACTCCAAACGGAAAGCAAATATCAGGTTTCTTGGTTGCGAAATTATATTATATTTTGCAATAGGTAAGTATGCAATAAAATGTAATATTATGTAGGCGTTCTTGTTTCTATTATGTATAAATGCGCCTTATATCTGAAGGATAAGGCAGAGGTGTTTGTATGTACACACGGATACATATCAAGCTAAACAAAACCAGTTTACGTTGACCTCTTATTGTATTTGAAGCCTATACAATGCGAGATCAGCATAAACTGGAATTGTATAGATTGACCTGTAGCTGTGTGTACAATTGCAGACATGTTTTTGGCTCAAATCGCACCATGTACCTTATAAGGGTAAGCCTATTCCCATTAACTGAGTACAAATTCAATTCTACAGCTACTAAGAATTTCATTGGACCCAAGACATTTCGCTCAGCAGTCGCGCTTATACTTGATATCAATTATATGTGTAATGGGAAAGGGGTAGAAGCTGGAAGCGAACAGTTGAGGACAGGGTGAAATGGCGCACATTAGGGCAAGCCTATGTCCAGCAGTGGACTCATATAATATATGTATAATATCTTTTTATCTCACCGTAAGTGCACCTACTAACTTCTGTCTCTGCATCACCCTAAGGTCGACTGGCAGAAAATGCTTAAGGCATTAAGTCCGCCTCTGTACTCTTTGTGCATAAAGAATTAAATATATATAGGCTAATGATGATGGTGATGATGTGTGTAATAAAATCCATAATAGTCCAGTCCCTAAGCAATTTATCAATAAAGAAAAACCCTTCAAAAGTAACGGGTCCATAATCTAAGCATAAAACCACTTTACATAGACAACACAAAACTTACTAACGAATTCTAGGACGCACGTCCATCAAACCAGCTCCGTGGGTGTAACAAGACAGGCGGGAACGGGCCGTATCGGGCTATGACATGGAGTAATAAGCAAATGGAGTGATAATGAACATCACTGTTAGACGTCTGTTAATTGCCACCATCCGGAAATCGCCTAGTTGGTCATCAAACTTTCCTTCCAGAAATACTAAAGAAAATGATACCGTGACTGCACGTTAAGCATATTTTACAGTTGTTATATAATAATTTCAATAACTTTCTTTAGTCTCTCATCTCTCATGTCAAGTGTTGTGGTAGGGCCACGCTGTTCGCAGCATGAATGGGCCGGCTTGACCGGGGAAGTACCACACTCTCGCAGAAGACCGACGTCTGAGTAGTAGCGTTTCGTTACTGCGCTTCGTTCGGTGAGCGAGAGGGCCGGAGGCCCAATTCCTCCCCCAATCCCCTTCCTTCTCCTTTTCTCCTTCCCCTCCCTTTCCCTAAATAGGCTCGGCAACGCATCTGCAACTCCTTTGGTTTTGCAGATGTCCATGGGCGGCGATGACTACTTACCATCAGGTAGCACGCCTGCTCGTTTGCCGAGTTATCCCATAAAAAAAAAAAAAAAAAAATGTCGCTCTTTACAAGGATCAAATTATAATGTGGAGCTAGTGATAGAAAAGATCAATATCAGTTCCATTATTCTCAGATTCTTTAAAATGGAACTAGTGATAAAAAAAACACCAGTAGTTCCATCATGGAACTGTTAATGGTACTAGTGGCAACGATCCCCTTTAGCAACGATTACAATATCATTCATTGTTCTAATGTACAACATTCAAACTAATTGTGAATTTATTTTCCACCTGAGTGTTTTTTCGTCGACAAACAAGTCTATTTCTCAAAGAGTTGAGAAGAAACTACAGAACGTTAGTTAGAATTGTAATACTAGTACACTTCTGCGTCTTTCTGTTTTCATTTTATCTGGGCATCTAAATCAATGATTTAGGAAGGTAAACCGTTAATGGGCACCATCGCCATCCTAATCGACAATGAGAATATTCAAACGTTCTATTCCAAACAACGTCCGTGACCTTATTAGTGTTACAACTCCATTAGTTCTCTACTCCATGTCCGCGCCATATCGGAAGCCATGTCGCAACAAGTCGCCTTTGTGTCATGATAGCTGACTTTAATGATGGGAAAATGTTTACAGTACATTTACAGTTAGTCATGGAAAAAGTAAACAGCATTCGCTGACACACCATTGATTTATTATGCTTTTAATTAGTGGAAGACTACTCATTTTTCTAGAATTCCTGTGGCTGTAACAGGAATGTTAACAGTTATATGAGTTATCCTTAGGTCCTAAGGATACGGTAAGCTCATTCTGCGTGACCGGATCAAATAATAATTAAACGAATGTAGGGTAGCTGTTGATAATTTTGACATTAGGACGACCAACACCTCAGTCCACCCGTGACCTTGGATGCTGTAAAGGATCCGAAACGTCGGGAATTAAAAATATCAATATAACGCGATAAAATCCGTAAAAATGTTTTATTTCAATGTCTAATATTCGCGTAAGTGTTAGAAACCAGTTATATGAGTGTTCATGTCTTCTTCTAATTTTCATCATCTTTGTGCTTCTTCAATATTGTTGGTAAAAATCTTCGCTAAGTATTTCTACAGTACCGTCAGTTTCGGAACAAAGGTTTTGCTGCAACTTTGTTTTTATACCAATTAGGAGGCAAACAAGCATAGGTACGGCCTGCTTGATGGTAAGCGGTTACCATAGCCTATGGATGCTTGCATCACCAGGAATATCGTTGCAGACCCTGTAATTAAAAAGGGAGGGGAAGGAGAAAAGGAGAAGGAAAAGAACTGAGGGAAGAATTGGGCCTCCGGGCGTTCCACACTCACCGTACGAAACGCAATAGTAAGCATACTGCTACTTAAGAGGGGACTCTAGTCCTGAGGAATTTGAAAAATAGGTATTTGAAGAAACTATTGCCGTCGCGCTGCACCTCCAGTCTCTCCCCGTAAAGTGCGAAAAGGACAACTGCAGCGGATGATTTTACCTACAAAAACCTTGACCAAAAGACGTTTCGTATTCTGCTGTTTTCTTCTTCAAAAGTGGATTGATCTAAAAAATTTATATATCAAAATTTAGAGGAAAAGCATGTCTATGTTCCTATTATTTTATTTTTTGGTAAAAACTTTTCAAATTTGTCTGATAGTCGCCTGAACAGCACGGTAAAAACGGGATTTTTCGAGTTTTTGAATTGTCATATTTTCTTGTGATTTTTTTTTTGGAAAAAATGAAATAATTGGGGCCTGTATGAATTAGATCTAGATTTTTTGGAAAAATATTATTGCTCTAGAGTCATTATCTACGGAGAAAACAGCAGAATGCGTTTGTATGGAGAAAGGCTCACTAGAGTACCCTCTCAACGTCGATATTCTGTGGGAGGGTATTACTTCTCCTGTCGGTCGGACCCATTCAAACTGGCACTAAAACATACCAGCAAGACTCTAATATTACTACTGCAACTTGGTTCACGTCGACGTGACCACAATAAGAAATAACTAACCCTAAATGTAGTAGTTGTCTATTAGTGAAAGAATGTTGACGACACAGATAATTAATTCCGTAATTTCCGAAAAACTAACTTATACCTACTTCTTTACATTATTGTAAAATATGTATTATTATTAAATAAATAAAAGAACTCAACAAGTAGACGGGGAGACAGGGCACTTAAGTATAGCCACTTATGGTACTTAACACAATAGCAGATGAAGTAGTTATTATCTTAGCTAGCGACCTCGGTTGAATATCAATAAGTCAATATTTTCTGAACTATATTTTTTGTGTGAATTTTCAGTAATGGTATAACAAAGAGTATAATTATTATATTTATTAATAATCGGCTCCTATATGTTTTCTGCACCAAAGTGACTTTATTTAAAAAGTCTTAGGCACCAATGATTACAAATCAATTAATCAGTCAGTCACAGAGCAAAAGATTTTATGCTGTTAGTAATATGATCCCGCGTACATAAAAACATTATTAACAGTGTCTTACCAATGACCTTATATATGTAGCTATAAGTTGCTGCAAGTTAGATGCAATAATCTCTCTTGTATTTTGCCAGAGTTGTTTTAATGTACATCCACAATTTCTTATGTAACGAGGGGCAAGCCTAATTGATGATCTGTAAAAGAAAGACCCAGAAATACTCAACCTGAGAATCAAAGCTGGGACTCAACACATAAGCCGAGCAGTCAGTTGTGACTACTACACCATTGTGTCAATAAATACAGTACAATATCGTCTCTTAAAATAAATAAGTTCAAAGAATTACGTAAAGAAGAAGTAATTAAAGCCGCCTATTCATGGCACGTAGGCAAAGGCACTTAAACAATCGATAGTACGACCTCCCTACGACAATTGTTGAACTTTGCGGCGGGCAAGTTCATTGCGGTGACGCGACGGTGACTCATTCTCATCCGCACTTGTAAGGCGTCGCATTCATAACTTAATGTGGTTTGTGACATTTTTTTTTCTACAATTCCGTTTACCTAATGAGTTTAAGATAAGGGTCATGAAGATAACAAAACGTTTTGCTTTAAGTTAGAATTGATTTAGCGTAGTGAGTAGTGACCATAGTGGCGTTAAGTATGTCATACGGGTTATAAAACTGCATTGTTTTTGTCGTGTGACACTGAAAATGTATATACAAACAATATAACATACTACATATTGCGTTAAAGATCGCAATCTTCTCGGTATCTCCCACACTAAAAGTAAACACGGTTAAACTTAGCTAGATAAAATGCAAAGATTAAGGCAAAAAAATATACCACGCTGTTTACAACGAGGAAGTTTGTTATCTTTTCATGTCGAGACAATTATTCGGGCGCAACTGGTTCCTCGTTGATGGCACGGTGCATGGGAATCTTTATTGCATTTGAAACGTGTGTAATGCTGGAAGCACGTACAGCTTTAGGTTACGCTTTATTTACGAATGACGTCATCCGACAACTGTGGTAATAGAGCCAGAAGTTATTCTTTATTTACAAAACAAAACTTGTGTAGTTATTTTAAAGTACTGCATAGTAAGCACCTTAAAAGCGGCTGTAAAGACATCCACAGTTCAAGTTTATGAATAGAATAGATTAGACATGTAGGACAATTTTTATTTTTAAGAGAAATAACATTTAAAAGAGCCAAAACATTGCAAAAAGATAATCTATTATTCTACTATAAGTCTTGTATATACTTGTCTATGTTCTTCTATACACAGACACGTGTCTGAAAGTATTTGCTCTTACGACTTCTGTTTATCAAATTAACTAGGTATGTTACGTGCATGCACGAGTTTAGCATACCGATATAGATAACTGAAGACAATGAGCGTCAGTTCTCGGAACACTTGCAAAGAATTGCAGCTGACATGATCCAATGGCTCACACATTCTTGGAGGAATAATATGGCAATGATGCTGAAATGCTTAAAATATTTTTTATTATGATAATATATATATATATATATATATATATATGACGTAAGTACTTATATAATTTTGAAAAATTTCCTGTTTCTTTCTTTTTGCTTTACCGCCGTAGTGTAGTAAAATTAAAACAACTTGTAAGTTTTTCGAGTTTATTTATCACTATCACAATCACTAGGTACATATATTATAGAATAGAATAATTTATTTCAGATAATTATAAATCCATATCTTCTTAATATGTTAGATACAATATTATCTTATAATTATGTTAGTATTGTTAGTACATAATCTGCATGTATATTATTTTAAAAATCCATTCACTACCCTCACCCAGTGTTTTTGAATGGGGCAGTCGAACGTGCTGCAATGACTATGACAATCTTATAAAACAAAGTCCTCGGCCGCGTCTGTCTGACTGTTCGCGATAAATTCGAAAACAGCTGCATCGATTTTCATGCTGTTTTTTCAAGAGGAAGGTTTATATGTATAATACATAGATATTATAGTAAAGAAAGACCGAGAAAACAACGCGGGCGAAGCCATGGATGGAAACCTAGTACATATATTAAAGATATTTTAAGAGATTGACAATTTATCTTAAAATTTAAATACAATACAATTTACAGTCAGCTAATGCTAATACTAATTACACGCATTGTAAAGATTACCATTCACATTAACTTTCTTGTATCCATGCGTGACGACACATGCCGTGACGTAAGCTTAGTGTATTATTAGTAGCAACAGCGATAAGTGAATACAATTAGTGTAGTTTGTTGGAAGAAGATACTGTGCGTATCTGTGAAGGTATTGTGAACACCCGGGATGATTCATTGTTATCTATAGCTGGCATTTTAAGTCATAATATGCTTCTTGTTGGTTTATTATTAGGAGTAATTTAAAGCTGTTATTTTAAGCACTGCTACTGTGAATGAGCCACTTCCAAAGATTTTCTAATCTAGGAGTACATTAAAAGACTCTAATATTTCATCATTGACTGCCTCGTTAGTCTATTGGTCCCAATCGCGACTGCTACGTTAGAGGTTTTGGTTTCGATCCCCAGGTCAAGCAAAGTGTTATTAATCTATAATATTCTCGGTAGCAGCTCGAAGTCTGAATTTGTGCCCGGTGAATGGCAATAGGCTCGCCCCATTACATGGGACCTAAACATACCGGTGAACTGTGGGTGACATACATTAAGTAAGTACACCTCTGCCTAACCCTTCGGGATATAGAGGCGTGATGGTATGTATTCCATCATTATCATCATCATATCAGCCTATTGCCGTCCACTGCTTCACTTAAGCCAGATGGTTGGCACTCTATGGAGGAGACCTACGTTCTGGTATTTACTTCTACATAATATACATTGGTATTTCCCATCCTCTTGTTATTTCCTGTACTTGTTGTTCCCGTTGTACTTACTCTATTATACAGGGTGGAAAAGACATCGACGCATAACCGCTTGTCCCATGAATTCAGTACATGATTCTGGACCCCCTTGCGTTGATATTTTTCGTCAGTTATGAAAAAATAAATCAGCTGTTCCATACATTTTGACCGCGTAGGTATTACACTTTTGTATGAAAAAGCAGATTATTCTTTCCTAACCGACGAAAAATATCAACCCAAGGACCAAGGGGGTCCAGATTCATGTAATGAATTCGTGGTAAGCGGTTGTGCGTCGATGTCCCTTCCACCCTGTATATGTATTACCTATATGTATTAGAATATTTACCGTGTCCTGATCTAATGACCTTTGATCGCCACTAACTTAGTTATGTACACAACTAATGCACACAGCGATAAGACCAAGCAAATGATTAGTGACATTTTCTAGAGTAAAACAGAGTAAAACTGAAAAGTTACTTAAAGTTAGTGTTTAAGCGTTGGTAGCCTAATGACTAGGGCGGCGGACTTGCGAGCTTACGGTTGGAGGTTAGAAACCCACCCACTGCACTACCGCCGTGAACCTGAACCCACTTGTAACACAAGCAATTAGTAAGAGGGGTTAACAAGAATACTACTCGTAGTAATGTGCGACCCACATTGCTAGTACTTGCCTAAGCTTTAAAAATACTGTTCGTAAATCACTCGCTTATAAAAAAAATGACTTGTGCAAGTGAAATGTTTAAAATATTTATTAACAGAAATAAATATAACCAGCTTTCCGTCCACGGCTTCGCCCGCGTGGTTTCTCGGCTTTTCTGCATTTAAAAGGAATAATTTTCCCCGTTTTTGCAACATTTTCATTTATGCTCCCCTCCTATTGGTCTTAGCGTGATGATATATAGCCTATAGCCTTCCTCGATAAATGGGCTATCTAACACTCTGAAAGATTTTTTCAAATCGGACCAGTAGTTCCTGAGATTAGCGCGTTCAAGCAAACAAACAAACAAACTCTTAAACTTTATAATATGTACATATTAAGTATAGATTTATCATTTACTGTGATTCTGTTCTGAAAAGAACCGTTCTTTTATATCATCTTACTATACGAACTTCGATGCAAGAACAGTGACGACGATGTGTCCAGCTTTTAACAACACGCAGTTGAAAAATTAAATTCAAATACAAACGAACATAAAACCTATTTTTTTAAGTCAGTTAAAAAGAGTAGATTATCTTTCTATCTTTATTTTAAGTTTAGATTCATTGAACGACACTTTTCAACTACATTCATTGGATAATAAGGCCAAGATACATTAAACTTGACCTTCTATGATAATAAGCGTGTTATTTAAATCGTAGCCTAAACGGGGTCCCAATGCCCACTCATGCGCATCTGTCAGCCGAGCGTGAGGGAAAGCGGTGGGATTGGACGCGGGTGACACAGTGTAGTGGCTTATCGAACACTGGAGTTAGCATACTGAGGATGTTGAGATGTTTCTGTTGATAAAAACTATAGCATATAACATTTTTGAGGTGCTACTAAGTTCTTGTAGGGTGGTAGGCATTGACAAATTAAAAAAAAAATCTTTATTATTCTAAGAAATACAAAATTGTCAAGAGTTTCTGGTCGGATTCTTCTCCATAGGATAATTTTTTGGATCCGCCTCGGTTCCAAAAATATGAAGAAGAAATACTAGAGTCAATTACGTTTCATAAACGCTTGTAAAAACTTATTTAAAATAAAAACATTTGATTTGAATTGAAAAATTCAGTCGTTAAGCAATGATGTATACTATCATTGTGGTTCGGTTTGAAGGGTTATGTTGCCAATGAAAAGCCTTCAAAAGGTCAGAGGCTTGCCTTGGATTTGATCACAAGACCTTTGACTTGGCAGTCTAACAATGTCTATCTAGTGATGTGGCATCATTAGGCTATCACGGCTAAAGTTCTTTAAAATCTAGGTTCAATCCTACGTTGACGATAAAGCAATCTGTCTATAAACTAGGTTAATGAAAGAACCAGTAATCGTCGATTCAGCAAGGCAACATTCACGGTACATGGTGCGTGAACCTCGCCTGAGATATCGGTTAATCTATAGATTTATTCTATAGATATAAATAAATAAAATATTATGGTAGTACTGTCGCGTTGAATAAGAGGATGAGAGGTCAGCTCCACGAGAGGGGGGGGGGGGGTTGGTACTACTCTCCCTCAAAATATCAACGTCAAGTAGCAGTGTCCATACTGTTGAGTTTTGTGGAGTGCTAGAGGCACAATTCCTCCCTCAGTCCACCTTCCTTCTCCTTTGCCACACTTTTCATTAAATATGCTCGGCATCGCATCTGCAACTCCTTTGGTTTTTCAATGATGTCCATGGGCAGCGATGACTACTTACCATCAGTCTCATAACAATTGCTAATACGTCACAAACAACAACGAACTTCAAGAATTTATAACAGTTTACAGCAAAAACTATCAAGGAATTAGCTGTTAAATCACATTAGATTATAATAGATTATAAGATATAAGGCTAGTTTTACATTCACAACGCAACATATAGCCGATGCGCTGTAAGGCTAATAAATCCATTAAATATTAGGACTCGGTATCTGCGCTTAACGTGCACATCAATAATAATATTTGAATCTTAGCCTTTTTGCAACGTCATTTAAAGTCACTAGACGCGTAGGTATTAATAAATTTGAACAACTATCACTAATACCTGTCAAACTATTGTTCATGATATGGTTGTACGCACTGTTAGAAATACATTTCTAATATAAGCTGACCTCTCCTTGTATGGAAAATCTATAAAATGTGGGTTCAATTTAAACTAGAAATATATAGCACCTGTTTTCGACTCCATCGGCTGATTTGTATCGGGAAAACGCATCTTGTTACTTTGCGCTCGGTCAGTGACGCACTGCGTTGATTGCCCGCTGATTGGCGCTATTACCCTAGTATGAACAAAGCCTAACGTGCAATAAAAACTTGTTCATGATTTGTGGAGTGTTCGCGACGTCACGGTGTACACCAACTAATTGTCAGTCTCGGAGTGACGACCGAGAGAAACTTGCTACGAATGGTAGGTAAATTATTCGCTTACAAGTACTTACGTAATGTATGTCTTTTCCTAGACGTTGTAATATGAACAACTAGCTGTTGCTCGCGGATTAACTCGCTTTCCAAAAGATTTTTTAGAGAGTCCTTCTCCAGAGGCCAATCTATCTCTAAGTAAGTATACCAAAATTACAAATGGACGACAAAAATATAAACATAAACATAAACATACCATCACGCCTGTATTCCCCGAAGGGTTAGGCAGAGGTGTACTTAATGTACACCCACAGTTCGCCGGTATGTTTTAGGTCCCATGTAATAGGTGGCGAGCCTATTGCCATTCACCGGGCACAAATCCAGACTCCGAGCTGCTACTGATAATTTCATAGAAAAACTCAATAACACTTTGCGCGACCTGGGGATCGAACCCAAGACCTCTAGCGTAGCAGTCGCGATTGGGACCACTAGACCAACGAGGCAACGACAAAAATATAAGAACATTTATAATATTAACATGGTTAACAATATTAACGGATATTTATGAATATCACATAGATGTTAAGTATGTATTAATAAATTCATCAATCGATACTAATAATATAAAGAGGTAAAGTTTGTATGTTTGTGAGGTTGTAATCTCGGGATCTACTGAACATTGAAAATTCTTTCACCAATAGAAAGTTACATTAATCCTTAGTGACATAGGCTATATTTTATCCCGTAAAATGAAAAGAAACGAATTGTCCATGCGGGCGAAGCTGCGAGCGGAAATCTATACTTCATAATTAAAAAAAAAAATCGGATAATACCTAATACTTTTAGATAATGCCATGAATACCAGTACCAAACGATTTTCAACATAATGGGTACGGGAATAAAAATGACATTCCCAATGCGGCGCTTGAAACGTCCAGTAATAGGAATTCCTATGCCGAGGCAAGGAATTTTTAAGAACTTGTATTTGCGAGCTTCGTAATAGAATCGGCAATTTTATATTCGTTGAGCTTGTTGTTTGATTTATAACTCTAAACGTATAAGCAAAACGGTTTTAGTTAATAGATTTTTTTTCGGGCACTATACCCAGGTGCCTAATTTGCCTGGCTTATTCTGGCTCTATTAACCTCCAACTTTTGTAGCAGGTTAATAAAGCCTTTTTCATCTCTCCTCATTCCCTCATTATGTTTTTCTCTCAGACCGTGATGCACTATGTATGATGCGAGGTCTGTAAAGGCAGGGGACCCTTGTCTATTGTCACTAAACGGGGAGAAATCAAAAACTCCAAGCTTCTGAAAGCTGAAAAAATCAATAAGACTAGACTAGTCAGACTAGGCATGCTAGAACCTAACCGGTTTAGTAATAATCTGAATGTGGCTGCGGAGCATGAGGTCCTAGGTTCGACAGAAAGACTCAGAAAGCACATGGATTATTTACGGTCAGCAACGAAAGGCGCTGCTGAACACAGCCATATTTTGAAATCGTATCCTTAAATTTAAATACCACACTTAGCCTATATGAAGAGAATCCATCCATCAAAGCTGTAGATAGTAAATGTACTTCCAATGATCTGAGTCATGCCACAGATGTGAGCTCAATCACAGACAAACAGATCCTTTATAAATAAACCATGATCGCCACTTGGATTACTGGCTGAGATAAAGTAATGCACAGGCATCAAACTCATGGACTAGGCTATAAAGTCTTGGAATGTGCGTCTGCATTCAAAGTTGATTTCAATGGTTATGATGTAATACAACATACTATCGCGCAATCCGAAGGATGGGAGGTGTACTGAAGAATAGCCGGTGGTTGTCGATTGTCAGACTTTTTAGAATTCTGACTAACACTAATGATTAGATTGTCATTATCGCTTGTTTGACGACCGGGACTGACAGATTAACGCAAGTACTTTTCATAGCTGAAAGATTTTAGATGTGCTTAGAATTCCACCAATTTATTATTTATTTAGTTAGCCACACAAATCCACTCGTTTATTGCATCTGGACCAAAAATAATAGTTTTATGTTATAAAACTTTTTGCCGTACTCATCCAACCATGATAATATTCCTTTAAACTTCAGTAGAAACCTACTTAATAAAATATGATCGTTTTCATACGAAAAGCTTCTTAATCTTAAACATCACATTTCTTACAAAGTTATACACAAAACTCAAAGAACAGTGAAGCATAAAATCCTATCACAATTTTAGCTTCGTCATCTTCCAAAACCGTACTAACCCAATCTAAATCCAATTCCGAATACATTACCCGTTCAAACAGAGCCCACACTTGAAGAGATAATGGAAAGTCAGCAATGTATACAGTACACATCATTTCGTTCGAACGCGTAGCTTGAGATGCAGTAAGTAGGGTTCTAAATATGGTACAGTATGGAATGCGCTCTGTTGGTCTATACTTAGCAAAGGAAATGTAGTGTTTAGAAACATTGACAGTTTGCAACGAGGAGAAAGTAGGATTTATATGATTATATACTCATTTCCTGGCACCTGAAACGTGTTAATGTTATTTCTGGTCTCTATACATACATAATATACTTATGTTCATTTCTCTCCCAGTGTTTGGTCTTTGAAAGGCTGCATTACCGACATTCTTAAGATTTTGGTCTTCAACTTGAACTTACTCAAATCAACTACTTGAGTTTGTTTTTCATCATTCATCATCTACCCATTCGCTGTCTCACTGCTGGTGATTGGCCTCGTCTCAGTATGAGAGGGGTTAAGCTGTTGAAGGACTTCTGATTATGTTCTTGAAATATCTACCTAGCTATCGTTTTTGTTCCATCGCGGCCTTTGTTCACCCAATGAGATTCTTCCTACTATTTCGCCTTTCTCATCCATTTTATTTATTCATATTTACTAAGTCGTCTGTCCACCTAGCCGGCCGACGACCAACTAGTCTAGTCTTACTATCTTTATATAATCATTTATCATCCAATATATCTTTGCTAAGATGTTGTCTTCCTTTATCCTTCAGTTTTGCGTGTCAATGTTAGTTACAATTTGTAACTGAATCGCAATTATTCATGTCTTGATTTGGCTGCCTAGTCATACCACAGCTGCATGTTAGTGAGTTCTAAGTTCTGATTGAATAATTGACCCTTTAGCTATTAATATTTCACTGTACTTTGGTAGTATGATTCACACTTTACCAATTTAACTAATATCTCACATACCATCACGCCTGTAATCCCCAAAGGGTTAGGCAGAGGTGTACTCATGTACACCCACATTTCGCCGGTATGTTTAGGTCCCATGTAATAGGGGGCGAGCCTATTACACTAACCGGGCACAAATCCAGACTCCGAGCTGCTACTGGGAATTTCATAGCAAAACCCAATAATACTTTGCTCGACTGCCTCGTTGGTCTAGTGGTCCCAAACGCGACTGCTACGCTAGAGGTCTTGGGTTCGATCCCCAGGTCGAGCAAAGTGTTATTGAGTTTTTCTATGAAATTATCAGTAGCAGCTCGGAGTCTGGATTTGTGCCCGGTGAATGGCAATAGGCTCGCCCCCTATTACATGGGACCCAAACATACCGGCGAACTGTGGGTTTACATTAAGTGCACCTCTGCCTAACCCTTCGGGGAATACAGGCGTGATGGTATGTTATGGTACTTTGCTCGACCTGGGAATCGAACCCAGGACCTCTAGCGTAGCAGTCGCGCTTGGGACCACCAGACTAACGAGGCAGTCAACTAATATCTCTTCATTATTAATTTCAAAATTAATTTAGTCTTACGTGGTACGGGTGTATCGTTACAGAAATATTTAAATATATTCTCTACCTAAACGGTGCGATATGTCCTAAAATTCACCCCTGAAGATCTGACATGTAATATATTCATATTCGGTTGGCATCACAATACGGAAATTGAATTGTCGGGGATCGTCGCCATTTCCCGAATATCTGCCTCTTGCGGAGTGATTGGATTGGTTCGGCTTGCAGGGTAGACAGAAATCCAGGCGGTAAATCAAGGTGTATTGTAAAATGGATTTGTTTTTGATGTAACATTTGAGATAGTTATTATGTGTGGCTTTGAATGTACGAGAAGATTTGAAACAACCCTTTTTTTCGTGAAAGATTGATCTCATGTTTATGCATCTTGTCGTACTCAGATACCTATATTATATGATAACTAGTTCTAGTATTCTAAACACAATATTTTTATAGGCTAAGCGAAAAAACAATGTAGCTTATGGAACTTATTTCATAAATTACACATCCTATCGGTGAATTAACGCTATTATTGTTTAAATCTTCATCTTCAGATCAAATTTTAGGTTTTTTATTAGATTGCTCGACTTAAATGAATACCTTACTTAATTATTATCTTAGCACAAAATAGTTTGCGTGGTAAATACTACCCGAATATTTATTTATTTAATTATTCATAAAGTACACCAACAGCAAATACATACAAATTGGTACTTAAATTCTATAAAATTGGTATTTCATTAATATCATCACTAAGAAGCTGGCAGCGGATGGATGCAAGCTGCTTAAGACCGGGGTGGTTGGCAGTCTTTGAGGGAGGCCTATGTACAGCAGTAGGACGGCAATAGGCTGATGTGATCATCACTCCTGAAAAATTATAAAGACCATGAACACTTTGCCGTATGACTATAATACATTGAATCATTTCTTGGTCCCCATTTCTCTGGTGTCGTACTGAGGTAGAATTATGTGCGCAAAGTACGCAAAATTTGGCATCGTGATGGAATTTGAGCTGATTTGCATTGGGAATTATATATAATGATGGTTGTTAGGCAACTTGGGAATGATTGTTGTGAAACGGAACTGATAATGATCTCAATACATTCGTAATAAACTAGAAATTTGCTCGCATATCTCGGTTATCCCGCGGGATAATAAATAGCCTATTTGAATAACGTAGCTCTCTAATGGTGAAATAATTATAAAAATCAATTCAGTAGTTTTAGAGTTTATGGATGACAAACAAATCTTATAATAGGAGCGTAGCTCTTACATAGCCATATGATTTGATATGATACTCTAAATAAATGCACCTTGCTCTGATTCTCATACAATTTCCCAAAATTAAAAAAGTTCGTAACAGCAATGTCGCAATCCATTGTGGAATATAATTGTGGCTTCGTCGTGACCTTACCACACTCGGGCGCATGCCCGCTCACGAATAAGTCACTTTCACGATAATGCGATGCGTTGTTATAAAAATTTGAAAAGAGAAGATAGTGGTTTTAATAATTTGTTTGTTGTGATTGTGACATGGTTTTCTCCATGATTTTCTGCTTGTAACTTTCTTTGCATACTAATGGTATACATGTATACATACTGTAGGTGCCAGGATAAGGGACTCGAAATGAGGAACACAGGGTGCGAGCCAAAACCGACGAGAGAGCGCGAGCCGTGACCGGCCGTTCTCTGAGGAGCGTTGTGGCTTCTCAACGCTGAAAGGCTCTGGATCGTTCGAAAACAAGTGGCCTTTCAAATTAATTCTAGAATGCTTCTAGAATTATTCTGACATAATGTGGCTGTGTGCCAGGCTCTCACTCCCTAATGCTGTATTTATTTTTAATAAAATACTAAAACCTCTTTCTTTATTACATAGAACCTTATATAAAAACTATAATAAGTTCCACGCGTCGCCACCACTCTGTAGCGGTGCCACGCGTCGTCAACACATACATCCATACTATTCATATGCATTAGTACAGTGGGTTATAGCTGTTACCTAACCCACCACTTAGGTGGGACAGCGGGGACTCGGGTCAGGTTACAGCTATAACCCACTGTACTAATGCACGTCCCGATTCGCCGGTATGTTTAGGTCCCATATAACATTGGGCGAGCCTATTGAAATTAGCCCAGGGACGAATCCAGACTCTGTTGACAGCTGTTACTGAGAATTTCATAGAAAAACCCACTAACACTTTACTCGACTGAGAAACAAAACCAGCCCCCCTAGACAATGTCACATCTTCATTATCGATAACGAAGTTAGTTATCCGAAATGTATGGATTTGACATAATTTCATCACGTGACATATCGAAAGATTATGCCAATTCCATACATTTCAGATTAATCTAACTTCGTTTTCGATAGGGAAATGTGACATTGTCTAGGTCCCCTGGACCTCTAGCGTAGCAGTCGAGCTTAGGACCATTAGACTAATGAGGCAGTAATGTCAGTATAAGTTGTTAAAAATACTACTACATCCTACTTCCTACTAATAATATGTTTATTATAAATGTAGAAGTTTGTGAGGATGGATGGATGTTTGTTACGCTTTCACGCAAAAACTACTGAACGGATTTTGATGAAACTTTACAGTATTATTGTTTATACATCAGAATAACATTAAGGCTTTAATTTATAATAATATCTTAGGAAATTCGCACAGAATTGGGAAAAATCTATTACACGCGGACGAAATCGCGGGCAAAAGCTAGTTATAAATATGACCCAGGCTTCAACATTAAACATCGCGCAATATCAGCTACTAAAGCTATAGATATGAAAGTACCCGAAAAACAACAGAGTAATAATAGAATAATCCAACATTAATTAACCACTTATCCACCAACCACAACATACATTATTAAGCCATAATCTTATGGCAAAAACGTCTGTTTTTCCATTTGTGGCTGCTCAGAAAGTCATAACTCATGGGAATAAAATCGCGTCTTATTTTAGCAAGGAAATCAGCTCGGAGCCTCCCGAGATACCTCGATACGGATAACGTCACTGAGATTAGGGATGGGCTATATTTAGGTTTGCCTGAATTGGTAATGGTTCTCGGCATTTCTGGTATCCTATCTTTTCTCTGAAGTTTCGAACTTAGCCTTCCCTAAGATTCTTTGAAGTGTAATTTCTAAAACTTCTTGGGTATAGGTAGATATTTCATATAAGTATACCAAATACTGATGAAAGGTTGAGTGAAGTGCATGGTTCTAAATTATTCGCTATTGGCAAGCTTTTAAAGTTTTCCTTCTTGACAGTGATATTCGATACGATACACTTATTTATAATGAAAAAACAATGTAGAATGGTGTTTATTACAAAATTTACAAACAGTGTGTTGTAACAAAAAACTTAAGTAAATAAATATTATCCTTGAAATTGCAATAGCACATTATTATTCCAAGAATGTGTTCACCACATCTACGGCAGATATTAAATTATGAAATACATAAAACAAAACCATTATAAAAACATAATGATCCTCGATGAAATACGCTTCTTGAACGCAATATTATTATATTTTGTAATAGACGAATCGATAACGAGAGTTCTATTTTTAAAATTAATCTCGAAGGAGTACATCGGGTCCGCGCGTTCGAAGTCAGGACTAATTCACACCACTAGTTAGGAAGCATGTTATTTATAACGCGTTCGTTCTTCGAAAATTTTTAAATTCAATATATTTTTATTTTGAAACTGGCTGGATGATTATTTTGCTGTGATTTATGGAGAATTTTCATTTTAAACGGCTTTTTTAAAAAGCAGGATGGGTTTAATTCAACTGTATTTTTTTGGCTGATGAATTACACGGATATCTTCGCCGATTGTGAAACAATTTTAACTTATTTTTGTAATTTTTGCGTGATAGGTCCGGTTCGTGCCTAACCATCCGCTCTGTCTGAAGATACGGGACAAAAGGCTTGAAAGTTTCTTTTTCTAATAAAGTTTATTATAAAATCGTCACGCCTATATTCCCCCAAGGTTTAAGCACACCCACAAACGGTGTACATAAGTACACCAGGGTAGGCCTACTCCGCCAATAAGTACTTACCTATGATTACCTAAGTCCCGTGTAATAGGGCGAGCCTATCATTAATAGACACATAACCAAACTTCAAGGTGCTACTGAGAATTTTATAGAAACACCAAATAACACTGCTCGATCTTAGTACCGAACCCAGGAGCGTAGACGTAGAGCGTGCTTATGACCACTAGAATAATGAGGCAAAGCAGTTAATTAGTGGTTAGTGGTTCTTGTCGATTCTTTCACCTTCAATAGACGGGTAGGTAACTTGTATTTTTTAAAGTAGCTAACTACATATTTTAATAGTCTAATTATAATAAAACAAGACTGGACTGGTCATAATTCTAATAGGTTTTAAACACCTACAAATGGACCTCACTTTCTACCGCATCATCAGTTAAACACAACCAATTAAAAGTGAATTATCTTCACAAGCAACCACGAACAGTAATCATCCGGAAAAGATGCAAAACCTTGAACTTCTAGCAACACAACTTAATGCCAACTTTACAACTATACTGACATGTAAATCAAAGAAAAATCCACCTTATTTCATTGTAACAAGTGTTTCTAAAACTGTATAAGTAAAACAACTTTTATGGCAGTTGGACAAATCAATAAAATGACTTAGGTCAAGCTAGAATCGACTTTAGATAGTTGTAGTAAGCGTTATGGTAACGGAATTAATATCGTGGTAAATAGTTCAATGGCTTGGCTAAAGAAATAGTATGATAGTATGCCAATACCGTGGGTTTCGTCACGCAAGTTATAGCAACTTGTATTGTTTCGTTTTTTTTTAAATATTTATCGTTCGCGTTTTCGTTCTAATCTTAGTTTTTTGCGCGATAATCAATGTTTGTTCGTTCGATGGTTTAAATATTTTAGATTATTCGGAAATTCTTTGGAATAGAATGGAATTTATCGTGACTTTTTGTCACGAATGCTCGACCAGATTAGACTTGAGACTTGAGAAGACCCGTGCCCAGCAGTGGGACTGTAAAAGGAATGATGATTAATGAGGTAGTATTACAACTTGGATTTGTCGCGTATCCGGCGAAGGAAAGGATTTTACTTCAAATGTTTTTTTTTAAGAAAGTGGTTCTATAAAATTGCTCCTTTAATGTGAGTGACTTTCTGGTACAAATAAATCTAACATACACAAACACCCTAATGAGGAATTTCTATTTTGTTGGGCATAAAAATATTCGTTCCGTACGGGGATCGAATCCGCGACTATCCTCCCTCGGTTCCCTTCATTTTCCTTGTCCTTCCCAACTGTTTTCTTTAAATAAGCTCGGCAACGAATTTGTAACTCCTTTGGTATTGCAGATGTCCATGTGTAATACCAAAAAGATGATACGGTACTATACAAACTGCATACCCTGCTAGAGGATACGTGGAGCAATATGCTTTCAATAAATTCTTTAGGAACTTAGGGTACCTATCATGCAGACAGGTCTTAAAACGGATGCGTCTGGAGTCACTATTAAATCTCATTTAAAAACGTCTACCCACGAGGGGAGCAAGCGCAATGATACTTTTGATAACGGTTCTCATTATACGATGTACTCGTATGAGTCTTCAAGAAAGGCCTCCGCTCACTAGACTGCAATCGAACCTACTGTAGCGACATCTAGCGCGCTACATGGAACTAAGCACAATCGCCCAAGCAACATTTACCGTGCGACTATTTGGTTGGAGGGGCAACACACCTCGTCACTCCACACTTCTACAGTATCAGCTGTTACGAATAAAATCACCTGTAGATTTAATTAAAAACACTGAATATCTGTTCTTGGAGCGGTGGTGGTCTAGCATTAATGGCCACGCGAATTGTAGGTTGTAGGTTCGAACCCAGACAGGCACTTTGTGTAAATTATTTCATAACCACTCCCAACAAAACGGTGAAGGAAACTGGAATGTCTTATAACCAAAAAGACGAAGACATGTGACATCTACCAACCCGCACTGGGCCCGCGTAATGGATTACAGCCCACTTCCTCTCACTGAAAGGAAGCCTGCGTCCCAGCAGTGGGAAAATTATAGGTTTATTATGCTATGCGATGTTCTTCAATTAGTAGAAGACTACAAACGAAATATTCCGAGCACGATGGCTCACGTAACAATCATGTGGTGGTTAGTGTTACGATGCAGTGAGTGCAGGTCTTTACGTTATATTAAAATCTCAAGCATCAATTATGCTCGGGCTCCGTTTATTTACCAGCTGACGGTCCATACCGCAGTCCTCGAGTTTTTTGAAGACCTCTCGTGTTTAGGGAGGGATTTTTATTGTAATTTATTCTGAATTACTTTTTGATATGGTTTTGTTCTACCGCGTTCCAAAAATAATGATCATAGACATTAATTATGTAATCGATCGATTTGATCATAGACATTAATTATGTAATCGATCGATGTATTTTAATACGTTCTAGCTTACCGCCTACGGCTTAATCCGCGTGATTTCTAGACTTCTCTGTACTATAATATGTATGTATTATATTATACATAATATATAAACCTTCTTCTTGAATCATTCTATCTATTAAAAAAAACCGCATAAAAATCCGTTGCGTAGTTTTAAAGATCTTAGCATACTTATGGACAGACAGACAGAGGGAAGCGACTTTGTTTTATACTATGTAGTGATAATATTATTTGAGTATCCTCTCAATACACTGGAAAGGAGTGTATTTTGTAATTAAGTCAAAGTCAAAATCATTTATTCCAGATTGACTACTAGTCACTAGACTAGACTAAGTGCAGTGATAGCCTAGTGATATGACCATTGGACTGCCAAGTCAAAGGTCTCGAGTTCAAATCCAAGGCACGCACCTCTGACTTTTCGAAGTCATGTGCGTATTAATAATTAATTATCACGCGCTTAAACGGTGAAGGAAAATCTCGTGAGGAAACTTGCATGCCTGAGAGATTTTCTTGACGGCGTGTGAAGTCTGCCAACCCGCAGTAGGCTAGCGTGGTGGACTATAGGCTAATCCCTCTCGTACTGAGAGGAGACCCGTGCCCAGCATTGGGACAATGTAATGGGTTGATGATGATGATGATGATGACTACTAGTAATTGTAGTAGCAGTAATAGTAAGTCCTTTTGAACGTCATTTTTACATTGAAGACAACCCTCAAAACACCCGTCTTTCACCGCCTCCTAGTCACTGCTAACCTTCTATCAAATTACATAGATCCAACGTAGTTGCACAAAACTAATTACCTCCCTTTTTTTCAGGTCTAGTTGGGGCGGCCGGTTACCATGGCAACGGCTACAATAACAAACCCCTGAAACCAACGGGTAAGTTCACGACCTAACCTACATATGTACATACAGGGTGGGGGTGAAGGTGAAAATGTTCCAACCGGAAGTGGCGTTGGAGGGTTGAAGTTTGAAAAGAGAATTGCAATCGGAGCATTGTAATCCGATAAATTGAAGATATTTTTTACACAAAGGACTTTATGTCATATTATAGGGCGATTGCAGTAAACCGGGCTCAATTCTAGACCTTGAGCTGGTACTGAAAATTAAAAAAAAGACAATAACACTGGAGGACCACATACAAAACACGTGATATACAAATAAGGGATTAAATAAGTACTTATAGTTTTTAGATCATTTTATTTAGACTATAGCAACTTAAGGGGCATTACTCCCCGTGGTCAACTTGAGACGTCAGTCACTTTCCTAATTTAACTGAATATACCTGTGGGCACACTATAAAGCTATAAGTGGCTCGTAGCAAAGTTATAACTGTGCTGATCATCAGATCTGCAAGGTTAAGCCGCGCCTACCGCGGTCAGTCTGTGGATGGGTGAACATTCTAAACACATCAAGACCCCTCCGTGCCTCGGAGAGCACCTTAAGCCGTCGGTCCCGATTGTCATATGTCAATCGTTAGTTGTAGTCAAGCACCAAAAAGCCTGACAACCATCATTCGAATATTGGTGTTGCCCAAGAAGTTGAATTGCGGAGGTTTGGTGTCACTTCGTGTAAAATAATGGACTGACTGACTAGACTGAAAGCTGACCTCAACATAAACCCTAGGAGGATGAGACCTGTTACTGCACTACCTATACTACTAAGCAGCAGTACCTACACGTGACAACGAAACTCGACAACATTCAACTGTTGTCACTGACCTCAAAATCATAAATTCAAAAATGTGAAGGCAAATTTCGACCTGGCGGGTGAGACTCGCATTGGAATCCTGCCCGCAGTTTAATTTTTCCTTCATTAAATAAATATAATCTTAGCACGGAAAATGCGTAAACAATACAAAAAGAAAATTCTACCATTCTTAAAACACATTAAGTAGGTACTTCCCAAGACTCCAAGATCATTGAATAAATTACAACAATATTTTATCCTTGATTATACTTCAAATTAATTCGTGAACGTTTTCATTCAAAGTTCATTAATTCAAGAGATTTCTAGAACGGTAGAAACCGAATACATTTCATAGTCTATTTACAATTCAAAATGGCGTCAGTTATCGTAAGAGGTTAGGCAAATTCATTCGGTAACGTTATAATTTTTCTATGTTGTTTTTAATGTGGAGAATACATACACAGTTTACCTTCTAATTTAACTGCTAAGTCCAGGTATTGGCAGCTGGGTTCAAGCTAGGCTTGGACGGCTTGGTAGGCTTTCAGGCCTCGGCGTGCACTCATCTGACACGCGGATGTCACAAATACCATGGCCGTGACTTTGGGAAGAGGGAAGGCAAAAAAACTATATTCTTATCTATTATATAAAATTATGACATAAACTCAAATCGGTGAAAGAGCATACATACATACTAAGCGTACATGCTAATATTTCAATACATATATTTTTTGAGAAAATTAGTCCATTTAGTTATGTCACTTACAGCCATTTAAAGTGAGAATTACCATCATAATTTTGCATAAAAAATGAATGGAACCTATAGATTATTTATGAAGTATGTTTTTATTTACTTAATTTCTAATAAATAATGCAATAGTGTACCTTTTTTGTTATTTAGAAAAAAAAATTATACGCACAAACCTACATATAATGCATATTAATGAAATTATATTAATGATATACTCCTGTTTTCATGGACACCCTGTTAATCAGATAGTATTTGTCTATCTGTTTGTTACGTTACCGCTGAACAGATTATGATGAATATTCATCATCATCATCAACCCATTACATTGTCCCACTGCTGGGCACGGGTCTCCTCTCAGTACGAGAGGGATTAGGCTATGATGAATATTGGTGTAAAGATAAATTGCAAATTGGAGAAAGATATAGACACAATTTATCTCTAAAGTCCTTTGAGCATGTAACATATTTATAATCTAGACTTCTAGAGTCCTTAGCCTAAAATATTCTACTTTATCACAAACTCCAAGGCATTCCAAATACATACAATTGACCAACTCCACCACACTTGTGGCAATACACGACAGATAATATTTATACACATATACAAACACTTTGTTAATGAAAACGGGGGCGCGTCCTAGCAATGCCGTTCACACAATTGAACTAACAATAACGTTTTAAACTTTTAACTGATGTCGAAATTATCTAAAAAGACTTTAAATATTCCCTTATTTACATTACATATCATTACGCCTGAATTCCCGGTTAGGCAGAGGTGCACTAATGTGCACCCACATCTAGCCGGTATGTTTAGGTCCCATGTAATAAGGGGCGAGCCTATTGCCATTAACCGGGCACAAATCCAAACTCTGAGTTGCTACTGAGAATTTCATAGCAAAACCAATGAGGCAGTCTTATTACATTCGTATTATTTTATAGTATTATACTGAAACCTGCATGCCGCATAGATTGTTTCTATAGCGTGTGAAGTCTGCCAACCCGCAATAGGCTTGCTTGGTGGAATATAGCCTTAACTCTTCGGCACAGGTTCTCAAACATATTTTTTTCGAATTAACATCTTTTGTTTCTTCTAGAAAAAGTATGGTGTTAATAAGTATCTCATCCAATAAAGATCATTATCCAACTAAAATAAATTACCCATATAATAAAGCGTTTGACAGAAAGCAATTTAATTCCCAAATTAGGTTTTTAATGGCTGGAACGAAGGTCCCATAAATTATTAAGCTTAAGTAGAGAGTATAGGCTGGGGAGTCCACCTGGGCCTTAAAGAAAATTATTAAGGCACGTACGCTTCCCTGACAAATTCAAATATTTATTGGTGTTTCGAAATTTGAAGGTCTATAACGTAATTTCAAGGCAATTGTATTTGTGACAATAAATACTTAGGTATACAATATTCATCTATACTATCTATATTAATGTTAAAATGCGGAAGTAACTGTTTCCTTAATGAATTATGGTTTTAGAAAAAGATTTGTCTTTAGAGAAGGACATACGACTACCTTTGGTCTTAAAAAATCCTTTGGGATTCCAAAAGTACCGAGGGCAACCGTTGGTAACTTTATATACTAATATATTCGCTTTAAAATCATCGTCATTGTAGATCTAAACACCGAACTACTGAGAATTTCTTAAAAACCCCAATATTACTATGCTCGTCTTGGGAATCGAACCCAAGACCTCTAGCGTAGCAGTCGCGCGTATGACCACTAGTTAATTGCGGTTTGAGGCAGTTGGCTCCATCTAACAATTAAAAATTAAAATACCCCCGACAATTGCATTATATCTTGACCGATTTTCATACAATATAGCTAAGAACACTCCCGACTAATTCACCGTTCAAACAAAAAAAATACCAAAATCAATTAAAAAATCAAAATCGGTTCATCCATTTGGGAGCTACGATGCTACAGACCTACACACACACAGACACGTCAATCTTATAACACAACCCGTCGTTTTCGCGTCGGGAGTTAAAAAAAAATCTGCCTTTTCCTTTCGCTCTATTTTCTTTCAGACTTTAATAACGGCTTCACAATAAGCAGTGGTAAGTTAAAAATACGGTATGACCACGAATTACAATTATGTTGTAACGTTATGCCTGAAGTCATCAACCCAGTTCTCAGGCTATGGAGCAATGCTATAATTGTTGACGAAACTTTCGGGTTGGCCCGTGTAGTACGGACTGTATTGTGATTTTTACTGTAACCGCTAAAGTTCATCGAGGTCATAATTATAGTAAAACCAAAAATATAATTATACGAGAATTTAAAAACAAAAATACCCATTGGTTTATTTCGTGACGAAACGGCACGCTTGAGAGATTTTTTCGACGGCGTATGAAGTCTGCCAACCTGCAGTAGGCTAGCATGGTGGACTATAGGTTTACCTCTATCTAACTAACTATCAATATCGAGATAGGTAGGATCAACATTTTGTCTTTGGACATCACTTCTCTTGCCACCCTACATAAAAATGAATACCTATTTCCCTTTGTCACGCTATAACTTGAGAACGACTTTACAAATTTCATTGAATTTTTAAGATTTTGTATACGCAGTACCGAGAGAAGAGTCTTACGGAAACAAAAATTAAGCAAATCGCGCAGAAAATTGGTAAGACAGGACGTCTGTCGAGTCAGTTAGCTTGGATCTTTTAAACTACTCAACGGATTTTAATGCAGTTTTCAGCAATAAATAGAATGATTCAAGAGGAAGGTTTATATGTAGTATACCTATCTCTAATATCATATATATAATATATATCTCTAATATCATATATATAATATATATGATATTAGAGAATAGCCGAGAAACCACGCGGGCGGAGCCGTGGGCGGAAAGCTAGATAAAAACTAAAATGTAAACTGGACACTACCACCCCTTTTACAAAAACAGTGCTGACAGACATATTAGCTCGTCAATCACGAGCCCTTTCTCCCCATCATGTGTGTAAGCCTACCTTAATAATTGGGTGGACGACATCACCCCAATGCGGTCGTCGTCACTTCAATTTCCAACACAGAGTAACACAGTGTTTTACTCCGAAGTGTATGCTAATGAGTAGTAAATATTATGATTAGGGTTCATGTTGAATTTTCTAAGAATGTAAACAGAGTAATACGGTATTGTAATTAAGCAATATGGTACAAGTAGATATTTTTGGTAAGTTCTCATTCTCATGATCAAAATTGTCTCATTAGTCTAGTGGTCCTAAGTACGACTGTTTCACTAGACGTCCTAGGTTCGAGCAAAGTGTTCTTGGATTTTTTTATGAAGTTCTCAGGAGCAGCTCGTAGTTTGTATTTGCGCCCGGTTAATGGCAATAGGCTCGCCAACAACTGTGGGGTGGGCAGAGGTGTACATAAGTACACCTCTGCCTAACCCTTCGGAGGATACAGGCGTGATGGCTTGTTTTGATAGGTGGTCATTACATGACTGGTTTTAATAGGATCCGTACTGAATCAAGGCTGAGGTCATCCGTAACATTACAACGTAGTTTTGCAGTGTGCCCCACAACATTTCGTAGTACCTATGTTCAATATCCTATTTTGTGATCGGTTGGAACAAAGAGAAACCTTCATAGAAAAATCTACGCTGCTTGACTTAGAAATCGAACCCAGGACAGAACTTTCATCGTTAAACTTATCTCTACACCAAAATTGATCAAAATTGCTTCATTGGTTTATGCGTGAAAATTTATTAAACAACCAAACAGAGTTACTTTAGCAATTATTTTAGATTCAATGAAGTCAAAATTGCATTTCATCATCATCATATTAAAGTGGGCCTCCCCTAAAGAGCGGCAACCATCCCGGTCTTGGGCAGCTCGCATTAAAATTGCATTAATTATGGTTTCACACGTAATATATCTCTCATCAACAATGACCTCATTACAAACACAATTTCACACACAAGGATATACACAGTGTCGTCATAGGAATACACTATTCCCGTATCTATTACTCTAGTACGCCCCTCCCTTTCACACTCACGCAATTGCTGTCTATTTGTCTCTGTTTATCCCAGCATCCGTATCGATCGGCGGGATAACCTTGACCTTGCTGGGGGAGCGGGTATACAGTGTCCCGACCTTGTACCATGAAACTAGGGTAGAGTAAACGATAATCATTGTTGCTAGGTAATCGTGGTATAGGTCTTATCCTCCTAAAGAGGTTATGATTTTAATTCTATTGTTTTGCGTTGTTGTATTTCGATTTGTGTTTTGTTTGGCACAATTTTGAAGTAAACAGAGGTTTGGAGTACTAGGAAAACACGAATTTGAGGAGATGTTATTATTACTATTGTTCTAATTTTACGTTTATGTATTATTATTCGCCTGTCTTTAATTAAGCTAATTGATAACTACAAAGATCAGGTTAAACTGTTCTTGCTGTGTTCAGTGTATAGATACCGTGATTCTTAGAACCGTATCTTGCAGAGCTAGTCTAAAAATTTGATCTTACTTTTCATATAAATGTTTTTTATGGCAAGTATATTTGAACCTACATCAATCTTTCTCAATCTCGATATTTGTAATAAATTGAAAGGGATAACGTTATGGGTCTTTACAAAATAGGAAAAACTAATCTTAGAATTTTATTGGAAATCTTGGTAGGGAAGGGTTTCGTAATAGAAGGACCTACCTAATACCCTAATAGCCTGTATAAGCAGTAAAATTGTTGGTGATTGAAAGGCTAAACATCTTTGTGTACCCTTACCTTTTCATCCCTTTAACATTATTCGATGGACATGTATGTTTCACGAGAGATATGTGGAATAAGCATTATTTGAGCATGCTCTGAATCTGCCACGCTGGCCTATTGCGCGTAAGCAGACTTCACACGTCGTTGAGGAAATCTCTCAGGCATGCTGCAGCAGCAGGCCTACTTCAGCAACGACAGACAGAGTAGAAAGTTTATCATGATTTGAGCGCCGTGGCTCAAATGAGTAAAGTGAAGGCAAATTTCGACATGACTGGTGGGAGTCGCGGTGGCTTAGTTGCCACAGCAGCTGGTGTACCCAACCAGAAGACGCAGGTTTGAATCCTGCCCGCAGTCGAATTTTTCCTTCACCAAAATAAGGATTCGGAGTTTAATTCTTGTCTTTGGCGTGGGTTTTTTTGTTCCACTACCGACTTATATGATGTACTAGTTTTCCGCCCGCAGCTTCGCCCGCGTGGACAACACGATTTTGACTGTTTAGTTTTTTCCGAATCTGGCGGGAAATTGCAAATCATCCTTAGATATCTTTCCGTCCGCTTCTTTGCTCGGGTAGACTTTAATTTGCCCAACTTTATTATTTACCGAAATATAAACACAGCTTATATCCGTTCCCAAGGTCTAGTCTATTTTTATACCAAATTTCGTCTAAAACCAAACGGACTTTCATCCCCTATTGGCATCCCCACACAGTTAGAAAATTCAAAAACGCTTGAGCAAATATTTAATTATTTCTTATCAAGTGCCTAAATTCAACGTTTCATCGTTTTCTTCTTGAAAAATGACGAACTCCCATACAAACTTTTACCCCCTATTTCAACCCCTTAAAAACATTTTTTTGCAATAAAAGGTAGCCTATGTCAATTTCATCAAAATCGGTTGAGTGGTTTAGGCGTGAAAGCGTAACAGACAGACTGACAGACAGAGTTACTTTCGCATTTATAATATTAGTAGGGATAGGGATAGGGAAGTAGGGATTAGTAGGGATAGTAGGGATTGTAAATTTATCGACATTTGAAGCCTCGGGAATGATGTTCGGAGCGGCTTTTTAGCCGATGTTTTCTTTCTCCAGTACATAAGGTAATTATATTGTGACTTGTAAGTAATGTTACATAGGGGAGCGTTACCTGGTAATGTTTCACGCCAGATTTATTATGTCGTAACTCGAGTTTATTATCCGTTCTGTAAAGATGGACAGACGGTACATTCGGAAAGTGTCACACATTTTGTTTCATTGCTTTTATAGTTTTTTTTTATGTTATCAATTTATATGGCAACAATATGTTCCCATTAGAATTGTTGAATATTGCCTATGGATTTATTTAAGGATAGTGGTCCTAAACGCGACCTAATGGCAAGAGGCTCGCTCCCTATTACATGGGACCAAAACATACCGGCGAAGTGTGGGTGTACATTAGTACACCCCTGTCTAACCCTTCGGGGATTATAGGCGTGATGGTATGTTATACCTTTATTTGATTTGATAGAGGGTTTAAAAGAGTTTCGCTTAGAGAATTAATCATGACAGTTGAAGTCATAACTTAATCTTGTATTGAGCGAGTTCTCTTGAATATTAATTTGTTTAGACAGTCTTAGTTAATCCCGCAGCACAATTATTGCTAATGAAATGTCAATATTTTACAATTAGGGATGCCTTGATAAGGTTTTTTAAATGGTTTAATTAAATACCAGAATTTTTTAAGCAGCTAGGGTGAAAAAAGAACTCTGTTTATTAAAAAATGGGCAACAAAATAATACCTTTTTTTAGACGTTATGAATATCTAATGAAGTTTCTTTTCATTAGGGAAGGATCAATTTTGGTAAAAGGTAAGCTAGAGCCAAAAATATTTACGTTGATATTTTTCATGGTAAAAATTCAATAGGGTAGTTCTGAAGTACGAATAATAATATGGGCGACGATAAATTGTAAAAAAAGAATACTTTCGTAAAGACGAAATACGACGGCTCGACTCGGCATATTGGTCATATGCTCGTAGCGTACATAATATTAAAGTAAGAGTCAGAGGAATGGAATATATTAAGTAATTAGAGAAAGAACTTTTCAACAAATTGTTTGAGGATCAAAAAATGGATAGTAGACTATATTTTTTGTTTATATTTTTTGCAGGCGAGCTACCTGATGGTAAGTAGTCATGGATATCTGCAAAACCAAAGGAGTTGCAGATGCCTTACCGAGCCTATGGGCTTGGGAAGGCAACATCGGGAATAAAAGGGAGGGGAAAGAGAAAAGGAGAAGGAAGGGGACCTTCACACTCACCGTTCGAAACGCAACAGTATGCATACTGCTACTTGACGTTGATATTCTGTGGGAGGGTAGTATTTCCCCGGTCGTGCAACCCATTCATGCTGACATGTAGACATGCCAGCAGGCACTACTACTATTAAAATTGTATGTTGTGATGTTACAGAAGCGGGCTCGAATGTCGGGCGGCGGCGGCGGGGGCCTCATGTCGTGTGTGCGCGAGGGTTCGCTCGAGCCGCCATACCGACCGCCCATCACCGACACACACAACCATGGTAAGTTACTTTTAAAAGTAGAACACTAGAAATAACCTATCACCGAAGATACTAATGCTCTAGAACCAGGGGTGGTCAACCTTTTCGGCAGCAGGATCAAATTTAGAAAAATAATTTCACGTTGCTGCTATTACCATAACATTTAAGAACTGTATTTTTACCTATGTTTATCATGAATAAATTAAAATTTGTTTTGATTTGACGTCGTCGGTCCGTTTTTATCTTTAACCCTAGATAGCTAACGTTCTTGAACTTATATGATAAGCTAACCATTCGACTTTTTGACGATCATTTTTTAAATATGTTTTTCATTACAATTTAATTTAATTTTAATCAGGTTTATTTTATTTATGGGAAGTTTGGGATATGAATTAAATAAAATAATTACAAAAAAGGATATTTATTTGTCGTTTAGGTACTTAATTACAATTCTTATATGGCACAGGTTTCTTTGAGATCAATAAGGCACTAAATCTTACTATGACTAAATTAGGTACTATTTTATTATATTTAGTATCCTTTTTTTTGGTATTCTAAAGAAAAAACATTAAAATTATCCGTAAGTATCAAATCGCTTTGACTTTATTGGCACAAGTTGGGCAAAAGTTGGGCAAAAGTCGACTGTAGGTATGTTCGCCACAAATGGGAATTCTGCAATTATTGCAGTGATTCTTTATTTCATACGGGAACACAAACTGTAGCTGTACCTTTTCCTTATTATAGCATTTTCAATTAGAGGTTTTTCAGAACCAGATTGCCCAAAAATTTTTACAGTATGCATACTGCTACTTGATGTCGCTATTCTGTGGGAGGTGGTACTTCCCCCGTTCCCCAGCTATGCCAACCCATTCATGCTGGCATGTAGACATGCCAGCGAGGCACTGCTACTAAGAACATGTCGCCAGTCTTCATTATCAAAGTTATAATTAAAATATAACGTAATAATCAACACAAAGTACAGATCTAAAAGTTACACATAAGCTAACCATTCGTCAAAATGACGAGCATGCAGTAGGTATCTCAAAATCTAAAGTACTTACCGACTAAATGTGACGTCCACCCGACGCAGTCTAGTGGTCACTAAGTTGGCACGAAACCGCGAGTGTGTAGGTAAAACCATTATAAAGGGAGAGGGATATATTTATTAGGAGTTCGTCATTTTGACGAACGTTAGCTATCTAGGGTTAAACAAAGCAATATTGTAGGTAATAGTTAGTTCATAAGTAATATAAGTAAGTTCGGCTGGCCGCATGTTGATCGCCCCTGCACTAGACCAGTGAGGTAATAAAATGTCTTAAAAAATCGAGAACAAACATTGGCCATCAATTTAGACCGTGTATCTCATTGTCAGGATTTCAGCCGTTAAATGTAGATCTTCCCTGGATACAAACGTTTCCCAAAACTGGGAGTATAAGAAAACTCTTCATATTTCGGATCCTGCAAATGGAAAATATAATATAATAAATCTAGTAATTAGAGACAGAACTCACCACTTCAAATTGAGGAAAATATTATTGAATTGACAAATCCGCAAGAATTAGGGACGGACCCTTCGCCAAATGTAGCGAATTTACCTACCCTAAAAGTTACAATCAAATGTCTGCCCATTACACCGTACCATACGCATAAATAAACATGGAGACTAACGAACGAGAACGTATCACTAATCTGGAACGGTCGTGTTAGTCATTGTTTCATACGGTCTTATAATTCCACGAGGAGGCTTCTGGCTAAGTTATATAACTAAGCTGATCAACCCTCTGTAATGTTATGCTGCTGTTGTCGGATCAGACTGTGATTAAAAAAAAAAAAAAAATCTTCATTTCTCACCACTAAAAAAGGTTACAAAACTGGTGACAACTTACAATATTTACACTTGACTGGTTGACACATCGAGACCCTTCCGTGCCTCGAAAACCACGTAAGGCATCAGTCCTGGGGGTCTAGATAATGTCACATCTTCAGTAAAGATAACGAAGTTAGATATCCGAAATGTATGGATTTGACATATATTTCATCACGTGACATATCGAAAGGTTATGCCAATTTCATAAATTTCCAATTTATCTAACTTTGGTATCGATATGGAAATGTAACGTTGTTTAGGCCTACTCGCTGTAAAACGACAATCGTTAGTGGTAGAAGCTCAAAAAGTCTGACAATCTTTCTACCTTAGATTAATATTTACCTCACGCAAATAAAGATCATTTCATTTCATTTCATTTCATTTCATTAGGAAATTAATTTGCGGTCATCTGACTGTAGTCGCTCCGAGTTAAATACTGTTTTTGAGTCGATTCTGGTTGGACCTGATGCTGAGTCGTACATAGCCTTTTCCCAGCTTAGAGAATAATGATGATGATCACTGCCGAGCAAAATCTCCTTCCTCTGATCTCTGATGATTATCTGAATCGTCCCGCCAATGTTATCTGGGCTCTCTTGGGCGTTGACTGCTTTACACCGATTTATGGTTTTTTTTTTGCTTATGCTAAAACAGTAACGGTACGGTATTGGTACTATTGTTACAATACGGTGTTATAGACAGCTTAATTTTGCACACTGACCCTTGATTCTATCACTGATCTTAAATCAGAACTCTATGATATAATTCGTGGTTAGGAGTAAGGGTAACCTATTGGTTTTTGTAGCTGCCATAAAAAGTAAGCAAGGAATTAATTATATAGGGGGGAAATCGGCTTGGTTTGCCCTTAAATAACATCTAACCGTAGTATAAAATTTAATGAGTTGGGGAGGTTTATGTTTCCATCAATACTTCGCATTTATTTGGGTACTAAAATCAGAGACGATGTTTAATCCTACGCTCGTGGACTATGTCATATAAAAAAACAGGCTGATCAATCAAGCAGTTTCTGCGGTCAGGCTAGATATTTTTTTATGAGATAACTCGGCAAACGATCCGACGAGCTACCTGATGGTAAGTAGTCATCGCCGCCCATAGACATCTGCAAAACCAATGGACTTGGGCATGTTGCCGAGCCTATTTAAGAAAAAGCAGAAAGGAGAAAAGGAGAAGGAAAGGGATTGGGAGAGCAATTGGGCCTCCGGCTTTCCGCGGCGGTATATGGATGGGTGGCATTGAGACCCGGCAGAGCCGCGACAGCGTGTTAAGCCGTTGGTCTCCTTTGTAAGGAATCCCTTTAGCAATCTTTGGTGGTATTCAGGAGCTCAAGAAGCTTGCGGGACCAATAGTTTATTACCTTACATACAAACATATTGTCACCCTGTCTCCCATGGGGGTAGGCAGAGACTATAGGTTCCCACTTGCAACGATCCTGGCACACTACTTTCGCTTCATCTACATTCATTAATCTCTTCATGCATGACCGTCGGTTTAGGGTGCTCGGAACCTGGCCTTTTTTAAGAACATCCGCAATTTGCTTGCGGTACGTTCGCCGAGGTCTTCCCTTATTTTATCCTCAAGAAATTAGTAGTACCTAGTGATATTTAGACGCTTTACTCGACTTGTACTCCTGACTTGTAGTTGACTCTGGCTGTATCGCTTTAATAGCTTGAAACAACATAATCCTTTGATATCGCTTTGAAATAAAAAAAAAACAATGTAAGGTGCTTTAAAACCCAACCCCATTTCCTTAATTTATAGTTCCTATTGCATTGTGCTCGTTATGAGAAGAATTTATTCTTCTTATCGTTGACACTTCAATAGCGTTGAGTAGCCGCGTAGAGACTGTCCAGTTCGTTGATGAAAGATAAAACATTTCACCGTCCCGTCAAAAAACTTGTTATTTTAAGGTATTTAAACCTTTTGACCGCCATAGTCATAGAAAAACCAAAATGTGCCCGGCACATTGCGGTCTCGACAACATGACAGATTTCGTACGTGTTTTCATAGCTTGGATTTGCTTTTATGACATGGCGTTCAAAAGGTTAACGAAGAAAACCTTCGATTCAACTAATAATAGTTACACATGTTTCAGGCGAGGGGCGTACAGGGCGCTTCCTGCGCGGGCTCCGGCGCATGTTCAAGCGTCGCGGCAGCGGCGCGCGCGCAGACGCCTCGCCCGACCCCAAGAGCAGCTCCACTTCCGAACTGCTGGATGCTGACCGGCATACGAGAAGAAAGTAAGTCATTTTAGGTTTATTTTGCCTTAATATTTAGGATTGCAGACTATTAATTGACTATTAAAACGATGCATTAGCTAAATTCAGCAAAGACCGTGCGTGACACCCCCTTCCCCCTGTACAAGACAATAGATTTTTCACAGTGTCTGTTATTCAATATTATGAAGGTAAATAACCCGCCTCATATTGATAGGAAAGCGTCAAGTAACATAACTTTACTCTTCGAATATTGAAAATACTGAACGACTGAATAATTTACGTAACAACTAACGCCATCTATGAGTTTAGAGCGGTAACACTAAGTTATAAGTTACAAACTGTTATAAAAGTTTATGCATCTAGTGCTATCATGTAAATAGCTATACTAAATAGGTATCTGCATAAGTATTATACGAATCATTCAACTTATTTTCAACAAACACATATTTTCCTCCTCGTTACAATAGTTGGTAAGTATATGAAAAACCCAACCTGTAAAACACAGACCTACTTTTTGTGGTGAGAGAGTGATAGATTCTATATGTTTTTAGCCGTCTGAATTAAGTTTAGTTTGAACTTAACCTACCTTTCGTAACAAGAGGGTTTAATTAATTAATAATGACATTACGATTCCATAATTTAATTACATGATTCTCCTAGGGAGGGCGCTTACGGCAGTGGGTTGTCTGTGTCCCACGACTCTGTATTCACTGGCGAGCGGTCCGGCGACGAGTCGAGCGACGAGCGACCCACTCCTGCGCATGGACTGGCTCATGTCGCCACATCGCACCGAGTGAGTCCACTTACCTTTTGCCAAAGTATGCCTGCCGTTGCAGGTGGCCACTTGGCCACCATTCCAAAATACCGTTTTGTTGTGGTAGGACCACGCTGTTCGCAGCATGAATGGGCCGGCTTGACCGGGGAAGTACCACACTCTCGCAGAAGATGTACGTCCGAGTAGTAGCGTTTCGCTACTGCGCTTCCTGCGGTGAGCGAGAGAGCCGGAGGCCCAATTCCTCCCTTAATCCCCTCCTTCTCTTTTTCTCCATCCGCTCCGTTCTCCTTAAAAGGCTCGGCAACGCATCTGCAACTCGTTTGGTTTTGCAAATTTCCATGGGTGGCGATGACTACTTACCATCATCGCTTGCTCGTTTGCTGAGTTATCCCATAAAAAAAACAGTAGTTAGGGCAGTTTCAAGGGATCCACTTCCGCGCAGACTCATAAAAATTGCCACGTCGTGTCAATAAAATCAAACTGAACTGTGAACTGAATGAAAAGGAAGTGATGATTAATATTCGCAGTGAATCTGTACAATCACTATGGGATACCCTACACCCGCGTGATATCGGACAGACTAAAACTAGGAGGGAATCGACAAAAGCAGTAGGAAGGGCCTACACGCTCACCGAATGAAACGTTACTATTCTGTGACTACGTCTCGGGTCCTGCCGACTCATTCGTGCGGGCAAGTCAGAAAAAATCCTTTTTTGCCTAATGGGCCGCGGCCCGACACGCCAGCTATGTATTTACTGCAAGGGTAGACATACCTAGTGTGTGAAAAAATTTAAAAAAACTTGCATGGTAATTATTAAAATGCTCGAAATAGGTACTTAGTTAGGTATTACTTACAGGAATTGATCAATGTAGCCTTTTTACTCCGCCTCCCAGGCCTCCAAGAAATGAATCTGTATCGATTTCCGAACAGAAAAAAGACACGGAAACCATAATGTCACTTCCTACATACACTGATTTTCATATAAATACCGCTTGTTGCGTATTACTAAACGAGATTACATGACGCTACTTCTGCCGTGGTTATGGATTTATTTTCTACGCCATAAGTTCTTTTAATATATAGATATGATGTAAAAGCGATTGAATGATGAGATGACGACTAACAGGGATGAATGGAAGAAAAGGACAGGCCAATTAAATTGGGAAAAGGGAAGGAAGAAGATGATGATGATGAAGTTCTTATAATGTAAAGATATTTACTATACACTTATCATCATTCCGTATTGCATTTCATACTGCGTGGATCAAATCTCTATATCGAAGTGTTTCAGCCAGCCAAATTCACATAATATGTCGCCGCCAGCTGACTGAAAAACTTAGGCACCATACCAAGCATTTTAGAAAAACAACATTAGAAAAGGATAAGTATCTTTTGTCTGAAAAAGTCCTTTGGTATCGAATACTACTATAGTATTGTTTAGTATGCAAGTAAAACCGCGTTCAGTACCTATAAAAAAATAGTTAGATTACAAAGATATGAATTTTCTAGTGAGAAAAATTCGGCCTCAGGCACGGTTTGAACTTGCGTCCCTCCCACAGATATAGGGCTCTAGACAGACGGACCGCATTTCAAATGCAATCCAACCGCAAATTGCAGTTCAGATGCAGTTGACACGACTGCAATAGAACTGCAAACAAATTTTTTTTTTATTTGTATTGCAGTTGAAATGCAGTCAGTCTGTCTGGAGCCTTAGACTTTTATTTATATTTCTATGGTCCCTCCGGTGTATGTACCTACTTAACCGGAAGGACGCGGTAATTTCTCTTTCACTAAAAAAATTCACATCTTTGTCAACATTTCAAATTATTTAATGCTAAAATACTCATATAATAAAAAAAAATCAATAATTAGATTTCTTTGATTTAAAGAGTAGCAATGTCTATTGCCACACTGATGCACTTTTGTTCAAAGCCGGAAGAAGACAGTTAGCCTGCCTCATTATGTTTAGGTCATGTAATAAGTGAGTGACTGAGTGAGCCTATTGCCATTAACCGGGCACAAATCCAGACTCCGAGCTGCTACTGAGAATTTCATAGAAAAACCCAATAACACTTCTCGACAGCTTATTATACTTGTGATCCTAAGCGAAAGCTTAGGATCACAATTAGTATAATGAGGCTATTTAGTTTACAGTGGGCATACAAATGTCTTTAAAATATTCTAATAAGTTACATCATATTAATTTAAATGTCGTTAATTTAATAATAATTTGCAATATTCGGCCATCATATTACAATACGAATTATAAAATTAAGAAGATAATGATTTCTACCCACCCCAAAAACAAGAATAGCGTGAACATAGCTTTCAATCCTGTTTCGGATGACTGCATCTAAACTGTGATATCTTTTATCCGCCATATATATTCAAATAGAAAGTATATAAATAGTACTGTGTCATTGTATAATCTGTTGCACAACTTCACGAATTGGCCGGTCATTGTTCACTCTTGAATGAGTTGCGGAAGTTCCGGTGAATATGGGCTTTTCAGTGAACGAATAGATAAAAATACTTTATCTATACCAATATTATAAAGAGGTAAAGTTTGTGAGGTTGTAATAGGTAATACCTGGATTTACTGAACCGATTTTGCAAATTCTTTCACTAATATTCTATTCTACATTATTCCTGAGTGACATAGGCTATATATTAACATACCATCACGCCTGTATTCCCCGAAGGGCTTAACGCAGAGGTGTACTTAATGGGTGTAATGTCTTGGGATGTGAGAATCAAGCAAACTTAATAATTAATTAAGTTTGCTAATAAAGTTCTAAGATATAAGCCATTTTTTTTCAATACCGAAACGTTCGGTGTTAAAATAATAAAATAAATATTGTTTTACTTTCAAACATAAAAGCTCTCCCTCTCATTCTGATAGGAGACCCGTGCTCAGAAGTGTGACAATATAATGAGTTGATGATGACGATGAAAATAAAAGCTTCAAGACCTTAATAATAATTGTATACCTATTGCGAAAAATTCTCATGAATCGCCTACCCCTAGAAAAGAAACACAAAAAACTGCACTTTCCATATATACAGTTTGTTCGAAATAAGTAAGCCGATCGGAAGTTGTCTGCAAGTGGTTTAGAAGTTTGAAATTTTAATAGAAAGAGTCGGTGTAAAGATAATTAGAGTCTTATATGTTTCACATTTCTAATTATTTTGATTACTAATTTCGATATTTATGTATTAAAACACATATTTAAACGATTTTATCACCGCGGTAGTTCGGAACGGCTAACTTCCGATCTGCTTACTTATTTCGAACAAACTGTACCTAGTCATGGTCAAAGAACTCAAGATGACATTCACCACGATCCGATAAAAAGATTCAAAACCTGTGCTGTCTTCTTTAAAAAAAAAACACCTAAACTCATGTTATAACATAAACCTGGACACGCCCAGGCGCGTATTAATTAATACGTTTATTAATACCACATAACACAATATCACGTTGAGCCGTAATAATTCAACCATAATAATCTAAAAAACAAATTAAAAAAATGACAGAAGGTTCACTTCGGCCAAGATGTAAAGATGCATTTCGAAATTTAAAAAGGAATGACCATAAAGTTTTTGTTAAAATAAAAAACTGTGTGTATTTTTTTTAACTAAATAATGTTTGTGAGCAGTGTTTTTAATATGTTTATTGACTAAAATCGTACCAAATTCGTGCCACTTCTAAATTAATTAACCTTCTGAAGATTTTGTCATCTGATCCATGTAGTAACGCGAAATCCTATACAAGATCGAGTTCCGTTGCTCAGTTATGCTCTCTCGAACACAGTCGCAATACAAGGCGCGTGTGTGGCGGTCCTAATTCAAGTTATTTTTTTTTTCCTCGATCGAATGGGATGAATCACCAGTCTGAATCGCGCGCGCGACTACGCCCGGTGTTCCAGTTTAAAATTTTGAAATACGAATTCGGAATTTAAAATAGTGTGTGCGAAATTTGTTTAGTGCTTTCAAATAAGGTTGACGTCCAAAATTTGTTTTTGTTTGTGTAAGAGTGTGTTTGAATTATTCTGTGTTGTTTTGTTTTCTGAAGTTCTGTCGTAAATTTTAAAGTGGGTTTTACAGTTCAACTTAGTAAATATGCTATACTTACATTAAGAGCCTAGCTAACCCTAGGCCCCTGGGTACACAGAATATTATATCTCAGACGTTGAATTAATATATTTAATATTCTTGTGATGGTCATACTTTTTATTACTTGACATTGACTCTGCGCTTTACTTAAGCTCTAGCCTTGCAATAATGGCTTGGCTAGGTCGCCAAGAATATTAACTCTTATTATCAACCTTAAACATACAGACTATTTGTGTATTTGTCTGTCTTGAAGCTACAATGAAGTTCTCCAAAACCTATTCTCATTCTATTAAAACTTATTACATACAAATTAAAAAGAAAAAAGAACACCTGTCCCGCCACCCTTGACAACTTAAGTTTAAAATAGGAACCAACACTAATTTCAAGCTAATTAAGTCGGCTTAATGTTTTATGTCTGCGTTTCGAATATGGAAACTGGGTTCGGTCTCAAACTCTGACTCACTTTTAACACTGATCGATAAACTTGTACTAAACGGCCAGTTTTTAGCATTCGTTTGTTTTTCGAATTTTAAAATCACGTAATTTCTTTGTTTTTGTTCGAAGTTTGTATTACTCAGGAAGGTTTTTTTTTAACATTATTCGAACGGGAATTATATGACTATGCTTTATATCAAAATAAGGAATGTGTACTATTATTTATCGCACAATATTCTTAAAGCCTGCTTTTCATCATTTACAATTTTATACTTCGTAATTATCGTGGACAAATGGAAACGATAAGAAGAATACATCAATAATGCATTGCCATTATATTTCAGAAAAACATATTTAAATTATCATATTTACGTAATATCACGCGATGGACCAAAAACCATATTCAGCCTCGTTCGTGCAAAAAAGTTTCACAAAAACTCGCGCGATGCAGTTGGTAAAATGCAAATACTTCAACCATTACGCTAGCATGGTATTAATTATGATTATGTGATCATCAAGGTAGGCACGATTATTTGGCTAAATCATTTTAGTTTATTAATGACTATTAATGCTAAATAAACATGCTGTTTTTATTTTGTTTTTTTTTTTCTAAAGCAATGATTGTCGGTACGATTGCCTTCAGAATTTTTTTTATCACATAAAGGTTGCAAATGGCCCGGTCTCGGTGTTTCTATAAATTTGAGATAGAAGACGAGAAATCTATATCTATTTTTGTAGAACTTTGTAGTGTCTGCCTACCTCTCTCTGTGTACTGCCTTATCAGTCTAGTGGCTTCATGCTTAGCTGCGGAGCCTGAGGTTTTGAGTTAGTTTCCTCGATCCAGCAAAGTGTTATTGAGATTTTCTATGAAATTGTCAGTAGAAGTTTGGAGTGGAGTTTGGGGCTCGTATCAATACAATTCTGCCTAGCTCTTAGAGGAATACAGGCGTGATGATATGTAATAGTATTAAGCTAGGTGCTATTCTTTCAATGCGCGTGGTCCCTTAAACTGACAGAGGAAATACACAAATTCCTTAATAAAACGCAGTTCTATGCAAAACTTGGAAAATAAAAGCTTTTAAAGCAGAAATTCCTCACTTTATGGAGTTGAGTCATATGTATTGCAGAGTGGGTGGACGTGGGTAGCCCTGATAGGCTCGTGTCTCGTATGTTATGTAAACTACATAGAATATAAAAGCTAAATACCACTCATTTCTTACGAAACCTTTCAACATCAACACATTTACCGACCCACAGACAGGAACTTAAAGTGAGAACATAACATGCCATCATGCCTGTACTCCCCGAAGGGTTAGGCAGAGATGTACTAATGTAGGTACACCAATGTTTCGCCGGTATGTTTAAGTCCCATGTAATGAGGGGCGAACATATTGCCTCTAACGTAGCAGTCGCCAGGACCACTAGACTAATGAGGCAGTCCTGGTTCAACTATTGGTTTCATCACGAACATCGTGATGAAACCATTTTACAAAACTTGTACAAGCTTCTACAAGCTTTTACCATTTTACAAAACATAAAAAAATAAAATTCCATGTTAAGAATATACCAGCACGCATGTATTTTCCAAAGTGTTAGACACATAAAGCAGAGGTGTACTTGTATTGTTGACCCCAAAGTGAATTTTAATAGTCTTTGGTTGACCCCCAGTTCACCGGTATGTGAATTTTATAGAAAACCCTTATAATAGTTAGCTTGGCCTGATAATTGAACCTAAGTAGATTTCATTACACTATGCTAAGACCTTGTGTGTCCCGTTTACAAGAAATGACTAAAGAGGCATTATAAATATATTTATACTAATATATTAGGCATTATAAATATATTTATAATAATATTAAGGTAAAGTTTGTGAGGTTGTAGGGGGGGTAATCTCTGGATCTACTGACCTGATTTTGAAAATTCTTTTACCAATAGAATGCCACGTTATTTGTGCGAAATTAAAATCATTTTCTTTCTTTCTTTCTTTCATAGGCTATACTTATCGCCCTAAGAAGTGGACACGGGTCAGCAAATATAATATAATCAGACGAGTGATTCGTAGAATAGTTTCTAAAATGCTGTTTATTCAAAGTTTCCAAACACAGCAATAGTTAAACAAAGTAAGTAAGTACTAATATCTCAGATCAAATAAAAAGTTAAGATGGAACTTTGCGAACAAAGAACTAAGGCCGGTTAAAACTACGCCTAGCCGTTTACAAACACAATTTTACACTATATAACAATACCGAAACTAAGCCTTATCTTGTCAGTCGAGCTATCAAGCTATCGAAAGCTCGACTGACAAGATAAGGCGTAGTTTTAGCCGGCCCCACTTCTTTGTTCGCAAAGTTCCATCTTAACTTTTTATTTGATCTGAGACCAATATAAATATTTATATAGAGCTAGATAAAAACTGGTTTTATTTTATTGTGTAGGTATGTTTCCCAATGAATATGAAAAACTTCGGAATCGTCTAGACATTTAAAATATTCTAATAACATACATTTACATAACATTATGTTTGCGGAATATATGTCTACTGATAATAGGCGTAGTATGATAGCGTTGTTACATTGTAGTGTAAATTTTATTCAAAAGTAAATAAAAATAATATTCGGGTCTTTAGGCGGTTGTTCTAGTACCAAGGCATATAATGTTCAAAATATATCATCATCAACAACACCCCATTACATTGTCCCACTGCCGGGCAACGACTAAAACATACCGGCGAAGTGTGGGTGTACATTAGTACACCTCTGCCTAACCCTTCGGGGAATACAGCCGTAATGGTATGTTATGTTATTTCATGTAAGTAATTCTATTTTTATCCACCATCGACGCTTCATAAGTAATAAAAACAGTATTACAAATAATAAGTATAAAACTTTTCTAATATCGCATCGTATTAAAACTTCAGTCGCTTACGGTATAAGTAGTGAGTGAATGATGAGATGAATGCTGAGAGGGATGAATGAATGGATTGAAATTAATGAATGAATCAAAAACATGTTAGCGATAAGGGCAAAAGGATGACGATGATGATGATGATTGGATTCTTGTTAGGATCGGTGCGTCGAATTGCTGAATTGTAGAAATTGAATCTAAATTGAAGTTCATTACGCTGTAAGCAAAAATTAGTTCACTAAGATGACATAATATATTGTGAGCTAATTTGTAGCAATGAAAAATGAAGAAAGTATTCCCATCAAAAATTAAAATTCTGTATATAGGATCAAAGAACTTTATTTCTCAAAAGAAAGAAAAGAAGATAATAATAAAGATAATAAACCAAAATTAATAAAAATAATTAAAATGCTGAACTATAACATGAATTGGTCACTACTGACAATGAATTTTTTAACCGGTTTTTGAAAATTTTGAAGGAAGTGGCATCTTTAACCTCGTTAGGTAGTCTATTGTATAGTTGCACATCCTTAGGTATATTCGATTTTTTTTTCCATTATATGTAACTGCTAGTGTTGCCAGGTGTCCCGATTATCAGGGGTCTGGGGACGCGTCCCGATTTGTACCTGATCGGGACGCTAAATTTCCCGATAAATAAAAAAAAAATTGGACTGATTACTTGTTATGTACGATTAAATACATATTTAATTGAGGTAAATAATATATACTTATAGTATATACTTGCACTAGTAGTTTAAAACGCAATAAATTAAACCCAGACTTAAAAACTCCTTGTTTTTTGTTAACTGTCCCGATCTGCAACCCTAAATCCTGATTTTTTGACCTCATGTACCGATTTAAAACAAATCGGACCTGGCAACACTAGTAACTACTAACGCATTAGTAGGTAAATGAATAGACAGAAATGTTTTGCTAGTAATGTGGTTTCGCCGCTTCCTCTTCCCAATTTAAGCAATAGGAGTCTAGGAGGAGTTTACTAGACTGTCGGCCGAGACTTGAACAATATACATATAAGCTGGAGGGGCGCAGGTACCGCCGTATCAATGATACGGGGCCCCCGGGCTACAGGGGCCCCCAACGTATGTAAGCACAAATTAGTAAAATGTTTTCAACAATGTCACTTAATTTCGTCTTTCAGGGAAAACAATATGTAAAAAAACTGTCATAGATGCGTATAGAGTGTGCAATTCAGAAATGACAAAAGTCAAAAAAGCAATCTCTTTTGTTTTCGAGCCTCTTTTATTTTAATACAGGGCCCCTCCAAGGCACGCTACGCCACTAACGGTGTCATTACTCGTATCTATATAATTATTATTCATTCATCGAGTACCTACTTACCGGCCAATTATATGTATTAATATAACACCTCATTGCACCGATCTGTACTGTAAATTACATAGCAACAAGGTTATTTTTTTCCTTATGGTAATTGAGTCTATGTGTCTATAGCAGCTATATTGCCAATAAAGAGTTTTTAAAAGTTGCCCAGTTATTCTATAAATGTTTCGACCACCTGTCAGATGAAACCAATGACAGCAAAATGACACAACTCATAAATACGTACATTCTTTAGCCTAACGTCTCGGACGTTATAATCGCCTCGCATAGCCAATCTGACCAAATAAATTCACCCGAACCGCTAATTTTACGTCTGTTAAACAAGTTAGGGTCGTTACACACACAATAATAATGTGCTACGATTTTTCTCATCACACAAATTATTGTTTGGTTTAAATGGTCAAAACATAGGTTCTAAAACGTATTGGAGAACTGTAGGTGTTCATTGTGTTGTATTAATTGATGACCAGAACAACAGCCGCAACACGAAACTCGCAACCGAAACAAATACAACTGGGACTGCCATACTTACTTTTCTTCAATAAACCCATGACAAACTTGACAGCTGTCAATTTGACAAGCCAGCGCTAAGATGCATTCATAATTATGGATTGCAACGGATGTATTCCATTGATATATGTATAGTATATAAACACATCGATATCTCACTGCCGACCTTTTGGGGAAAATAATACGGAATGTGTTAAGTTTTTTATTAGTCTAAGCTGTCACGTCAAGTCCAAAATATTTCAAATATCATGTTGATATGTCTGGCAGTAATTTGATCTCCATAAATCACATTATGTACAGAAAAAAATACCACTATTTCACGGTAATTCGCCACTGTGCACGCGGCGCAATCGCAAGCAACGATACATTAATTTCAATGCTCAGTACCGTTTCGCTTGCCGCTTCTACTTTCCAAAATTCTCTTCACAGAGTAAACTATACATCTCACAATTACGTCCAGTGGTTTTGATTCTTTCCGTCAGGCAACACTGCTAATTTTGCCGTCTTCTTTATAAAAAAAAGTGCCTGATAATAAATTTTCGCGCGGATTTTCAAATTTGGATTTTTTTGTTCTCATTCTTTAGCTACGGAAAGTGAATTAGAATTGGTAATTTGTTTGTAAATTTACTTTTTAATTTCTTTAGCCCGGGAAAATGTGCTTGAATCGAACGAAGCGCGAGGTCCTCAGGGCCAAAGGGCTATTTTTTAGGTCTCTTCGCATTTATTATAAAGGAACGAAAGTACTCTCACGTTACTACATTCGGTGGTAAAACAAACGAACAACAAACGTAGGTCGCTTTTAAAATTAGAATGTAATTATTCAAGAACATCTCGGAGTACAATCAGAATGTATGTTAATTCATAAAGAAACAGGTTAATGTAAAGATTAAGTAATCATTTGAATTTTTATGGTGTTTGCAATGGACCTATTCATACTTATTAGACAGAAACTTTTTCCATTGTTATTTAATTGAAAAACTTATTGTTAGTTATCTCACTATTTTGTTTACTTTTGTTTTGCGTAACTTATTCCAATTTTATTTACTTATTAGAAACTGGAGAATGAGAACATCGTAAAAAAAATGCAGTTATTGTTTATTTTTCTAGTCACAGCAGAAAAAGTTGATATACTTAGTTTTCAAATTTGGAATCTCGGATATTCATAGTGGTGTCGGACTTTATTAAAATGGCGCGTTTACCGGAGGCAATTCGAAATATTTGGAACATGGCTTGGCTACTGGCAACTAAAGTCTTTTTGGTAAAACTTTTTGTTATTTATGGTAATCTTTATTTTTCTTATGTTGAAAATTTTACTTACTTTTTTTATTTTATTTTTTACTATACTTTTTTATCATAGATACTGCAAATTATTGAATAATCATTTTGTAGATATTTCAAACAATAACAATCCCACAATAATAATATAGTTCCTACTAAATATACCTAACTAAATCCAATGTGGCTTTGTTATTCTGTGTCATATTTATAAATGCTGATTGAGCTGCCTTGATATTTACTTGAATTATGCACAGTATATTTTAATACTTATAATTTGGAGAACCTTAGTGTCTAGTAAGAATTTGTGTTATTATTGGGTGTTCGGCGACGTTGTCATTGCTTCAGCTTGTATCTAGTAACAAACTTATTTGACCCAGTGACGACGTTGTTAGGGAAATTTAAAGAGCAAGAATTTTATCGGGAAAGATTGAAATAATTGGACTAGCAACCCACACACAGTATATAGGAAGGGGTATGAACATCGATAGACATGGAATAAAATGTTGTGAACGACTCTATATTATAGTATTCATCTCAATGTAACTTTATCGAATATTAATTAAATATTGTTGACATTACTTAATTATTATTCAGCGACGCCCGCATCGGTCTCATGTAGGGTTGCCATCTTTAAAATCAGGTAACCAGGATCGGAAGCCTTAAAACGCGGATATTTTACCCGGACATGTCAAGTAAAGAAGTAAAAAAAAACAGTGTTACGTACCTATATCACCGGGCAGCGACCGGTGAACTTTTAAACCCGGACCACAAATAAAACCTTACCGGACAGTCTCCGGACGCCCTTTTAACCTTTTGAACGCCATTGTCACATATATTTGACAAACGAAATCTTACCCTGAACGCCAACGTCACAAATATGACAAAATATACGTCGCACCATATTATGAAATAAACAATTTAATCATTACTTTAGTGTGTTTTCACTACTTTGTGGAATTTGACAGAAAATGTTGCCTGGCGTCAGGGGTACGGCGATACGTTGATACTCTGGCGTGCAAAAGGTTAAACAAGGACAAATCCGGGTAAACAGACGGATGGAAACTCTAGTCTCATGAGACCTAAACAATCAATTATACACTGTGTCTAAAATACTTGAAGAATTAATAATTATTTTATTATAATTACCTGTTATTTCATACCGCTTTATTTTCAATGCGCTATTTTTAATATTTTGCCGGCTGTGGATTCTATTTATCCTCCAACTGGTACAGCTAACTATGGTCATTGGAATTTCCCGGTATATTATATTAATTAACCTACTAGTGCAGTGGTAGCCTTGTGATATGACCGTAGGACTGCCATGTCAAAGGTCTTGAGTTTGAATCCAAGGCACGCATCTCTGACTTTTCGAAGTCATGTGCGTATTAATACTTAATTATCACGCGCTTAAACGGTGAAGGAAAACATCGTGAGGAAACCTGCATGCTTGAGAGATTTTCTCGATGGCGTGCGAAGTCTGCCAACCCGCAGTAGGCTAACGTGGTGGACTACAGCCTAATCCCTCTCATTCTGAGAGGAGAACCGTGCCCAGCAGTGGGACAATATATGGGTTGATGATGATGATGAACCTACTGACGCAATTAATTCTATATTGTTCTATAGACTGTAACATGACGTTTACTCCTACCAAAAGTAAGTGATGTACAGCAGTAAAAAGCTGTGATAGCCTGTTGACATAATATGCATGGGACTGCCAAATCAAGGGTCTGAAGTTTGAATGCAAGGCAAGGCACGCTTTTCTGACTTTTCGAAGTCATGGACAGTCGCCAGCACATCAAGTTATACAAAACTGTCAAATTTCTCCAAAAGATTTGAAACCTTAACTTGTTTAAAATTAAGTTCAAAATCAACTGAGAAAATTTGACATTTTGTGGTCACTTGATGTGCTGGCGACTGTACCTACATATTATTATGAACAGTTAGCAAATTTTTGGAAAAACATCGCGAGGAAACCTGCATACTGTGTGAAGTCTTCCAACCCGCATTAGACTAGTGCGGTGGACTATAACTTAATCGTTCTCGTTCTGAGACAAATATTTCTGTAATTTGATCTTTCATCAACCCAGATGGGTGATCAAATTACAGAAATAAATATTACCTACATCACAACAGTCGAGACATTGGACACGAGATCTGTACCCATGTAGTTAAATAATGTAGGATTCTTTTAAAATTAGAACTTTGTAATCTAGCTAGATCTATAAAACATTATGAATTCAAAGCATTAGTATTTCGACACTAACATCACCGTAAGGCATCGTTTCGCAACATATTTAGTGACCGAAACAAAAGGAAAGAATTGTTGAAATCTGTTTAATAGTTTCAGAGCTTATCGATTGCACATAAACAAACAATTATCCTCTTTCAGAAATACAGGCAGAGGTTTTGTACGATAATATAATACATATATATTGCTATAATATTTATTTTAATTTACAAAATTATTTGCCGTCTGTTTATTTTCCTGCGCAAATTGAGTAGGCTAAGAAATTAATGAGATCAAGTAGGTATCCACAACGTCATTAATTTTGTGTTTTCACGGCTCAGCGATGGCGGGAAATTCGTCTTCGCCTAATTGGATTAGGTTTGATGACTTGATGGAGTACTTTTAATATACAAATAAATATAATTAAGTACCTATAGTTGTATATTATGATCATGACCAAATTTTATCTTTCATCACGTCTGTATCCCCGAATAGATTAGCACAGATGTATCAGGGGATCAAAATGGCTTCTTTATATAGATATAAATCATAATATGATTCATATTGCTGAGGAGTAATTCGTTATTAATTTTATATCTACCGAGGGGTTCGAAATATGAATTGATTTGGAGAATTGCTGAATATGGCCTCATATAGGTAAATTGAATTCATATTAAGAATTCGTAGTAGTTTCGCGTTTTTTTTTGTTGAACCATCATATGATTCACCAAAACTAGCCTTATTAGCTCCCGTAAAGTAAGTTTAGATTTAGACATGAAACGTAACAAATAAACAAACAGATTTACTTTCGCATTTATAATATTAGTAGGTATGGATTTGAAAGTAGCACAATGTCCTTTAAAATATGGCTGAGTAGAGCTTTGTGCTAAACTATTGTGTTATTGTTTTATCATCGTGAAAGTGAAATTCTACACGATGTTACGATATCACGGTGTAAATGACAAGATTATAGCGATTGAATCTTTTATGTCAATTATTTTATTTAAACTGCGTCATTAGCTCAGTAGTCGCATTCGTGGCTATGAAGCGAGATGACTAAGCCATATAGATGTGATGTTGTGTGTTAAAAATAGATACCTTTGAAACTCTAAATGGGTTTTTGACTGTATATATAATATATAATAAATAACCCTCGTTTCGCGGGAGGGGGACAGAGCATCCCCTCTCAATCCCCACCAAAAAATTTAAATGCTTATTATATCTTATAACTTTATTAAGCCATTTAAATTATTTAGAATACGAATTACATGTATTTCGCTGGGACAGTTGTGGATGGCACTAACTAAGCGAGACCTATACCCGGCAGTGGGTGAAGTCAGGCTGTGGGTGATGATGATGATATATTTCGCTAAGCCTGTAATTTTTATTTAATCAATTACCCTCATACATATTTTCTTTATATTATTGACTTAAATATATCGTTTCGTATATTTTTTTTGTACCGGTCGTCGTCTCGATCTTGTAAGCAAAAATCCACAAAACTCGCTGTCGCCATCGCTTGTTACTTGGGCCACAGCACAAGAGGATACGACCTGTGAACTGGCGCATATTATTTAATAATATTATGTTTATCTCAATTTTATCGTCGGAGCGGATTTTATAAGGTTTACGTGTTTTCAAACGCTTGTTAAGATTGTTGTTACAGCTTTATTGGTATGTTTACGTAACAAGCTAAAAGAAAGATTAAGTTATTATTTAAAGAAAAACATCAAAAAAGGTTTAATGAAGCTTTTTAAACTTCGTTCTACACTAAGATTTTCTCTCGTCTTATGATAACGTTTACAAACACTTTTAAACTGTACGATATATTTATTCCGTTTGGGAATTAAAGTTTAAAGTTCAATTATCGAATTAATACTTTGTGGTACGCACGGCTACACATCAAGGTATACGAATCCAGTATCGACTGATCTTGCACTGTAAGCGCATTCCGCACAATGCGAGGTCAGCCTATACTAGACAGCCTATAGGTACAGTCATCGCTGCGTCTAAAATGCTGACTGAAAACCAACCCCAACATATACTGGTTTCTAACATTTACTCGAATATTAGACTTTGAAATAAAACTACTTTTTACGGATTTTAGCGATAAACTCCGTAAAAAGTAGTTTTATTGCAACCCCAACATACTTGAGCTATGTGGTCCCTGCATGTGGTCCAATCAAAATCAGGATTTTAATTTAATATACACAATTACAGCAATAACTTAAGTCACATGGTCTAGTTAGGCGCAAGGTTGTTTTGCGGTTGTGGTGAGATGAGAACGTTGTCCATTGATACTTGGCTATTGGCTATTCCTCGAAACGAATCATGACTTCATTCCACACTTTTCTATACTAATATTATAAAGAGGAAAGATTTGTATGTAAGTATGTTCGTAACGAATTGGCTCAAAAAAGTACTGGACCGATTTAAAAAACTGTTTCACCATTTCAATGCTACATTATCACTGATTAATATAGGCTATTTTAATTGCAAGAAAAAAATGTCCCCCCATGCGAAGCCGGGGCGGGCTGCTAGTCATTTATATAGGCATAAAGTTGGTTTCCAGTATATAACACCTACCGTACCTTAACCAAAGGGCTCCCTTCCCTCTTTTCAAGACGACCTATCTAAAATTTAAGCGACCCAACCTTTCTTAAAAGATTTATTTACTTCTTGGTTGATGATAATGCTAATGATAGTGCTAACCTTACTAGTCTTATCCCAAACATGAGGTCGGCTTCGAATCTAACCAGATGCAAAGCGACTGCCATCAGATCTCCGCAACTAATTTAATGGACAATACCGGTACTCTAAAGTTAAACTAGTCTGTACCTCAGATCAAATAAAAAGTTAAGATGGAACTTTGTGAACAAAGAAGTGAGGCCGGCTAAAACTACGCCTTGCCGTGTACAAACACAATTTTACACTATATAACATTACCGAAACTACACCTTATCTTGTCTGTCGAGCGAGAAGATAAAGCATAGTTTCGGTATACGTTTGTGCGTGTAATTGTGTCTGTACACGGCAAGGCGTAGTTTTAGCCGGCCTCGCTTCTTTGTTCGCAAAGTTCCATCTTAACTTTTTATTTGATCTGAGCTCTGTACTTACTGGTTTCTACCACTTACGCGAATAACGTACGCGTTATTTTGATATTATTTAATTCCTGACGTTTCGGATCCTTTACAGCATCCTAGTAACATATCGCTGGTTTGCGAGAACATCGACGTAACTCAAAATTCTGTCAAATTGATAATGTATGCCAAACGATCATAAATCTTTAACATTTTATCGTGAACAGAGGCGCACCGTTCGTTAGAAAGAGACAACGACATTATTCATTTGAGAAAAAACACTCGTAGCGTAGGTAATATTATTTACAATATTTATAAAAAAAAAATGCAAGTCTCTAAAATCAGTAATTTTTAGTTCCGTCGCTATTCTCGCAAACCAGCGATATCTGTGCTTGTATAATTTCTGGATATTACTATAGGGGCAAGTATAGTACAGTTCAACCAAGTAACATTTGCACAATAAATTCAAATGTGTTCGGAACAATGAAATAGTTTGATGACCTACCATTGTTATAAAACTCTGGTATTATACTCGCATGAATTATGCAATCTCTTTCGTGTCCTGCTGACCTGGTACTAATCGATCCGTTTAGTATCCTATTTGATATTTTTACAACCTTTTTACCTTAGTTATGTAGGTCACTACATTTATTTTTAATTATGTTGGTATATATAAGGGCTTTCCAAACAGATATGTGCCAAATTTCGTAAGTATTGTATATAGGTACGTTTAAATTTTAAATCAAATGTAATAATTCGTTTCTATTGAAATAATGTATCTTTCTTACTTACTTACTCAACTTAGGAAACAAGTATAAGTGCAAGTTTTATTAAAATCCGTTCCGAAGTTATGGACTGTTAAGTGTTTCACTTTAGGACACTAAACTAGACAAGACGAACACTAAATGACGTCGATATCGTTGTCGTTTCGATGGCAAATAGTATAAGAAGTCGGCTCGTTGCTTCATAGGTACTTAAATGTTGACACTGATAAAGATATAATAAGTATCCTTCCTACCTAAAAAGTATGACATAAAAAGTATGTACCTAATTAAAACACAAGCTAAACTGACTTTTCTTTTCCTCTTCAGATAAAATAATGTTTTGTGCAAAACAGTTTCGGAAGTCAGTTTGTAATAAATAACAAGCTTAAATAAAGACAACGCTAATGGTTTTATGGTAAACTCAAATTAATTCGACTTCCCGTTGTTATCTGTCCATATTGTACCTACTTTACTACTAAACATAACATGACTAACGCAGTTATTGTTTCATATTTATTTTAGTTTTGTTGCATCAACTAATTAATTACAATCAGTTGAACTGTAGACTTCTGTCAGAATAAACGCATTTTATTGTTTTTTTTTACTTTTAAGTTAAAATTAATTAAGTATATGTATAGTACCAGGCTATCATAAAACGGAACAAAAGGTTGGAGTGAAGGAGTTCTTAATTCAAACAAGTTTGATTAATTGTTAAAAAGTTCTGACTGAAAGAAAAGAAAACTTGATTTAGGAAAAATATCATAGTGCCAATGTGTTTTTTTTATAAAGGAGCTAAGTGACTAGTTAAGTAACTAGTTTAGTGTAATGATACTTAAGTTAGTGCTCAAAAGTGCCAACATTAAGTGCTAAAAGTACCAGTGGTTATGAGTCGAGGATGGAAAAAGAAATTCTGTTGGATCACAGATGGAAAACTAGCGCAATTATGGGTTTGTTTTAATTATATTATTATCTGCACAATTTAGCTTATTTATTTATAAATATGTAGGTAAATGGTCAGTCATGAAATCATGTTGTTTGTGACTGTTTTGTACCGTCGGTTTTACCTTATAGGGTAAAATTAATAGCCCAGAATAATACCTATTGTAAATTTTATATGTATATTATTTAAATTAAAGTCACATCCCTATCAAATAACAAGAGGTCTCTGTACTAATCTATCATTCGAAATTTGTAAAATAATATTTGCCAACTAGCATAAAAGTTCAAAACATATTTATGTGTAAACACTGCTATGCTAGAGGTCCTCCGTTGAATTCCCAGGTCGAGGAGTGTTATTCGGTTTTTCTATAAAATTATCTTATTATAAGTATTAATTAGTACTTTGCTTTGCTCGGAGTTTGGCATTGTGCCCGGTTAATGGTATTAGACTCGCCCCCTATTACATGGGATTTGAACATACCGGCGAAATGTGGGTGTACATTAGTACACCTCTGCCTAATTAGCCCTTCTGCCTAATTTTGTAATTTATTATGAGGTAAACTTAAAAATAAAGAAATATGAAATTATTTAAAAACAGAATACTTTATAAACTCCAATAGATATTCAAGCATCAAAATCTTAAAGCAAGGCGCGTGCCGCGATGAAACTGAGAAGTCGGTAAACTAAACATTAATTGTTTTATTAATATGCCTATATATTCCTTACAAAAGCTAAAATAGGTTCAATGGATGTCTACATCTTCAATTTCACCTTGTTTACCGATGACTTGTTTTATGGATGCACCAAAAGCCCGAATATTTTAAACCTCGATTGTTCAACAGCCTATAAACCCAAAAGTGCTTTTGTTTGGCTGATCATGAGCATTGGCCCAGTACCTACCTATGTTTTAGTTTTCAGTTTTATTTTATCAGCCCAGTTGATCGAACTGCTTGGCAAATGCCTCCCTTCCTTCCTTCCATTCCTCACGGCTTAAAGATATAACAGCCCAATCTCTTAAATAGGAGTCCAGTTCGTCCCGCCATCTCCGCCTGGGCCTCCCGCGGAAAATACTAAGTATTAATTTGTTCTATAATATTAATAGTAATGATTTTAGTTTTTTGTGAAATAAATAATGTTATTCTACTTATTATTTCACAGGAATCTTTATTTAGGAAATGCTGCAATATCTAAAATTAATAATAAATTGTCTAAAGATCTCAATGGTTAATAAATTAATAATAAATTGCCTAAAGATCTCAATGGTTAATGGTTGATGATGGCGATGATTATGGACGATGATAATGATATGATGAAAGATCTCAAAACAGAAATTAAAATAGGCAGGTATTTCATTCGATACTTTTTAAATATGCACTATCGAATAAATAAAATAGGCCCTTGTTGAAGTTATCAACACAAATATAAAAACATTGTAATACTAAATAAAAAGTATTGTGCTGTCACAGATAACGCAGAGGAAGCTGCGCGTGCGACATTCTGTTATCTTTATCGCTGTCTGCTTCTAATAATTGTGTTCTATGGGTCAGAAACATGGCAAAATTTTGCAGTGTTGTTCATACATACCCTCACGCCTGTATTCCCTGAACGCTTAGGCAGATGTCTACTAATGTACGCCCACACTTCACCGGTATGTTTAGGTCCCATGTAATAGGGGGCGAGCCTATTGCCATTAACCGGGCACAAATCCAGACTCCGAGCTGCTACTGAGAATTTCATAGAAAAGACCAATAACACTGCTCGACCTGTAGATCGGACCCAGGACCTCTATCGTAGCAGTCACACTAAGGACCACTAGACTAATGAGGCAGACCACTAGTGGATTCGGCGAAAAATTACAATTTACACCTAAATTTCCTACCATAGCGATTTTTAAGCAAACGTTTTAATTCTTAATCGGGAATAAGTTATTATTGATGTCGCAATTTCTACTGCCATGTACCTAAAATGTGTTATAGGCGAATAATTTGCGAAAAACTAAGAAAAAAAAGAATATCAAGCACTATTGTGGGAAATATGAATAAGGATGTTTTTGTATAATATTTTTCCTCTAGAGAATCACGTTAATAAATAATTTGTTAATTTGCCGGCAGGCGGAGCTAGTGGCGGCAGTAAGGCGACGGGGACGCGGCGATGGTAGTGATGATGAAGACCTTGGTTTACCACAAAGCCCACCGGCATCTCCACCAACCGATAAGGTTGATAAGGTAAGATGATGAATATCTTAACATAATATATAGTTAACGCCATCTGTTGATAGACTGCGTGAACTAGTTTATTCTTTGGAAATAATTATAGTTACGTGAAACAAAAAAAAAGCATTTTTCGTTTGGCCTGCTGTGCTAGCTCAAAACGAGATTATACTGACTATACCAACCTAAAACAGGGTAGATCGACAAGCGGCGCACTCTATCAGAATAGTTATGTACTACAAAGTGTTGTAGGAACATCAAAGTTGTGGCGTATGCTGCATAGATGGCGCTGTTTTAAATATAACGTAAAACAAAATACTGCGAATGTTTTACAACAAAAACTACAATAATAAAATTATACAAATCACATTGTGAAATATGGCTTCTAATTCCGTATACCTGATCCCCCTGTTCTGAAACCTAATAATGAACTGAATAGCTAACTAGTCTTCGAAGGCCTTTCGCGTAATTCATGAAATCTTTGACTATAATAGGATTACCAATACGATCAGATTTACATAATCGTCTTTTGCGTAAACTAGGCGAATATATTCATTCTATATAATACTTATATGAAATAAAGCTGAAGAGTTTGCTTTTTTGTTTAAACTTGTTAACCTCCGGAATTACCAGTTAGATTTGAAAAAAATATTTATGCTTTGTTATATTAGCAATACTCGAGGAAGATTATAGGCTATATTTAGCATCCCGCTACGATTCTTAGGAACGAGGCAAAGCACATCGAGTGCTTTATGAGGAAAAATTAGAATGGAAATAATAAGTATTTATAAGTCTCCGTGGCTAAATAGCAATAAGTGACGCTTATCGCGGTCGAAACGTGGATGGGTTTAATTTTTCATTTCTGAGATACTGTTAACTGGTTATCTGAACCAATTAGTACACGGTTAGGCTGTGTTGGGTTAGGACCAGCTTGCTAATAGGTCTAGTCGTCACAAGCTCGGCTGTTGAGTGTGAGGGGTTCGATACCTTGGTCGCGTAGAGTTCTTGGATTTTCCTGTTCTTTTTTTCTGTAGTAGCTAGGAATTTGGTTCTTGGAGTTTGTGCTACACCAGTAGGTACTTTGCCTAACCCTTCAAGAAAGAAGAGGCTATAAATAATGTTTTACCCTCATTTAAAGTAACTTCCAAGCTTCGCTTCATCTAACGCCTATTTTGCATAAGTATCATTCATAGCATAGTTCACCATAAATTCAATTCTTTCAAAATAATGTGTGTATTCAGGAAATGACGTCAAAGGAAATTATGGCTAGGTACTTAATATTCGTATCAGAAAGTATCTACTTGATAGTTTTATTATTAGATTGATGACTGATACTGTCATATGATAAAACTGTTCTACATAATATGTAATATTATGTAATACATAGAATATTTATGAACAAAAGATATATTACCTACGTTTCTACAGAAAATGTTTTATCGCGCAATATATTACACTTAATAATTAATATATATAGGTACATTCGTTATTATTGATTATTTTCACACTGTAAGAGAGCGACAACGCTATTCAGATTAAATAGTTATATCCCTTTTCTGCCCTTCCCTGTTCTAACCCATACGGAACAGGGCGGACAGTTGTGACTTTGTGCAAAACAATATCTTAGATGAAAACTATCTCCTTGTTAGATTTAATCGCAATCTATTCAGTGATTTAGGCGTGAAAACTTTACAAAAAGATGGACAGAGATTATTTACAATATAAGTATGTATGTATATTGAAGTTTTCTTTTCCATGCCTGACAAAAAAAGAACAAATAAATAAATGTTAGTGGCAATAGTCTCGCCTATTCGCCCCTATTACCTGGGACCTAAAAAAACTGGCGAACTGTTGGTGTATATGAGTACTGCTCTGCCTTACTATTCGGCTAATACAGGCGTGATTATGGTATGTCCGTTCCATTCCTTCTACAAACGTAAAACTCGTGAATAAAGGTAATAACACATTTAATCCAGTCCATATTCGTACGTTGTAAATCAGCGCGGTTGATTAAGCGTTGCAGAATGGGCGCAGACGCAACGGTGAAAGTTGTGTCGAGGTCGATATTGTTCTATTTGTTACATATAGTCTCGGATTTGTGTAATATCCTAGGAGCTAGGTCTGGAGAGAGCTCTCTTTAGCCCATGCATAGGTACTCCACTAGCGTAGTCGACAAATTCACTGCCTTCCTCCTGCAGAGGAGTTAAAATGGCCACATTTAACACAACGTGCATACATTACAGGTATAAGCTGAGCTCTCACGAAAAGCCTACCTATAGAGAAATGCTTGATAAGTTTTTTTTAATAATAAGGACTTCCTACTAATACCTGAAAATAAAGCAATAACGGCGGGGGACTTCTCAAATATATAATTATGTTCCCGCGACATCTAGTTTAAAAATATTAAGTGTCTTAAATATTTATTTACAAAAATAAATACACTGAGACTCGAAACAAATGTCTGTAGACCGCATAAATTTTTATCTGGAATGAGAATCGAATCCACCAAACGCGACGCAACGGTAGTCGCGACCACCTTATTGCCGCATAATTTATAAACGCAGTAAGTACCAGTTACTTACACTTACTTAACTGATACTTACTGCGTTTGTAACTTGTGCGGCAGCTTATCTGCTAAACAAAAGGTAAAAGAGTTCTCATTCTTTGACCATTTTTACTTCACACATCAGGAAGCTAAAATGGTCAGATGATGAAAAACAATATAATCCACGGACACACAGCTTATTATATAGCACGCGTGCTATACAATGACAGTTTAAGCTAACCTCTAAGTGTACGGAGAGCCTTTAATTGTATAGGCTCTCCGTACACTCAGAGATCAGCTTATACTGGAAATATCTAGCTCGATGTAAGGCCGTGTGTCCGTGAATAATATACTTAAGATCCCTAGTTTTGTTAGCCCGCATGAATTCAAACTGTCGTTAAAAAGAGAAAATGTAGGTACAAGTATTTTCATAGGCTTTACAGGGGAAAGCAGTTCCTGTTATAGTAGATAACGGTACATGTTTTGATGGGTCATGGATGTGACATTCTAAACTTTGCTAGAGGCATGATTTTCATGTATATAGTACTTCCCTTTTGATGATAAATGATAAATGATATTTATTTCTGTAAATAGATCTTTTAACGACACTTTTACAAGTCATTTTTTTTACATATATTTTTTTAATCTAGATGGCGCCTACCACATTTCCTATCTGACGGTCACCTCTGAGAAGAAATGTCGAAACAAACTCAGAGAATCATGGTCTCTTTTAAAGTCCAGACAATAGTTATATGATAGATATGCGAGTTTTACAATGTAGGGCTTTTAATTCCCAAATGTCCAATAATAGTAGTAACCGAACAAATGCCCACGACTTCTCCCGCATATCCCATCCCAGTTAACCCTTCTTCTAATAGTGAAAGAATTATTAAAATCGATTCAGTAGTTTCAGAGAGTATCGATTAGAAACAAATCTTTTCTCTTTTTAATACGTATTAGTATAGAAGACTGAATGTTGCCTGCTGTTTATGCCCGATAAGGTCTTTATGAAAGATTAGGATGATAAAATATTGCCAAAAAGATAACCATAACCCGCTACGAACCAAATAAAATTTAAATTTAATAATTACAAAAAAAAAACAATGTACATGTTCCGTCTACTAAACACAGACAGATATCTACATACGAATTACGCTTAGAAACACAAAATAGCATGAAAGTTGCCACAAAACCTGTTAAAATGTGACTAAGTCACACACATGCCTCAGAAAACATAGTTCGATACATGACCTAGGCGGTCTAGGCGTATCTTGTCACATACTAACATCAGCTAGTTTTATGGCCACCATTGTCGCAGTACCGTTGGATAACGGTATCCGAGCTACAACCTCTTCGGTTCATTTTTTTTAAATTATTTATTTGACATTTGAATAGTGATGGACATGTACTTTTGACATTTTGTTTAAAACCTTAAAATTTTCGTTTAGATATTATGACATGATTATATTGTTTATAATTTTATGGGTAACGGTATCGGAACGGTACAAAGAAGCATCATTTGGATCCCCGTAATTAAAAAAACTGACTTTACTTAAATATTACGATACGGTAGTTGTAGGAAATTACTTAAGTCACAGCATTACCTAATATTTCGTACTGTGACTTAGGTGATATATCGTTAGTTATATAACTAAGTGATAGTTCACTGAAGAGGCGGGCATGCCACGTCACTTAATTATACATTACTAAAAGATACATTATTTGCAAACCGTGGGCTTTGCAGACATCACATCAATATTCATTGACCTTTTGGATATTCGATGCATTGGTCATTTTAGCGCTCTTTAAACTAATAAAGAAATTTATCGTCAATGGCAGCGTAAAGAGAAATGTAAAGGATAATGGTATCTGCGAATCTGGACGGCTGGGCGGCGTCAATAGGCCATGGATTGTCAGATGTGAATCAAGTGAACATCACTAGTCTTATTTACACTGTTAATTATATATTGTTATTGTGGGGCTCGTTGCTAAGTAATAGCCAGCCAAAGTTACCTAAGCTGCGATTGGCACGGCAGGATGGCCAGTAATTTCCCCGTACCTCGAGAGATTAAAAAGCCCTCGGTACGGGTTGTCATACGAACACCTATCACAAGCTCAAAAAATATAAAAACATACCATCACGCCTATATTCCCCGAAGGGTTAGGCAGAGGTGAACTTAATGTGGGTGAACACCCACAGTTCGCCGGTAGGTTTTAGGTCCCATGTAATAGGGGGCGAGCCTATTGCCATTCACCGGGCACAAATCCAGACTCCGAGCTGCTACTGAGAATTTCATAGAAAAACCCAATAACACTTTGCTCGACCTGGGGATCGAACCCAAGACCTCTAGCGTAGCAGTCGCGATTGGGACCATTAGACCAACGAGGCAGTCTTCAAAAAGGCTGTCAATCAATCTGTCCTTCGAGTCCATGCTGAAATATCGTATCGGTATTGCACAGAAATTGTCTTGCGGAGTTGCAGTAATGGCAGTCGCTTCATAAAAAAAACCGCATTTGGTTACACTGGTGGCTTCAAGTGTAACCAAGCTGGGTTGACTAACCTCAACATAGGATAAGGCTAGGAGGCGAGGCTTACGGCCAGTTTCAATAACAACTTTTTCAGGAAACTTACTTACAAGAGATAGGATTTTGACATAAGGTCCTGTATCTAGTATGCAAATCTACTGACAGATTTGTAAATGATTCCGTGTACATCTATGTTTAGACCTGCGTAGAACCATTCTAACGTGTCGAGCTAATAGGATGAACTAATCAATAGTGCTGACAATTGTGACGTAAAGGGGAACCCTGACCGTCACGGACGCATGGACGGAATATTAAATATTCAGTGGCATGGCGTATATGGAGTATCGTATGGCTTTCTCACGGCGCCAGGAGGCTTGGTGACTTTCTTTGTTATGTCTCATGGGGCCTTAGTAGTTGTGCAAAGAGATTCTGTAGTAGTATTAGGAAAAAATATACTTAGCTTGGTAGTGGGACGCTAAATAATAGGCATTTTTTATTTATCAATATATAATTATCTAGAATTTGAAATAGGGGTGATTCTATCCGTCATCCATAACTGATACGTGAAAAAGAAGATCATCCCGTACGTACATACCTAAAGGAAGGAAGATCTATTTATGTTTCAAGAATAGGGAGTGGGTTTCGTAAAAGTAGTTGTTGAGTACGACGGATTGATTTTCTTCAACGGTAACAGGTGACTAAATCGGCAGTCCGTATGATTTTACTATATATTGGAAATCAGAAAATGGTCACATATCATGCTTACAATTTCTAGTATAAGCTAAACTCTCGTTGTACGAAGAGCCTATATTATAGATATGCTTAATAGGGCAAATGTCAGAGGTCGCAAATTATAATCCCACCTGTTACGCTTATATCTACTTTAATGGGCTTTACTTTAATGTGACATGGTAACATTCAAAATCTTAAAAAAAATATTATTTTCTTTTACACAAAACTCTAGAAAATATTTTTTAGAGTTCATAGTAGTATTTTAGTAACTCTATTTACTTTCTCATTAATTAAAATAACCAAGCTACTTGAAAAACGACGACAAAAACTTTCTTTATTATAGAATTTCTCCGATGCAGACAGAGAGAAACCTGTAAATACTAAATTTGTAAAAAGTGCAGTTTATTTGTCGGGTGATCAGCAAAACTCATCGGGTCACTAACCCACCAATATTTAGGCATCCCTTTAAGGCTAAGTATACACCCACGAGGCACCAAGAAAATCACCATGTATGTAGTTCGAATAGCGAACTGTTTTAATCTGCGCCTCTGTATCTACGTCACAGCTCAACACAACCATTTAAGGCTTCCACTATCTAATAACAAACCGCCCAGTCTCTACGCGACCTTACTCAGCGTTGCGCGCGTTAAAAAAAAATATAATCTGTAATTTGATTTTGACATTCGGATTCCCGCGCGTGAATTTTTTTCTTTTAATTTAGAATTTTGTCATTTTATATTATTCCGTGCATAGTTTTTTTTTGTAATTTGAGTTTTAGTATTATTTTTAGTGATGTTAACATTTTGAAAGTGGATTTTAGTGTTACGTTGATTTATGTGAAACTATAACTATAAAGTTTGTGTTTTATTTTACGTTTAGGTAATTTCGGCGAGGTCATTTAAATGTACAATTTTATTGTTAACATTTCGGTGTGCAAGTTTTAAATTATCTTTTGTGAGATTGGAGCTCTTGAGATATTCAAGAAAATGATAACATGCTTTTCGTCAGATGTTACTGTGTAGACCAAAGATAAAATATGTAAAACTCATCATAAAATGCATCTAAATAGGTACAACCTATTTTATTTAAAAAAAACATTAATTAGGCAATAGACATTTTATTAGTTTCAACATTAACATTTTATTAAGTATTAACTAGTTTCAATAAAGGAATGTTTACATACCTAAAAATCATTAACAATAATTTACTTCACGTATGAAAGTACAGTCGCCAGCAGGTCAAGGTTTACAATACTGTCAAATTTCTCCAAATGATTTTAAACCTTACATTGTTAAAGGTAAAGTTCAAAATCAACTGAGAAAATTTGACATTTTGTAGTAACTTGATGTGCTAGCCACCGTACCTTATAGAGTAGAAGTTCACACAAAAGAAATACACAAACGATAGAAATTGTTAAACCGCAAAAAATATGGATAATCAAACCAGAGAGTCGAAGATTTATTAGATTATACTCCTAATAAAGACCGCTCAGAGATCATTTGATGATAAACATGCACGGAAAATGGTGGATAATGAGCTTTGTTTATTCGTAAGATTTACATAACAACCATTACGCCTGTATTACCCGAACGATTAGGCAGAGGTGTATTAATGTACACCCACATTTCGCCGGAATGTTTAGGTCCCATGTAATAGGGGGCGAGCCTATTGCCATTAACCGGGTACAAATCCAGACTCCGAGATGCTACTGAGAACGTCATAGAAAAACGCAATAACACTGCTCGACCTGTGGATCGAATCCAGGACCTCTTACGAAGCAGTCGCGCTTAGGATCACTAGACTAATGAGGCAGTCATTTTATAATAAAATAAATAAATTTCTAGATTAAATGGCCGCGGGTAGATTAACATGACGTCAACTAGGACCTAAATGTATTAGATTGGAATGACGTGTAATATATTAAATTCTTAATTATTAAATATTGACAAAGATATGACTAATTGGTGAAAACAAAATCTCAGGCTCGAGTTGAGGAGTATTATTCTTTCACTAGAATATTCATGTATTCGTGGATATTTCATATTATAAAAAAACAACTTACAACATCTCAATGTCTGCTCAATATGTCATGTGCCATCTCTTTAAAAAAAATAGTATATAAATAACGCTTAGGACAGTCCTGATAGACTTAGGTCATCAAATATTTTATACCTAATAATTTTGAATTACTGATAAGTACTTCATTAACATTGTCTCTGGCAAAATCGAAGTCGGCACCGTCTCAATTCGCACCAGAAAAAAAATGGCCAAACAGAGGCGACGGAGGACGTGCTTAGACGTAGACATAAAATTCTTTACAAAAAAAAAGAAATTTTCCGTGTGAGAACGTCAAAGTCACATAGAATAGAAAATATGGCGCGCAAAAACTACATGACAATTGATAAGATTTATTAAAGCGTTAAACCGTTAATTAATAGAAATTATAGCTTAATCTGGCATATGAAACCAATGTCGCTATTAAAGTGCGAAAGACACTTAAAAAAAACTTTAATATAGAAAACATACATACCATCACTCCTGTATTCCCCGAAGGGTTAGGCAGAGGTGTACTAATGTACATCCACATTTCGCCGGTATGTTTAGGTTCCATGTAATAGGGGGCGAGCCTATTGCCATTAACCGAGCACAAATCCAGACCTCGAGCTGCTGCTGAGAATTTCATAGAAAAACCCAATAACACTGCTCTTCCTGGGGATCGAACCCAGGACCTCTAGCGTAGCGGTCGCGCTTAGGACCACTAGACTAATGAGGCAGTGATTTAAAAAAAACAAGGATTTTCTCGTGTATCGTGGTGGCCATTGTCAGTGCGTTTTAAAATAAAAACAATGGTTTTCCGGTATGTTTAGGTCCCATAAAAATGAATGTCTAAACACTCTCAATACGGGGAAAGTGTTTAGACATTCATGTTTCAACCGACTTCAAAAAACAAACGACTAAAAAATTCAACAAAAATCTAAAATTGTTTACATCGATGATATTATCCTTTACTCCGAAACATCGCTGTCTCATTCGAGCAGTGCGTTAGGTTGTCTTACAAGTACTTATTGTATACAAAAATTTCCACAAAAAAAATTAAAATGAAATTAATTTTAACAAAAAAGTTAAACCGCCTTAAAAAAATAATAAAATAATTTTATGTCTAAACCGTTTGGGAAGTCGGTGACTTCTCAATTTGAGTGGTTATTTTGTTTTCGCCACCGACTTCCCAAACTGTTTTAGACATAAAATTATTTTTTTATTTTTTTAAGGCGGTTTAACTTTTTTGTTAAAATTAATTTCATTTTAATTTTTTTTGTGGATTTTTTTTTTGTGGTTTATTTTATTATAGCCTTTATTCAGACAGCTTAAATCTACATAGGTACATATTTGTAAGTCAATTAGTTATTTCCTCAGCGTCTCTGTCTGTATGCCATTTGTTGGCGAAGGCCTTCTCCAACTGCTCCCACTCTTTCCTATATTTTGCTATTTTTGTCCATCTGTCTCCTGTTGCCGATTTTATTTCATCAACAAGTTCAGAGTTACTACATTCTGAGAATAGATAATAATCATAATAATCATAATCATAGATAAACTAAATATAACAGGAAGTAGCTCTCGTAAACCCCAACAGTGAGTTCCCTTAACTCCATCATCAGATCAAATCCAGATCTTCATTATGGTTTAATGAAATCATTATTTTCTAACCTTATTGGTATTTTTCTTTTCACATTAAAATTGATGAATTCCGATAAAAAAAGAATCACAAAAATCGGATAACTGTTAAAATTTATGCGAGGGCATACATAGAAAAAAGTCCTCCTCCTTTTTCCCTAAAAAATCCCACTAAATTATACCCAAGACCTTAACCGATGCAGACGCGCTAGCAACCACTAGAAACAAAAAAAAACTAAAGAAAATCAATGACAGTGGAAAGCAAGCCGTAATTATTCCATTTCCTAGCACAGAACATAACTGATTTATCGATAGTTAATTTGTTTGACATAATTCGCATGTAACTGTTATGTAACCGGCAGTTAACTGCTAACTGTTTGACAAGTGACACGCATGTAATTATTATGCATGCTCGCGTTACTGTTGTGATGCTACATGGTTTTTCTATTTTCTTTCTATTACAGAAAATAAATTGGACTACACACATAATGAAACATCACAATGTTTTCACATAATATTCATCATCAACTCATTTACTGTTTCTCTTGGAAGGAATATTAATTAATTAATAAGTAAATATTTATCATATGACATATCATAATTATTTTCTCAATGTCTGCTCAATATTTGGCATCACTTTAAAAAAAAATATAAGTAACTCTAAGACTCAGCCCTGATAGAATATGGCGAGGTACCTACTAATATCCTGTTATCGGCATAATGTACCAGCAAATTATGTTAAAACAATATATTTTAAAAGAGTGTCTATGGAGTTTCTTGCCGGATTCTTCTCCATGAGATCAACTTTTTGGAACCGTGCAACTAGAGTCAATAACGTTTCATAAACGCTTGTGAAAGCTTATTTGAAATAAAAACATTTGATTTGATTTGATTTGAAAATATTGATTATCAAACATTTTGTAATGCCTGACTGCATTTCAACTGCAATCCAACCGCAAATTGCAGTTTGGATGCAGTTTGAATGCAGTTGACACGACTGCATTCAAACGTGCAGTCCGATTGCAGTTCAAGTGCATTCGGCATGCAATCGTGTGAACTGTGACTGCACGTTTGGTTTCCAGTTCTATTGCAGTCGTGTCAACTGCATTCAAACTGCATCCGAACTGCAATTTGCAGTTGGATTGCAGTTGAAATGTAGTCCGTCTGTCTAGAGCCTTAAACATACAGGCGAACTGTGGGTGTATTTTAGTACACTGCCGAACCCTTCAGGGAAATTAGGTATGATGGTATGAAAACGGTTTAAGCGACGGTAGCCTAATGGCTAAGGCGTCGGACTTGCGATCATATGGTTGCCGGTTCGAAAATTACTACCGACGTGAACTCACTCGTAACACAAGCATTTAGCTTAGCACGAGGGGTTAACAAGATTACTAGTAATGTGTGACACATTGTTAGTAAGCTTATTAAAAATAAGGGTCCCCAAATTCTGCTAGTGTTATCCTCAAGGGTCCCTGGATGACCTAAGACGGCCCTAACATAATTCATAACAACGGGTATACTTAGGTACCTATATTTATAACAATATCAATTACTAGGAGGATACGTAACGTTTAGGAAACGGGTTTACGTAAACTTTCAAGTCCTTAAAGTCACCTCTTAGATTTCACTTCCCTAGTGTTGTGAACTATTAAATAACTTTCCTACTACAGTATTATAGGTACTGGTTTCTGACATTTACGCGAATGTTAGACAATAAAATAAACTGCATTTTTAACTGGTTTTATCGCGTTAACATACCACCACGCCTGTATTCTCCGAAGAATTGGATAAAGGTGTATTTAAATACACTGTTCGACAGTATGTTTCGGTCCCATGTTATAGGGTCAGCCTATTGCCAGTAACCGGGCACAAATCCGAACACCATACTACTCCAATACTACTAGATTTTCATAGAAAATCTTAGTAGTAGTGTAGTAGTAGTAGTATTAGTACTACTGACAATTCCAGGGAATTGCGTTCCAATACTCAAATTGCTGATGTCACGCGCATAACCGTTGGGTCGCTAAAACTTCAGATAGGAAAGGCTTGGAAAGACGGAAGGGAGGCCTTTGTCTAGAAGAGGGACGAAATGGTCTAGAATAATAATAATAATGGCCTGGCAATCGACCTCGGACCTCTAGCGTAGCAGACGCGTTTACGACCACTAGATTAGTGAGGTGGTCAATCGCGTCATATTGGTGTTAATTCCTGACTTTCCGGATCCTTTACAGCATCCATGGTCACGAGTACTCTACCAATGATTACTGTGTTTCTCACAGGTCTGTCTGTTATTTGTCATATCCCGGATAAGCCAAGGTTTTCTATATCCTTTGCCAGTGAAAGTTGAACTTTACTATAAATATACAAACATGTATTTAATTGCATAGAGCGCAAGTATTTCACTTGAAATCATAAACGTAGATATTTATCAAGTTTTAGAATTACGAACTTAAAAACATAGATGGCAAAGTTCATATTACATTGCTATCAACATTTAGATTCCTCTTTACATACAGTCACTCAATGAAAATAGTTGAATTATCTATACGTAACCCCGCATTCACACTGACGACAAGACATGTTGCAAACAGCTACCTGTCCCACTCATTCATCAGAGTTAGATAGAGATAAATAGATGTTTGCAACATGTTTTGTCGTCAGTAGGAACGCGGGGTAAATAAAACATTTTTCTGGAATGATTCAAAGGAGAATGCTCATTTTCTTAGGAGATTTGGACTCATACAAAAAATTGTCGTGTCACCGTGATTTTAATTTTATTTTGTAGACAAAGAAATATCTTTTCGTATTCTGCAAACGATTCCCCTTTATTCATTTTAGTTGAAGAGAAATCTTTTTTTTTAGGTTTCTGAAATTGAGGTTATAAAAACTAAATTCTCCGCTATTTAACTTCTAAATGTGTAATTATTTACCAATCTAGGACGGTTTGTCCGATCTCGAGTCCAATCACTCACTAAACACTTAAAGAGTCCGATTGCTCACTTAACAATAAAATAGGAGTCCGATATCTCACAATAAAACCACTTGGGGAACGTACACGCTCAACTCGGTAGTATTAAATCGTAACGTAATAGAAGCAAAAACGGAGGACTATAATTAAACTCGACGCAAAACAAACAACACGAAACTAACCGGTATATAATTAATAGTTATTGATTTGATTTTCAAATTGAATTATTTGACAGATAGATCTTTGTCTCTTACACCATGTATGGTGTTGCCAGGTATGATTACTTATTATTCGATTTTCGATATCGACTTTGTATGTATTTCTCAAAATACCACTAAGTACTCTCTGTTCAAGCATAATGGGTTTATTCAATTGTTGTTGTTTTTCTGTTGTTTTACAATGATTAAGTATTGTGATGGATGCACATTGGCGCGAATAATAATCTTACACGTAATTATTTACATATTTTGTACAAAAAGAGCTTAGATTTTAAATAAATCTATTTCCTAATTTCATTTTCTTTTATGTCATAAGTGGATCTAGCAATAATACCAAACCTTACCAAAAATACTAAACGACGGAATTAAGTATCGATAACAATCAATCGATTTTGATTTTTATTGAAATATTGTTTGACGTCTGGCAACATTTAAGTAAGGTTGCAATGGCGGATATACTTAGGATTCAGTAAAATAAACATTTATTATGTTTTTCATTATTAGGGTAAAAAAAATGTTAATACAAAACATATAACCATAAAAAAATAAGATATAAATTTTGTATATTATGAAGTTAATACACGGCGCCATAAGGTGAGCCCATTTTTGGGCATTCTCCTTTTTCCGCCTTCTCCAACGGAAGGCAGTCCTAATAATAACGATTCCAAAAATCTAGCTATTAGTGATTGGCTAAATTTTAAATGCATAATTGAGCAGTGGCTTTTTGTGATGCTGTTAAGAAAAAAATAGAGCATGTTATATTTCTATGTTTAATTTGAACAGAATTTTGACATAATTATAAATCATAGCCTTAGTAATCTCATTTGGAATATAGAGTTCCAAACATTTCCGTTACAAATTCAACTTTAATTAAAAATCGTTAAACAATACCGAACCATTTCAAAAACATCGCATTTACTCGACCGTGGATAATATCTGGAGGGTTATGCTTTAACATTTACCGCTAGCTAAACTTGACAGTTTGTACTGTACTTAACAGTAAACCGACTGTGCAACAAAAACGTGGGAGTATGCGTTATGCATTGAACGATCACAATAGTCGCTTATAAATAGTGAAACATGACTTTTAAATGAATAACTGTGTAGTAGTGTGAATGGTTTTAAGTTTTTGTTGGAAACTACAAGCTGTCTTGTATTTTATACTGTTGTTTTAAATTCTTCCCATGTCGAAAGTTATAACTTCCCTACAAGAGAAAGCATAAGGAATTTCAAAATAGTATTTTGAGCGAAATTACAACGTAAAATTCACGATTTATTATGTTTCAATTGCCTCATTAGTCTAGTGGTCCTAAGCGCAACTGCTACGCTAGAGGTCCTATGTTTGATTCCCAGGTCGAGCAGGTTTATTAAGTCTTTCTATAAAATTCTCAGTAGCAGCTCGGACTCAGGATTTGTTCCCGGTTAATGTCAATAGGCTCGCCCCCTATTACATTCCCAAACATACCGGGAACACAGCCGTGATTGTAGGTTTATGTTATGCCTAAAAATAAATTTCTTTACCCACCCTTTACCAACCACTTTGTCTATATTAATATAAATTCATCTATCTAGTCCAAACTTATTATATTAATCTGACAGTTACTCTGTCTGTCTGTTTGTAACATTTTCACGCCTAAACCGCTGTGCAAATTTTGAATTTTTGTCCTTTGAAGAACAGGCTACCTTTTGTCTCAATACGCTTTGGGACAAGTCAAACCCGTGTAACAGCTAAGAGGCTAAATAATGGTAGAATTACGACAATTGCTGCGAACTCACGAATTCACAGTTACATTTGACATAATAATTATTTAGTCATCTTTTTGACATAGATGAGAACCATGGGTATGTTCTACTCTCAATCTGAACAAACACAAACGCCTAATTAATATCTTAATTAAGAAATCTGTGCGATGACCCTGACCTCAGCTTTATTTACAAAAACGAATTAAGTTTCGAAACAAATGTGACTAATTGCTGCCATTGTGTTAAACGATTAGAGTTGCCAACATTAATAAGAATAGAGCACGCTTAATTTGAATAAGGGTTCCGTTGATAATGCTTGGAATTTTATAACAGTACCGTAAAACACATGTTTTCTTACTATTATGTCTGGTCTTTTACAGACATCATCCATCCAGAAAAGCTGAAACAAAAGAAGGAGTTTGTTTCGGCTTTTCTTTTCAGAGGTTGTTAGATAACGCCGGCATTATCTAGTACTTAAAATAAAATTACTTTTAACAAAAAAGTTAAACCGCCTTCAAAAAATAATAAAATAATTTTGTCTAAAACAGTTTGGGAAGCCGGTGACTTCTATTTGAGTGGGTCTTTTATTTTCGCCACCGACTTCCCAAACTGTTTTAGACAAAATTATTTTATTATTTTTTGAAGGCGGTTTAACTTTTTTGTTAAAAGTAATTTTATTTTGTATTTTTTAGTGGAAAGTTTTGTTTAGAAGTACTTGTTAGCCAACTAAACGCACTGCTCCAATAAGACAGCGATGTTTCGAAGTAAACGATAATATCATCGATGTAAACAATTTTTAGTTTTTTGTTGATATTCTCAAAACTGCTCAACCGATTTCGATAAAATTTTAACGGGACCACCTCTGAAGTATGACCTACCAAACAAAAAAACAATCATTAAAATCGGTTCACAACTGGTGGAGATATCGCGTAACAAACATACAAAAAAAAAAAAAAAAAAACATACAGACGAATTGAGAACCTCCTCCTTTTTGAAGTCGGTTGAAAAATAAACTCGCAAAAGTGTCCTTATAAAATCTACCTATTTACAGAAATAAATACGAGTATAATTTACAATTATATTATATTAAGCGACAAACAGTTTGGTACCAAAAACTATAGATTCAATGTCTAAATGCTTTGTGATCCTTTCTCGTTTAACTAATATGAACTTATTTAGTTTTAATTAAAAAAATAAGTATCACAAATTTTTCCAGTTGTTTTTTTTATTATTTTTTTTTAAATAAAAGCTTACTAGCAATGTGGGTCACACATTACTAGTATTTTTGTTAACCCCTCTTGCTAAGCTAAATGCTTGTGTTACGAGTGGGTTCACGTCGGTAGTGCAATGGGTGGGGTTCGAACCGGCAACCATATGATCGCAAGTCCGACGCCCTAGCCATTAGGCTACCGACGCTTCAAACGTTCGACGTTTTTTTTACATGTTGTATATTTCAAACATTGACCCTTATTTGTTTGTGATTTCCGTGGGCTTTAATATGGAGTGCGCTATTTATTTAAATTCGAGTATCTAATACATTTTAGTCGATCCCAATATTAAAGAAACGTTTAGTAAGTATATCACAAAATTCAAAAGCGTAACCTATTTTTTTTTTATTATAAAAGTCTAAGGAACCACTAAAAACCCGGTGTTACACAAGCGAGCCTTGCGTTTTGCCAATGCCAGTGCGTTCACGCTGCGCGGGCGCTGCCGGCGTCACTAATCGTCTTTTTCCTTTTGTAACGCGTGTTCTATCGATTTTATCGTATTATGTATTTACTTGTAGATTACCTGAAATGCTTGTTACGCTGATTTCAACAATGATTATGAGTGTTATGTAGGTTTTTTAATTGAATTTTACCTAAAACGCATCGAAAACTGTTTAATTACACACACATACACATGAAACGCCTAATTAAAATTTCTATATATTACTACCGAACATAATTATTATAATGTTATTCATAAAATATATTATTACATCAAAAATATTTAATGGGAGCTAAGACCAACAATGTATCCACTGACGATCTGTGGGTGTACATTAGAACACCTCTGCCTGACCCTTCAGGGAAGGGTCGTGATGGTAAGTAGGTTAAACGATACCAATTTAGTATCAGTAACTTGATACTGATACTAAATTGGTATCGTTTAACCTACTTACCATCACGCCTGTATTTCCCGAAGGGTTAAACAGAGGTATTCTAATGTACACCCACATTTCGCCGGTATATTAATGTAATAGGGGGCGAGCCTATTGCCATTAACCGGCCACAAACCCAGACTTTGAGCTGCTACTGAGAATTTCATAGAAAATTCCAATAACGCTCGACCTGGGGATCGTACCCAAGACGTCTAGCGTAGCAGTCGCACTTAGGACCACTAGACTAATGAGGCAGTCAACTTCGTTTAACTTTTGCATCATTAACATCGCTAAAATAACGAAATAGCAGTCATTGACCTAGATACAAATGTTTTGTCACGCGGAGATCCGTAATACTATAAACATCGACTCCTACGCATCCTGCCGATAACTCATACAAATGTGGTGAATTCCTAAAAAAATATAATGTTATGATATGATTCTTTGTTTTTATGGGGAAAGATAATATCTAAGTATGTATATTAGAGGCACACTATGTCCGGGTTATTTGGTAACAAGCCTTTTGGGATAGCTATATCCGCCTTCTTTTATTTTAAAATGAATCATAACATGACATAACATGCCATAACACACCAACAATTCGCATTTTGTTCCGATTTCCATTGCCATAAAACGGGCAGCAATCCAAACTTCGAGTTATAGTTGGTTCGAAATATGCTTCTCTGAAGTTAGACGTTCCGAACTACTGCGTTGGTATAAAATCAGTTAATTAAGTGTTTCTATACATAAACATCGAAAATGGTCAAGAAAATAATCACAAATGCCAAAACATTTATAACCACAATTATTGTCTTTACAACGACTCTTTCTATTAAAATTTTCCATTTGCGGCTAAGGCTTAAGCGTCGGGATTGGGCGCGAATTTTTTTGTTTTTTTTTTGCATTTTTTTCGGCTGTAACTCATTCTAGGTACATGGAAGTAGAAATTGCGACATCATCAATAACTTATTCACAATTGAGTAATAAAACTTTTGCCTTAAAATCGTTATCGTCGAAAATTCTGGTGTAAAATTGGGGATTCGGCGAAAACTGACAATTTGCACCTAAATCTCATACGATACCAATTTTTAAACAGAAGTTTAAATACTCAATCGTGACTAAGGTATTTTTGATGACGCAATTTCTATGACATGTACCTAAAAAAAATGCGAAAAACCAAGAAAAAAATTAATTTCGCGCCCAAACCTGACGCTTTGGCCTTAACTTTATACTAGCTTAGTTATTTCGAACAAACTGTACTTAACAGAATTTCGTTAAAAACCCCAATAACACCGCATTTCCATTTATCGTGGCAATACTGCCAGTCTTCTAGGCTTTGGCCGATGGGCCACAATGGACACATGGCCTAGACTGATGAATCTAGTTATCCTAAGAGTGGTTGTTACGCTAGATGTCCTTTGCTTCATTCCCAGGTCGAGCAGTGTCATTGGCTTTATCAATTAAATTTTCAGAAGCAGCTATTATTTTGGATTAATGACTATAGGGTCGCCGCTTATTACGTAAGACCTAAACCTACCGGCGAACTGGGGATGTCCATAAGTAGGTACATCTCTGCCAAACCCTTCGGGAAATACAGGCGCGATGGTTGCTCGTTATCCTCAACACACAACCCACAAAAATTACTTCATTGATTCATTGTAGGTAAATGGAAAATATTGTGCAAATTTTCGCATCGCCCGAAATGGTATTATAACATTGGAAAGCGCATCACTGACATAGGAAGTACATCCGGCGAACAAATTCTGTTGTTTTCAACTGAATATCCCATTCGCCGGCAATTTGAGCCATTTCGATCGATTTAAAAATCATTATACTTAGTAAAGATTTTGGTGTAAAATGAGGATTCAGACAAAAATGACAATTTACACCGAAAATAAATTTTAAGCAAAAGTTATAATATTCGATTATGAATGAGTTATTGTCTATATTGCCATTTCCACTGGCATGTACCTAGTATGTGATATAGATGAACAATTTGCAAAAACCTTAAAAAATTAATTTGGCGCCAAAGCTGAACGTTTAGTTTTAATATAAAAAAAAACAGTAGTTTTAACTATTGGTGAAGACATACCGTGCTACGTAATTAAAACCCAGTCATTTACGAAACAAACAAATCCGTCACTTACTGTAGGTACCCGTTTTTGTTTCAAAGGGAAACGCATTTAATCAAGTTTTTTGTTAATGTTGTCCGTTGATAATCAATTATTGCCCTTGTTGCACTTATTAAGCCGGTTTTTTTCAACGTTTCCAATCACTTAGTTATTTCATAACTTCGGATTTCGTGACTTTATTCGATCATAGAATAACTAAAAGTATCTACTACAAATACAAACTGCTATTAATTTCCACTATAAACTGACCTCCCATTGCGAGCAAAAAACATACAATGCGGGGACACTGGCAATGGCAATATAGGTTGTGTAGCCATTCCGCCACATACCCAGTAGGGGCCTGTCCGATGGACAGATTCGTCATCTACCCGGGTCGGGCAGATGTGGGTCGGCGGGAGATGTCGTACGGTGTTCCGCAGGGTTCGATCCTGGGTCCGCTCCTGTGAAACATCGGTTAGTACTGCGGGTGCTGCGCGGTGTACTTCCAGGCGAGTTCAGCGTGAGGTGCTACAGAGGCAAACTTATTGGTGCACACAGTCTTAGTAGGCATCGGAAGGTATGAAATTCTCAGTAACAGCTCAGATTTTGTATAGTTATCTCTTCTATATTATATATATTTCTATATATATCCTCATAATTCCCCTGTACTGCAAAGTGCTGCTCCCCTTCCTGGGGCTGCTAGGAACCTATAAAATAGAACGGGACAAAGCCCCTCTTATAAGAGCTCTTCTTGCATAGGTTGAGTAGAAAAAAGGTAATATAATTTGCTTTGTTCTTCGTCGTCTAATTGAATAATTTAACAAAGTATCGAACGACACTTAGAAAATAAATCAACCGTAAAAATATTTACCAATAATTAATTTTACTTTGTCACACTATAAACGGTTATCCATTTACTTAGGCCCTTCATTACTTACATTGTGTTTGCAGCAAACGACCATTTTAAATTGGATTCTTTGACAAATTTACATTGAACCGTGTCATTGTACAGTTTATTACCAATAATGTTTCATGAATTAATGGGCATTGTTGTGCGACGCTTGTGAACGCTTTCTATGCGCTTTCCATAGTTCAATTGTTTAGTTAAGGTATCAATTTGAACGAATATTTGTACATACGTATTCACTTACCGTCGTAAGTCCAATTTAGATCCCACTGCTGGGCACGGGACTCTTCAGAGTATAGTCCACACGCTGACCTAGTGCGGGTTTGATTGGCTTAATATGCCACCAATGTTAGACTTAGTAAGTCTCAATTAATTCTATTTGAAATGAAAAATTAAAGGCCCAATTCCTACCAAATCCCCTTCCTTGTCCTTTTCTCCTTCCCCTCCCTTTCCCTAAATAGGCTCGGCAACGCATCTGCAACTCCTTGCAGAATCCTTGCTTTTGCAGATGTCCATGGGCGGCGATGACTACTTACCATCAGGTAGCTCGCCTGCTCGTTTGCTGAGTTATCATATAAAAAAAAAAAGAAACAGCCGACCGTATGGTCAATTTTATTTTGCCAATATGAAATAATGTGCTAACCAGGGAGGCTTAGGCCATTTTAAAAACGTACAATCCCACCCTGCTGTGTCTCTTATTCCCTTATGGAAAAGACGGAACCGGTGCAGCTATTATTGTTTTCTTGTTTGAAGGGTAGCTTGTGAAATTACAGGTCAAATGGGTCTTAAAGGTCTCGTTTATAGGCTGCCGATAGTGGTTACCGCGTACCATCAGACAATCTGTATATGCGCATGTCATTTTACCCATATCTTATGTAAATGCGCATGACTGATAACATAATATTGTTCTTATAGATAAGTGCCAAATCAATATCCTGACATCATATCCGGCTCTATTAAGAATTAATCAATTATAATAATTTGCATATAACAATATTATCAATATCAGTGCTAATAAAACAATCCATGTTATATTTAATATCGGTTAATCATATAAGATATTGTTTGTCGTCATTTGTTTAAAATTAAAACTGTTATTGATAACCTAGTATTTTTGTCCATTGATCACTCGAATTCATATCATTGGTATGAGCGGTGTTTTATAGAGATAAAACGAGTTGCATATGACATCGGGGTATTTGTTTCCCACAAAAAAAAGTAGATATATGTAGAGTCAAAATAATTTGTTCAAGTTAGTCTTCTAGGTAGTACTATTTTAACGACACAGCCCCCAAATCGCTAGCTCTTCACCGTCTCGGCGTAAAAATTCATGTTAATTAGGTACTAGGGTGTTCATTTACTAAGGTGTTAGTAGTAACATATACGCGTTAATAGCAGGTACCTGATGTCTCAAAATTATCCGTCAACTAGTGTTGTAGGCTACTGTAGTCGCTTACCATCAAGTGACCCGTATTAAAATCGTTTGGAACGCGAGCAGGAGTTGCCTCCTAGCAATTGACACGTAAGGAAAATCAGGGTATGCGTAAGCGTCTGGAGACGTTCGGTCCCGTCCGGCGTAGTTCGGATTTGTCGCCAATCGCTGATCGCCATGTTTGTTTTTTTTTATGCATAGAACTTAATCCCTGACCGCCATTATAGTCCACAATGTTCCGTACTTATTAAACCCTATACACAAGCGATTGTCAATTTTTTTTGAGAATCAACATCACCTGTGAAAATGTACAAAAATCATAGTGATCATTATATGCTCATATCAGCGCACAACTATTATAATTACACAAACAGCAATGGCAGACGGATGACATCCGGCTCGATGACGAGATAGCTCACCCCTCTTCCGCTTCCCATTGGTCCGTCGGGCGGCAGAGCGGCACACCGGCAGACCGGCACAATTATTGTGTTGTTACATATAGGTAACAATGAGAATGAGCGCAGTTTATGTCGCAATGTGTAGAGATTAGATCGCGATTATTTTAATGGAGTTTATAAACACTAGAATTTACATACATACCGGCCATTTGAAACGAGAGCCACAGCAGCTTTGGGTTGACCTGTGTGTAATGAATGGCTCAATAATTATTTAGAGAACAACGATATTGATTACAGTGTAAATTTTACAGTTTTTCAACAAGGCGCCGCTGATTGCGTCAATGCGCGTGTTATTTTGCAACACTTACACTGCACGCCGCACGGGACTTTCGCCTTGCCTTACCTACAGTTATGGCCAAAATTAATCGCACACATTATTTTAATTGATAAAACGAAAAATAAATAAATAGAGAAATCGTCATTAAAATCAACATAGCATTATTTCGATATTACACTCAATAAGAATCGGGTTCAGGGTCACGGTTCCTCTACTAAATAACCGAATGTTCTTAACAATTGTTTTTGTTACAATAATGATTGGGTATACGCGCAAGAGAGAACATATAAAAAGGCGCAGGCGCAGGCCCAGGCGCAGGCGCAAATAATAGTATCTGAGATATAAGACACTGTTAGTCTTATTGATAATAATTATGTCCAATACGCGTTTTGACTTCTAAAAATATCCGTTTTGTCTGGTCTTACTCGTGATATTTTGTGACCGCGAATAGAAGACGAAATTATAGCTGAGTGTAGACAATTGAAATTAAATACCTACATAACATAAAAAAATATGTGAATAAGACCGCAAATGTGTTCGACAATAACAAACCTTGTAATGAAGCCTGTTATATTCAGATATAGCAGACTTACTTACATTTTTCAGGTCGTTTATACAGTACTAGCTTTCCGCCCACGGCTTCGCCCGCGTGTTTTCTCATACAAACTTTCATCCCCTATTTTATCCCCTTAGGGGTAGAATTAATCAAAATCCTTTCTTAGCGGATGACTACGTCATAACATCTACTTGCATACCAAATTTCAGCCCGATCCGTCCAGTGGTTTGGGCTGTGTATTGATAGATCACTATGTCAGTCAGTCAGTCACCTTTGAGTTATACCTATATATTTAGATGTATTATTTTTTGGGATCACAGTGAGATGCAATTAACTATTTATAAATTGTTCACTTATTTATGCTTGAAGTGTATTCAAATTAACCAGATTAAACTCACTCAGCGGTATGATGTCCTCAAAACGTTGACAAATTCAGTTCCCGTTTAATCTAATTAAATATTGTATCCAATTAAGTACAACTAGTCAGTGCCTACGTATATGTAAATGAGATTAGAAACCTATAATTATAATCTATTTTTGACCAAGTCGATATAAATAATGATAAATACATACTCGTACATCACATAATCTTTTAATACTGTTTGGCATATTAATGGAGTATATGTGTCCTATCACGTTAACATTTTTATTAAACTAGCCTCAACTAGCTTAATCTAGCAAAACATTGCCTATTTCATTCGGAGATAGTTTAAAGACAATGGGGCATCAACAACTATTTTCTTTTTCTTTCTTTTCTATTTAACGACGGAAGTGAAATAAGCATATCTACGTAAAGATATAATCTAGATAATATTTCAAGGCTATATAAAAATCTTTAATGGCAATCGGCTCGCCCCCTATTACATGGGACCTAAAACATACCGGCGAAATGTGGGTGTACATTAGTGCACCTCTGCCTAACCCTTCGGGGAATACAAGCGTGATGGTATGTGTTATAAAAATCTTTCGAATTGCCATCTTAAAATTATAATATTTGCTATCAGTTTGTGTTATCAGCGACATTGGCATTGATATACGTATTACAATTGATGCTTGCACTTCAAGCTTATCTTTTATCGCGATAATACGAGTAAAACTACCGTCTGTGAAGTTTTCAGGTGTACAGAGAAAGTGATAGATACTGTATATTTAAATATTAGTCTATATAATACATTTATACTTCTAATACATTTTGTATAGGTAATTTAATTAAATAAAGCGGCGGTAGCCTAATGGCTAGGGCGTCGGATTTGGGATCATGCGGTTGCCGGTTCGAAACCCACCCATGGCACCACCGACGTGATGCTAGATAGCCTATAGCCTTCCTAATTAATGTAGCTGTCATATAAGAAAATAATTTTTAAAATCAAACTGGTAGTTCCAGTGATCAGCGCGTTCAAACAAACAAACAAACTCTTGAGCTTTATTATATTGTATTTCAATATTTTTCCGGTTTAAAATAATATACTTGGAATATGAGCACAATCTCACAAAAGGAAAAAACATGAATTAACAACTTAACAATAACATAATTTTCAGTGTGTAATTTTCTGTATAGATTAGTCATAATGTGTAATTAAGTGTGAAAACAAACTATGAATAATGTTATAAAATAAAGACTTAGTGATGTGAGTGTATCGATAAGTTCGGTATCGAGTGATAGTAGGTATCGATAAGATTGCTGATATCGATAATTTCGGTAAATATGATGCTGTATATGACGAAGGCGGAGGAAGTGCCGGTGAAGCGGCCACCAAGGCGAAGGCATATTAGCGCCAACATTAAGGTTCATATCTTTTATAATTCTCTATAGTCCACCACGCTAGCCTACTGCTGATTGGCAGACTTCACACGCCGTCAAGAAATCTATCAGGCATGAAGGTTTCCACACAATGTTTACCTTCATCGTTTAAGCGAGTGATAATTAATTATTAATACGCAAATGACTCCGAAAAGTCAAAGATGCGTGCCTTCGATTCGAAGTCGTGAACTTTGACTTGGCAGTCCAATTGTCATATCACTAGGCTATCACTGCAGAACGGTGGTTAGCAACCCTTTTTATTGCGAGGGTGTTTAATCCGCCGTGACCCCTGGAGATGGCTAGCAATCCTTCTTTAGCATGTGAACTTCCTCATGAACATCCGCCACTCAGGGAAGGCGGTGGGGCGTGTCGTGTCGGACTCCACTTATAGTGGATGACGGTCAACAAACCTAACATGAACCCCTATAGAATGTATACTTGTAGACTAATTGCATCCTATCCTCGTTTGCAGCGCATCAATGCAGGAATTTCGCAGTCGTCGTGCAGCGATGGCTCGCTGCTCAGCGTCGGCTCCTCGGAGATGGACGAGGACAGCAGCAGCGGCCACCACCACTCGCACGACCACTCAAGGAGCGATATCTTCGACTGTGAGTTTCTTTTTATACCACTTCGACGGCAAAAAGCCTTCGACCCGCCGACTTCAACGCTTACAATACCAGAGTATCGCTCGCGTGTTGCCTGTAAAGGAAAAGGGAGGGGAAGGAGAAAAGGAGAAGAAAGGAGTGAGTACAACCATAAAATCTAAAGCCCGGTAAACATCTTGAGCAAAGTAGAGAGGGATGGCTAGTACGATGACGTGTGTTAGTCTATACTACGCAGCACTGCCGTCCTTTTTAAAGATATTAATACTTGATTTTGTTAATAATTTCATCATGCAATGGCAACTACAAAATCATCAATGCCAGTTAATTTCTTAATGTGATCCGGACGGGCTGTCTCGGAGACTGAAATTAGTTACAATTATTCTCTGAACTAACTCTAAACACTGCGAATTTCATAGAAAAATAATCTGTCATCTCCAATAACGCTCACTTTTTGTAACAAAGTACTTCCGTGTCAATGGTACGTATGGTGGTCTTTTGTGTACCTATGAGAGATTTTTTCAATGTTAGAGCACCCACGACGGATATGGTTTTTTATCGAGGTAAAACCCATCTCTACTTAGGATACAGAAAAAAATCCTGTTATTGGACAACGTGATGTTATTTCTTTTCCAATCTGCCCTAAATTTAATTGTCCACGTGACTGTTCCAGACACGTCTGAGCCGCCAACGGGGGTGGCGCCACTGTCGCACTCGGCCGCCAAACACAAGATGGCGGTGCGCCCGCGCCGCACGCACGGTGCGCCGCGCCGCAAGAAAAACAACCCAGTTAGTATTGAACTTTGAAGTAGGTACACTTTTTCATCTCATTACTGTCAAGCTATGCTTTCATCGCTCTCTTGATGTACTGGCTGTTTGTAAATAATTTGAAGGTATACGCTTAGGTACTCCATACGCATGATATTTACGCCTGATTTACCTGAAGCTATGTTTGAAGCCTAATGGCTAGGGCGTCGGACTTGCGATCATGTGGTTGCCGGTTCGAAACCCACACATTGCACTACCGACGTGAACCCACTCGTAATACAAGCATTTAGCATATACGAGGGGTTAACAAGAATACTACTTCGAAATGTGCGACCTACACAGAGCTAGTAAGCTATTAACCTTTTGCACGCCAGAATATAAACGTATCGCCGTACCCCTGACGCCAGGCCACTTTTTCTGTCAAATTACACAAGGTAGTGAAAACACACTAAAGTAATGATTAAATTGTTTATTTCATAAAATGGGCGACGTATATTTTGTCATATATTTGTGACGTTGGCGTTCAGGGTAAGATTTCGTTTGTCACATATATGTGACAATGGCGTTCAAAAGGTTAAAAAAGAAAAAAAATGTAAAGCCAATCATCGCTCTTAAAGCGGCAATTATTTTTTTTCATGTTTTTCGCCTATCGTACCTACGTCTATTCACATTCACTAACACATTCTAGATTCATAGTAGTCAGAGTTGCGACATCAACTGAGGACCAAAACTATTGCTTAAAAATCGTTATTGTAGCAGAAAGTGTACTGTAATTTCTCAATTTTGGCGGAATCCTCTAATTTACGCTAGTTTCTAAACAATAGTTTAATATGCAGATTTACTTACTTACGTAAGCATTGTTTTGGCATTTTTCAAGATGTCGCTATACCTACCTAAACAGTTTTAAGTAGTTAAAATCAACTTTTTACTCTGTGGTTGTTGAGCCTTGCACCCGCTGCGATTGCACTGTTTCCGTATTTTCTAATAAGTTACTTTCTTACAAGTTCAACGAATATTTCTTAATTTTCGACCGTCCTTGACCCCAAGTAGCCGTCTAAAAATAACTGTAATTATCTTACACTTCAAAAAACTAAACGCGATGACTGGTAAAACAATAACTCATACTCCTTTTCTTTTACTTCCTAAGAAATAGAGTAAAGACTCTATTTCTTAGCGTTAGGACTGAGGTACTTCACACTTTGATACTTTTAAAATGGCGGTTCTTCTCCGGCTTATCCTGAAAAAATTCTGGAAAAAAACCCATTTCTGTTATTTATTGTGTCCAAAGAGAATCAAAGGGCTTATAGAGACCATTGGCAACATTTTCTTACAGAAATTTAATTTAATTTGTTGTCAGTCTTTGTCGCCCGCATACAGTCAAAGTCAAAATAATCTATTTAATATAGACTACCAGGTAGTACTTTTTGAACGTCATTTTTATGATTTTGACACAATAAATAGCAGACTGGGGCCCAGCTCTGTCCATAGCTGTAAAAGCTTCAAGCTTCAAGCTTAGTGGGTTCTTTGGTTTCCTATCACAGTCATCAAACCACTCACTACGTCAATGTTACAAATTTTAATTTCGACCAAACGTGAATCAATTCTTCCAACTAAATTCCAGATTGCCGCGTCAGCCTTGCCGATAACGCCCGAACTGAACGAAGAAATGATACGAAGCACTACTCCTGAAGTCACCCACAAACATTCAGAAGTGGTTACTGGTAAGCACGCAATTATGCACCTTATTGCAAATATACAGTGGTCATTATCTTTTAGCCTTAGTCTTATGTTCCATGCTTCTCGTTCCAGAATCATTCTCTTCATCGACCACTACGAAGCATCATATGATCGTCAAAGAACAGCAGCAGCACGTGAACAGAGAACTTCAAAGAGTTCTGGAGACTCCATGCGAAACTAAGTTAAAATCCTCGTCCTTACCTCCTGGGTTGGCTCTTAGCCATCTCGTTGGTCAATCCCCTGCTAAACTCAGCATAGCAGAATCAAATACTCCGCGGTCCTCGATTAAGAGAAGCCAATCTAGCTCCCAAGGGCAGGCCCTTAGAGAGAGCTCCTCAAGAACCCAAGAAGAAACCATCCAAACCTACCATTCGGAAGAGAGGATGACTAAATACCGCACTGATAAGAAAGCCGATGAATCTTGCCTCGAAAAGAAATCTAAATCAGACAAGAAATCAGAGAACGAAGCGATAAAGTCTTCGAAAAAGGAGGAATCGTTCTTTAGTAGACTGCTACTAAGAAAGAGCGGGAAGAAGTCCAAGAAGGATCAGACGGATGGAGATGGTCAGCAAGAGAGCAAAAAGTCTAAAACAGAGAGCAAATTATCGGCGCAATATAAACCTGTTGATACAGAGAGAAGTTTTCATGAAGGACAAGGGTACAAGCCTGTACCTGCTGAGAGGACTCATAAATCTGCCGGACAGAAAGCATTTGCCAACCAAATGCACAAGAGGATTGATAACAAAGGCGCTTACGCCCAAGATAGCGCCTACAAAGATGTTTACAGCGCAGCCAAAGTTCCCGGCGTAGAATACAACATTACTGATCTCAAAATTGCCGAAGAAACCGACAAAATGTTGAACCTAGAAATTAAAAGTCGTTTCAGTAGACGCGAAGAATTCTGCGAAAAAGTTGAGAGGTCCAAACGGACTTCTTCTAAAGAGGCAATTGAAGATAAGAGGGAATCTTTCAGCTTGCATCATGACAAAACAAAGAGACCCACATCGGTTCAACGTATAGTTGATCCGTTTTCTTCAAAAGCATTTATTAGCAATGAGCTGTTGAATAGAGCACCGGAAGAGTCTCCAGCGATCTCAGATGACGAGCCTCCAATCAGAGCGATGCGCATCAAAAACGTTCACAACGATTTCAATGTATTCACAAGTGGAAGCATGCCTAAAAACATACCTTACTTCAACCCAAGCATGTTAGCCACGTCTCCTCCAAAAACGATTAGGCACCAGAGTTCTGACAACATCAAACACAGGTCGTCCGAGCACGTTTCCGATTTTACTGAGAAATTGATCGAAAGCAAACGTGAATCAGCACGACACACTTCTAAAACTGAGGAGTCTTACGTCACCTCAGCGATGAGGTCCTTGGGAGATGAGTACGTTGAGACTCGCAGCAGTATCGGAAAATCTCACAGTTTCCGCTACGCCTCAGAGACGACGTCGATCAGCTCCCAAGAGAACCAGATGCCTAGTCTGCCAGCGATCGTTGGCATTTCTGAACCGTTACTAGAAAGCTGGGAAGTCAACTACAGAAGGAATCTGAGCGAACGAAACGATTACTCCAAAAGAATTTCAGCCAGAAACTACAATTTAATGCAGAGCAGTGCCGAAGCTAACTACGATAGCTTGCCGAGTACCGACAGCAGTTACTTAGACAGCCTCAAAAATGATGATAATGAAGACAGGAAACTATTCACAAATAGCATTCATATTACGATGGATAATAAACGCGACAGCGATATCTCTCAGATAGAGGCTAAAATTGATGATATTATTAGTTCGCCTAAGCCCATTATTGCCCCAATACTCAAGTCTAATTCATTAGATAGCATTAAGAGTAGCCCAGAAAAGCCTATGGATGATAGACGGAAAACTATCTCTGTAGAGAGTGCTCTGAGCGCTAAACACAGTACACAAAGAGAATTGAAACCAGAAACTGAAAATTTTATATCAGTGACTCATATCAATAAAGAACAAACCCCAGTCAAAACAGTGGAAGCACCAAAAATTAACAAAAGCGATGAGAAGTTACAGAAATCTGGCTCTAAGCCTGGAGTACCGGAGTTTCTTAATATTCAGTTGAACAAAGTTGATGCTAAACCAACCACAAACATAGTTTTGACAGCTAACGTTACGCCAAAGAAACTTGATAGTCCGCAAGCAGAGAAAGAACAAGACATAGAATGTTTCCAAGTGACTGAAACAACGACACAGAACATTCCTGTGAGAAAAGAATCGATCAAGAGCAACCAATTCGTTGAAAGCACTATTGAAAATACTCAAAATGATGACAAGAATTCCCCACTAAGCGGAAGGAAATCTGTCATACCTATTCTACCACAAAGTCCTTCGACACCCAAAGCATTCTTCAAAAGAAAAGCGATGAGTGTTGAACTACAAGACAGGCCGGAAAAACCACGAACAAACTCCATAAGTACCGATGGTAGTACGGAGAGAATTTATGACAACATTTCCATTGGTCAGAAATCACATTCTAGCTTTGGAAGTAAGAGCTCCATACAAAGCTCGGACAGCAATGATATCAAAACTCCGGACAGACAAGAGGAAACTGTCGTATATCGTAAGAAACCTGGCATACTGTCTAAAGAGCTTCGTGGCGATAGGAAGAACGATGACGAACCAGAACTGATGAAAGTCTTTGCGAGAAGATCTCTAAAACTCAAAGATTCAGAAGCTGACAGTATCGCACAAGATATTGCCGCGAACCAGAACAAAGAAGAAAGTGACATACCACCAACGAGAAGTAAAATATTAAAGAACGAATTTAATGCTTCTATAAAGTCCAGGGACAGTGATAAGGAAAATGAAGATGTTATCAAAGAAGAAGAAAAGAGATTGGTAGACATTGCTGCCCGTGTTAGTCAGTTTGGAGCCCCACATTATCAAAGAAGCGTTAGCATCAATAGCGTCGCTAACCCTAAAAGAGATAGCGCCCCAGTATACAGAAGCGAAGTGAACAAATACAAAAAAGAAGTATCAGATTCAACTCCCGAGAAGAGACTTAGAAATAGGACGTTCCCTGACCCATCAAATGACAGAGAAGATATTAAAAACATAACTAAAAGCGAAGCGATGGCTTATAAAGCCGACACTTTGACAAAAAGGCCATGGCAGAAGAATGATGAAAAATTCAGATTGTCGGTCGACAAAGACAGGAAAGAAAGTGCTGTGATAGACAAGGATGGAGATATAGAGAAGGAGGAAAATGGGAGGGATAGGGAAGCGTCTGGAGAAGCCGATGCGTCTCCCCAGTTTAAAGGGATTCTGCAAATGAGGGCGGAGTGGGAAAGACGAGCAAAACAAGGCATGACCAAATAATTCTGGTGCTAGGTACAAGGTAACAATAATTTTATTATATTATTATATTCCTAAACACTTTTTAGTTAATTACTATATTATTATTATTAGAATACCAATATGAAGAAATTTAAATCGACGAGTAGCTAGCTATAATTTCCTTGAAGTTATGCTGACGTGAAAAGTATCGAAATTTTGTATTTAAATTTCAACATCCTGAACGCATTTGAGTATTCATATTTTCCATTGTAAGATTAATTTCATTAATTGATTATTATGCATATATGCATAGATAAGACAATTAATAAATCTAAACCTAACCTTCATCGAAATCAGTTCATCCGTTCAGGAGTTTCTGTGTTTATTATATCCACAAATATAGATACAAACTACAAACTTATAAAAAATAGGCTTGATATTCTTATTCGAATGCTAAATTATTAATCTGAAGTTAAAGAAGCCTCGGACGACTGAAGGACTGCCTCGTTGGTCTAGTGGTCCCAATCGCGACTGCTACGCTAGAGGTCTTGGGTTCGATCCCCAGGTCGAGCAAAGTGTTATTAAGTTTTTCTATGAAATTGGTAGCAGCTCAGAGTCTGGATTTGTGCCCGGTGAATGGCAATAGGCTCGCCCCCTATTACATGGGACCCAAACATACCGGCGAACTGTGGGTGTACATTAAGTACACCTCTGCCTAACCCTTCGGGGAATATAGGCGTGATGGTATGTATGTAAGTTAAAGAAGCTTTACATTATGATACCTCCATAAAACACTTTTAAAAGTCCAATAATTTTAATTAAATATTGGGATTGGAGCTGTGCTATTACTCACCGGCTGGACACAATTCCTGTATATTTTACTTTTGTGTTATTTATATGTTGCTTCGAATGTTTCAGGACGTTGGGGAGTTTGCTGTAAGAAATCGCGTTACACATAGTATATAATATTATAAATAAATAGTTTTAACTAGCTTAGAACATTCTAATCGGCAAAATATCGAATGTTATTGAGATGGATTAATTTAAATAGTTTACCGATGTTAAGCCAATGTATTTTTGATTGTTATTATTACAATAATATAGTCGATAGTTTCTATTTTATTAAACAAAACACTATTAATGTATTGAACGGTCACTATTCATGTATTGATGACGTGGAATACAAATTTTATTCATATAGTTTGAGTGTTGTTTTATTTTTAATAAAACTAGCTAGCTAATAAAACGACTAGCTTCCCGCCCGCGGCTTTGCTCGCGTGGGCTTTACGTTTCTTATCATTTATTGAATAATATACAGCCTATGTCACTCAGAATAATATAGCTTTCTATTTGTTAAAGAATTTTTCAAATCCTATTCAATGCAAACAAACAATCAAATCTTTAGACCAACCAATTTTACTATCAATTTGGATTCCACATTCCTTAATCCTTATATACCCTTCAACCTTCAACCCTTTTCAATTCAAAGTCTACATTTTAAAAGTTCTTACCCCTCTACTGGTCTTTCTGTATAACTTTAAGTTAAAGAAGCAAATACATTAACCTTTTGAACGCCATTGTCACATATCTATACATATAAAATCCTTTGTCCTGAATGACTGACTGACTGACTGACGGAACAACGCACAGCCCAAACCACTTATCGTATAGTCCTGAAACTTGGAGGGTGTGTTCTTTGTATGACGTAGGCATCCGATAAGAAAGGATTTTCCGAAATTCTACCCCTAAGGGGGTGAAAAAGGGGGGCAAACTTTGTATGGGACAACGTGATTCCTTGGTCCAATCTGCTTCAAATTTTGCATAAACGTTCTTTAACAGAATTGATGGAAGACGTGATTCATATTTTATTGAAATTCATCCCCTAACGGACTTAAAAAAGGGGGGAAAGTTATTTTGGGCGTGGTTTGCTTCGAATTTGATATCAATACTCCTTAGTGTTTTTGATTGAAATTATTTTTTATTTTGACACATGTCATGTGTGAAAACTGATTTTACTCAAGAAACGTTGTTTGATAAACATATAAAATACTTTCTATGGCACACAAAAGTGGAATTGAGAGGCACACCATAGAACCCTTCTTAGAGGCAGCAATTGAGTGATGGGTGGAGTTACTGTGTTGCTGGCAGGGGTATTCCGTCAAATTCTGTTGTACCTAGAGGAACCCGAGCCATCATCCATCGACATTGTAATGATTATATTTAAAAAGAAATACGAGAGAGATGCGTCTGCTGGAGAGTTTTCTGAGCTATTACTTAAAATAGGAAATGGAGATTATAGAATTTGAATATGTATACCATCTCTTCTGAATACAGTAGTGACAGGTGACTATGATAGATGAATAGATCTTAGAGTGTATCCTGATTTTTCTAATATAAATACGAAGTCTATAGATTGAATGTGCAAACGTGCAATACTGACTCCGAAAAACAACAGTTCAGCTGCTATTAATTACATACTTCTTAAACAGTTGGAGGGCTCAGAAATTGGATTCAGTGCTACAAGCGGTCGAAACAGTTTACTATCCTGTAGAGTTCCTTAACAGTGTTAAACCTCCTTGGGACACCTGTAATTCTGCTGCGTCTCCTTATACCATTTAAGCTATGTAACGGAACTAGACTGAGAGTATTGATCAGCAGTGCACAAAAATATTAAAAAGGTCACTGTGATTACTGGATGTGCTTGAGGGGATTCAGTTTTCATACCTCGAATACCTTTGCTACCCTCCAACTATGTTTTTAAGAACAATTACGTTTCCCCCTTAAGATCTTAGCTTTGCAATTACTATAAATAAATTTCAGGGCGTCATTAAGGGTGGCAGGCATAGATTTAAAAAGAAAGAAAGAGAAGAAATTCTACCTTGCCTGTTACTGAATCAGTATTTATAGCAGTCTGGTCATTTTGATACCAGACAGAAAAGCCATAAATGTGGTATAGAAAGAAGTGCAATTTTAAGTCTTGAGAGCAAATTGGTCTTCCACTATTTATACCTTCATAAAAATCGACCCTACGAGGCCTCCAGAATGATAGACCATCGTAATAGCTAAAAGGACATGAATGAATTAATAAGAAATTTACATGTTATTTCTATATTTCAATAGAATAATATAGTCGAACAAATTATTTGGTCTCAATTTTAGATAATTTGTAATATCCCGCCAGAAATTGAAAAAAATAAATAGTCAAAATCGTGTTGCCCACGCGAGCGAAGCTGCGGGCGGAAAGCTAGTATGTGATAAACGAAATCACCCTGAACGTCAACGTCACAAATATACGTCGCCCATTTTATGAAATAAACAATTTAATCATTACTTTAGTGTGTTTTCACTACCTTGTGTAATTTGACAGAAAAAGTGGCCTGGCGTCAGGGGTACGGCGATACGTTTATACTCTGGCGTGCAAAAGGTAAAAAATATATAATTCCTGAAAAAAATTTAGGTATCACATACCTTCGACAATTTGATAAGAAAGAAAGAAAGGCACGAATAGAAATAAGAAAGAAAGAAAGGTATTGTGCAGATCTGCTCTTATGATTATACATCATACTCATGATATATGTATAATAAACATTAAACTATAGATTAGGTCTACTTTGAGTCATTGAAGTCGTGTGTTGACCGCACTGTCACAAATAAGGTAGACCATATCCTTCCTAGGGTCTCAAACTATCTCTATACCAAATTACTAATTAGATTCAGCGGTTTAAGCGTGAATGGGCAACAGACAGACAGAGTTACTTTCGTAGTAAGGATGGATTCTTATCTGTATATCTTGGTACACAATGGGGCATTAAAATGAATATACTAAAATGGGGCATTAAAATATACTAAATTTAAATATTTGTAATATCAATATTACAAATGTAACATTTATTAAATTTTTGAGATACGGTCGATAGCAGAGCAAGAAAACTATGGGAAAAGGAATGGACGACAAAGATGGCGTCAACTTAATTTATATAAACCAAGACGCCTGATGAATAATACATAGCACTTATGCTTACAATAAAAAAATGTTGCCTTTTAAATTCGTTAGGCTTAACAGCCGTAACATTATCATACATAAAAAGAAACCCTTATTATGCGAAAACATTGTGTAACAGTATGTTTTAAATGTATGTGGAAAATCCCCCCGTACCTACTTATTTCCAAAATAACATTCACATTTAATGGTAAGTCGAAAAGATACAAAAATTGTGCTAGGTGGGAAGTATTTATACCTTACTGCGATTTCAGGTATTCTCCATCTTTCATCATTGCGGATTTTGGGCAGGGTAAACGGGGGAAAACATAAAAGGCCACAGACTATATAGCGCTAAGCTTACCATTATTAAAAACCTTTAAAATTCTTTGAAACGGCTACAGGTCAACCTATATAAATCCAGTTTAAGCTGATCTCGCATTGAATAGGTTTCCCATACAATAAGAGGCCAGCGTAAACTGGTTTTGTATAGTGTGAAGCATACTTTTATTTAAATTCGTCCCTGTATAATTTATAAAATAACTATGGTTTTGTTATTATGGTGGTATGTATCAATTATCATTTGAGCAAGAAATTCTATATAAGTACTTACATATAACATAGGTACCATCACGCTGTATTCCTTGCAGGTTAGGCAATGTACGCTCACATTTCGCCGGTATGTTTCTATCCCATATAATAAGGAGCAAGCCTATTGCCATTAACCGGGCACAAATCCAAACTCCGAGCTGCTACTGATATTTAATTTCATAGAAAACCTTAATAACACTGCTCGACCTGGGAATCGAACCCAGGACCTCTAGCGTAGCAGTCGCTTAGGACCACAGCACTAGCCTAATGAGGCAATATCAAATAATATTTGAAATTCTTTAAATACTTATCAAATACCATCAGAGTAGTAAAGTATACCTTCCTTTGAACTGTGTTTTTAGCCATGATAAAGTTTTGTGGCATTATAATAATTTTCTGTAGTCACAACTTTTTTTTATAGTAAGTACCGAAAAATGCTTATGACGTATCGTCTGCTACCTGGGGAGTCGACAAAGTATGTCAGAGTATAGTCAAGGTTATGGAACTCTTGTCAGAAATCTGTGGTTCGAAATTCAAAATTAAAATTATGATGCCACTATTATTTTATTTAAAAATGGAACGTCTTTTGTGTCTAGTATATTTTGCACGGAAAGTCAAAACAGTTTTCTGTGGTATGTCAGTTGACAATCGTGATTGGTAAGAAACTATCAAAGTACCTACCTCTTGCAGGATAAATTAGCAAATATTCTAAAAGTGAAAGTATTGTGAATTAGTGTTCATTTTCTTAAAACCCGTAATTTAAATATCAAGAAGAACTATCAAGATTTTATCTTTCATCAAATCACGCTCCCCTAAAAATGTGTGCATTTCGGAACGCAGCAAAAGCAGGGGGATGAGGGTGGTCCTACGCATGCGCAGTAATCCACCGACTAACTAACCCCAATACGACAAAGCGTATCCTCCATTTTATTTCCATTTATTTCGTATTTCTAAAGCGAAAATACATTCGTGAACGCGTATAATGAACAATTCGAACATTTAAATAAAGTGTGAAGTTCTAGAGTGATTCTGGATTTAAACTTTGAATTATAAGACAATTTGAACAAGCGTGTGCTTACGTAATATTTTTTTTCGGTAATCAAGATTGTGTAAGTGTACGAATAAGGCAAAGGTAAGTGTTTTTACTTCATTTATTTTTCATAAATCGAATTAATATTGAATGTATTCTTCTTTTTCTATTCGGAATCTTCATTTGAAATGTTTTTCGGGTAGATTCGTATAAGATACCTATTAAGGTGACCTTTTTGTTGTAAGGTGATAATAATTTGCGCCTTGGAAAATCAGTACCATTTGTTTTACCAAATTGGGTTGTCTAAAAACACACTCCATACTCCCTTATTAACCTTTACTAAAGGAATACCTACGTTTATAGTCAAATGTGTATACCATATATCTATAACACCTTTTTATATATGATGTAAGGCAATAAGACCAGGAATGAGAATCGTATTAGAATACAAAATGAGTTTCTGAAGATTGAGTGTAAGACATTACAACGGAAGCAATTTGTATGAACATTCTTGTACGGGTATATTACGGTTAATAAATGAAACGTATTTACCTGCATATAGGGTTTTGTGGATAAGAAAACGTACCAATATTTTGCGTTGTAAGAGACACGCCAATAAGTATACGACCAGCTTCAAGATATAAGCAACCGTTTATTCCATAACATATAGTTCAATTTCCATTGCAACTATAGTTGAATCGTTTTGAAATGACATGGTCATTCTAAAATCGACTTAATTTTTGTGTAGGAAAAGTTGTTATTGATATTTTTAAGTTTCAGTGTAGAGATACCCTCTCGTGATTCTAAAACGCTGATCAATCGATCTTTGATGTTAAACTGCTTGCTGCGGACAATGTTATGGATGGGTGACCATTCTAAATACAGTGAGAGGCCTACTCAATAGTCTTAGGCTAGTGTTCGTAAGCACGACTGCAATAGGTCCTGGGTTTGAATCCCAAGGCAAGCAGTGTTATTATGTGTTTCCATGAGATTCCCAGCATAGATCAATATTCTCAATATTTTGCTCGGAGTTCGGATTTGTGCCCGGTTAATGGCAATAGGCTCGCCCCCTACTATCTACAGTTGCCATTGCCGTTGTTAAACCTTAAAGTGTTAAGAATTAAGTTCGCAGAGAAAATTTGACATTTTGTGGTAACTGATGTGCTTGCCACCGTGTGTTTTCAGTTCTCATGTTATCGGTGGAAAGAGATATTGGCTCCAGTAGGCCTTCGAGCGGGATATGAGGAAAGGCTTCACCCTTTGAATTGGCCCAGCTAACGCTGAACCAGAGCCTGTCATAAGTAGTTGTGGCGAATGTCACGAATCCCGAGGCCGTGACTTTAGGGCAAGGAAAGGCCAAGAAAGAAAGAAAATAAAGGTTTTTAGTCGGAAGGAGTCCGACATATTGTTGTGGTAGGAGTCCGACATATTGTTGTGGTAGGAGTCCGACATATTGTTGTGGTAGGAGTCCGACATATTGTTGTGGTAGGAGTCCGACATATTGTTGTGGTAGGAGTCCGACATATTGTTGTGGTAGGAGTCCGACATATTGTTGTGGTAGGAGTCCGACATATTGTTGTGGTAGGGCCACGCTGTTCCTGCCGGGTCTACGGACGAATGTCACAGCGCTCCCGTAGGTATTCCCGGCACTAAAGTGGTGACGCGAAACGCCGAGGTTGGTTTTAGTCGGTAGATCGCTCTTTTCAGAGCGGAGTCCGACACACCCCATCGCTCTCCCCGGAGCGGTAGGCAGTGCATAAAGCATTTCCAACACCGACCAAAAAAAAGGGCCACGCTGTTCGCAGCATGAATGGGCCGGCTTGACAGGGGAAGTACCACACTCTCGCAGAAGACCGACGTCCGAGGAGTAGCGTTTCGCTACTGCGCTCGTTCGGTGAGCGAGACGGCCGGAGGCCCAATTCCTCCCTAAATCCCCTTCCCTAAATATGCTCGGCAACGCATCTGCAACTCCTTTGGTATTGCAGATGCCCATGGGCGGTGATGACTACTTACCATCAGGTAGCTCGCCTGCTCGTTTGCCGAGTTATCATTTTTTTTATGGGATAGTCATAGTCAAAGTCACAATAAAGATCTTTGACTTTAACTATCCCATAAAAAAAATATCCGCCTTTCCATGCGCCGAATTTTTTTTTTTTTAAAAAAAGCTTACTAGCAATGTGGGTCCCACATTACTAGTATTCTTGTTAACCCCTCGTGCTAAGCTAAATGCTTGTGTTACGAGTGGGTTCACGTCGGTAGTGCAATGGGTGGGGTTCGAACCGGCTACCATATGATCGCAAGTCCGACGCCCTAGCCATTTGGCTACCGACGCTTCATTCGTATCGTCATTTCCATGACCCATGAGAATTTTACGTACTTAATATAAAAAAATATTTAGCTTACTGCCATTTACCACAGATTATTTTAATAATACCCACTATCTGTTTAAAATACAAAAGTAAACAGTATTTGTATGGTAGGGGGTAGGGTGGTCAAATTGGCTTGATCATTATCGTGATCATAGGTTTGATGGCATGTCGACTTGTGTCTGTCATTCAACTGTCATTAACGACGAACAATATTGATTTGTTATCAAATTGGAGTTGTCGTGTGATCGCGTTTGTAACCTATAGGTTTTTTTTATGTTGACTCGGAATTCAATTAATTTATTGACCTTTTTGGCGGTAAGGAAAAACCTCATGTATCTCGTGCCGCCTGGGGAAGGTGTCAGGGTATGATGGACTTGTTCCGACAAAAAATCACACTTGCTTCCCTTCCCCTGTTGTCACGGACAGGGACTTGCCCACTGCCTCTTACCGAGAGGAGGCCTGTGTCCAGGCCGTGGGAACATTATAGGCCGATTATGATGATGGGATTTGCGATATTCACAACGACCAAGACGGGCTATGGGTCTAACAATCGCTCGACCCTTTCAAGGGGGAAACCTTGCCTAGCATCTTAATCGAGGGCGCGTATTTATCTGGTTGAGACACCCTAAGTCAGCTGACTATGGGCACATAGAGGCCTGTCTGCGCCCTTCGCCTAACTCCTATATCTCTTCTCTCGTTTCGCGGCCTTTTTTATAAGCATAAGTTGCTTGCTGCAGGAGGTGGTAGTAATTTTTTGCTGGCTCCCATCACACACAGTATTACTCTGTCGCAGAATGATGTCTCAATACGCCATGAACTCACAATACGATATGCCCGTGTAATAGAGACGAAAACTATTGCCATCATTGCCATTAACCAAGCAGGAATCTGAACTCCGTGCTGCTACAGAGAATTTCCTTATATAAAAAACTAATAACACTGTGAAACCGGTGAATCAAACTCTGTAACTCACTCTCAGTATCTACGCTTGTGACCACTAAACCAATGAGGTGCAAGATTAATAAAAAACTCCTAATGGAGTAAATTAAATATAGACTCGTAGTAAATCGAGCCCAGGACCTCATGAAATACTCAATAACACTCTAAACATGCACAAATATTTTTTAATCTCATGTACAGTTCAGGTAATTGTCTCTTCTAATAAATTATTTGCTTGGCTGTATTTTGGTATGCGTGGCATGGTCATTAAAGGGGGGGACAGAAGAGGGTTGCTTAATTACTTTTATTGTTGGATGGAGGGGAAGTGGGTTATGGGTTAATGGCGATGGACTGGTAATCTATTTCCTGCTAAAGTATGTTCGATCGAACACCCATTTTGTTTAGAGACGTCTACTTTATGTAAGTAGGTTTATTTGCCTCATATTGACTGGTAGAAAGCTCTACTAAAACAATTTACATAATACATACTGTAATAAACACAAAACTTTTCGGCGCTATAAATATAGATAACTAGATATCCGTACGCCCTATAAATATAATTCCAGCGAGGATCCCTCATTTCGCAAACACTTGCACAAATAATCAGACTCCAGTTCCTTGTGACTGTAAACGGTGAAGGAAAACGTCTTAAGGAAACCTGAGAGACAGAAAGTCCCCATCACCAACTCATTACATTGTCCCACTGATGGGCATGGGTGTCCTTCCAGGACGAGAGGGATTACGCTATCTGTCGACTATTATAGTAATAGCATAGACAACAATATAATATGGTAATACGTATTAAAACACTTCACACGCCGTCAAGAAAATGTATCAGGCATGCAGGTTTCCTCACGATGTTTTCCTTCACCGTTTAAGAGTGTGATACTAAATTATTAAAACAAACGAAACTTTGACTTCGAACTCGAGACCTTAGACTTAGCAGTCTAATGATCATATCACTAGGCTATCCACTGCACTACCTACGTCTTTTGAAGTCTGCTAATTGTTTACTCGCATTAGGCCAACGTAGTGGACTTGATTCTAACCCCTCTCATTTTGAGTCTAAGAGAAGACCCGAGATTACCAGTGGTATAGTTCCTTCAACGTAAAAAGAAGAGAAGAAAAGAACAGAAGGAAACCAGAACAGGACAAAGGTAATCAACAAAAAATTGAGAAAATTCTCTCACTTCCGAAATGAGCAAGAGAATCTCGAGAGAGAACCTGTGCCCAGCTGCTAACACTGGTCGAATGCTAATTTTACGTCTAAAAACTGCTGAAACTGGAACCTAATTACGTGTAAAAATGCTAAAAGCCCCAAACTCCGAAAACTAAAGTCATGTAACTATGAACTTCCTGCTATTAATACAACTATAAAACCTAAATTAATAACTCTGTCTTCGCAACACTCATTGGGCCAAAAGTTTCGCTTCGAACTTGACCATAAATTAAAAAATACGTGTCTCAGTGAAGGCAGTTCACCCCAATTTGCATAAAGAGGGGCCCATCAATAATAATTTTTGTCTTTATTTAAATTTATAGGAGTTTGTCGAAGTATTTGGTTAAAAATTCAGGTGGGAGTCTCGGGACAGAGGTGACTCGGTAACTCGCAATATCGATCAGCGATCGAGACCTTTTTATTTTGGACTGTTATTTATGCTTGGTACGGTTTGAAGGGTTTTTGGAGGTTTTCTTTCGCTCCGTGGCTTTTGTGAGCTGGTTTTAGTAACTTATATTACTAACCTGTTAAATAAAATAATTTAAAACAGTTCTCGGGACCATTAGCACTACTTTTACTTTACGCTTTTTTTTATAAGAACCTTTCTTTGAAACTACCAATTGGAACTATAATTTTATTACCAACTTCTGATTTGCTATGTACCGTTTGGGTCAATGGCTTATCTTTTGTATATATCGATTTGAGAGCTTGAATGTTTACTAATTTGATATACTTGTGGTTGCTTACAACTCTTACAAGCTCATTTTATTTAACATTATTCACCCCATTATTTATGTATCTATGTATTAAATCTGTATTCACCTTAATCCTACCAATCCAAGAGCAATACCAGTAAAATACTGACAAGGGATAGATATTATTACTATCGAAGCGCTACTTGTAAACACCGATGGGATCAACTCCAAGGAACACTATATCGGGGTAGTTCGACCGCACAGTTTGTCTGAGTGACGTATGCGGCGGAGGTAAACGCGGCTACCTTACTTTATGGGGGCAAGATTGCTGCCCAAATTAGGGCACTGTAACTCCGACTAGTGTAAATAACATTGAATTTGTACTGTAATAAATAGTAAGGTGGAAGAATTATGAGCTGGTGTGTGCGTGTTGTTTGGTTTCTTTAAGTAGGTACTTAGGTACAGATATTTCGTATACAGTTTTTATTCATTAAACAAATTGCGATTTTCTAAAACACTGAAAAAGTAGTGATAGCCTAGGGATATAACCATTGGACTGCTAAGTTACAAGTTTCGAGTTCGAATCCATGGCACGCTCTGACTTCGTTATCATGTGGGTATTACTAATTTTGCCAATCCGCAGTAGGCTAGCGTGATAGATTACTTATAGCCTAAAACCTCTAACTCTAGAGAGGAGGATCTCCCGTGCCCGTGATGATGATGATGATGATGAAACAATGATGCAACCAGTAGGTAGTAGTAGTAGTGCCTGCTGCAAATTCTCTTTGGCCTGCTGGCATGTCATAGTACATGCCAGCATGAATGGGTCAGCAAGACCGGGGAAGTAGTTACTACTCTCTCACAGAAAATGGACGTCAAGTAGCAGTATGCACACTCTTTCGGTTTGTACGGTTCTCCTTTCCCCTTCCTTTTTCCTAAATAGGGTTGGCATCGTATTTGCAACAGCTTGATGCTATAACAGATGTCCCTGGATGGCGAAGACTACTTAGCATCATGTAGCTCGCCTGCTCGTTTGCCGAGTAATCCCATAAAAAAAAACCACGCTTTTGTCGTCATCTCTACAAAATAGCGTGCATGCATGTTTTTGCTACATCCACGTTTTATAATCCAACCTTGAAATAATCCAAGTGACCTCTTTTAACCGGAAACTGCACCGACTCACACAATATTTCCTCCAACACTTTGTTTTCATTTCCGGACATTTCTTAAATCGACCTAATAAACATTGACACAATATAAAACATATTAAGATTTCTACGTCAGCCCGTGAAAACACAATAAGGGATACAATTTTCCCTCCCTTCGCGCAGCGTAGACGTGACTGCGAGTACGTGCGATTACCCTCACTTATATCGAAAATTGACATCTTTATTTATCTTATCTATTTTTTTTATCGATTCGATAGAATTCTGTGTGTGTACATTACTACACCTCTGCCTAATCCTTCGGGGAATACAGGCGTGATGACCAATATTGAACGTACATTGATTTATTCACCCCTCCTCACTAGGGCGGCTGGCTAATGGTATTACCGAGGATTTCCTTTTCATTAAAACACGGAAGAGACGGGAATTAAAAATACTTGGCCAGCTTACAGGGACATCATTATATTATTTTTTACAGCAACCCCTGCAGGCTCCGACATAGTTTGTGTAAAAAATTTCAGGTTATGAAGTCGTACCTACAATATGTGTGCAATTGAGCATCTTAGAATTAGTTTCATGTTTAATTTCCTAGTGTTTATAAAGTCAATCACCAGGGGACTAGGTGTGCTTGTGTATAATGTAAATAGTAGGTAACACTCGACCTCAGAATCGAACTCAAATTCTCTTAGTGCTGAGCACTTACGAACACTAGACACGAGGCAGTTGGAATTAAAACTAGCAATCAGTCAATAACGTTAAATAAACGCTTGTGAAAGCTTATTTGAAATAAAAACATTTGATTTGATTTGCAATTATTTCCATGCCTATCCGTTGACATATATTTTTTTTATACATACATATACATATTGTCACGCCTGTCTCCCATGGGGGTAGGCAGAGACTATAGATTTCCACTTGCTACGATCCTGGCACACTACTTTCGCTTCATCTACATTCATTAATCTCTTCATGCATGACCGTCGGTTTAGGGTGCTCGGAACCTGGCCTTTTTTAAGAACATCCGCAATTTGGTTGCGGTACGTTCGCCGAGGTCTTCCCCTTCCAACTCGTCCATCCATACTCACCATATATACTTGTTTCGTCAATCTCCGTTTATCCATTCTCTCTACATGACCAAACCATCTTAACATACCTTTCTCAATCCTTGTTACTACATCTTCTTTCGCTCCACAACGCTCCCTTATCACACTGTTTCTCACTCTATCTTTTAGCGTAACACCACACATACTTCTCAAAGCTCTCATCTCTACAGCATTTATTCTGCTTTCATGTTTCTTCTGCCATACCCAACTTTCACTACCATACATTAGTGTCGGCGCCAACACTCCCCCAATCACAGCCAGCCGTGCCTTTTCGGACACTTTCCGACTATTAATGAAGGTGTGTAGCGCCCCATTCACCTGGTTTCCAGCACTCACTCTCCTTTCAATGTCACTCTCATGTTTACCATCTCTAGTAAACATAGAGCCCAGATATACAAACTCTTTCACTTGTTCTACTCTTACGCCACCTATCAAAATATTGCACGCTGTCATAACTTCATCCCTTTTAAAGACCATCACTTTTGTCTTGCTTACATTCACTTTCATTTCCTTACTCCTAAAAGCACCGTCCATAATTGTTACCATCTTCTGTAACTCCCCCTCCGATGGAGCAAGGATAACTTGATCATCGGCATAGAGGAGACATTTGACGAGTAACTCATTCATCCTTAAACCACATTCGCTCTCTTTCAAATCCTTCAGACAACTTTTCAGACAACTTTTTTTTTATACTTTCAATAATTTCACATATAGCTCTATCAAAAGCTCTTGTTATTTCTGCAATTAAAATAGCTGCCTTTTGAGATCCATAGTACAATGCAGAATGTCAAGAACGTTAATTAGTGTGGCTTGTGATCTTTTGTTGGGAGACAATGAGTGCGAAGTCTCTCAGCTTCCTAGGTCACTTCGGCACAAGTTTTGGTACCCACTCTACCCGAGTTATTTGAAGCTAAGTTGGGAAGATCCCGAGATTTTGTAATCCAGTTAGCTCAAACTTAGGTCTCCTTAATTTTTAACTAGACACAATCCTTTTTCAATAGGTACTCTTTGATTTTGAATTATAATCATATAATGATTTACATTCATAGATGCCTCGTTACTCTCTCTAGTGTTCCCAATCGCGACTGCTACGCTAGAGGTCGATGGTTCGATCCCCAAGTCAAGCTAGTTTGTACTAATATTGATAAAGAGATAGAGAGACGAGATTATACATAGTGATTGTTTTTTTTTTGTTTGAAATCTCTGAATCTATCAATCAGATTAGAAAAATTCTCTTTGATCTTAATAGCCCAATGCTTGAAGGAAGTTTATAGAGCTTTTTCGATTGATCCTCTGCCACCTGGGGATGCGGCAGGGTATTTCTGACTCGTGACGATTAAATACCACTCTTGTGTTCCCTTGCTCTTATGGCCATGGGATTCGCGACATTCGGACCAACCATGACAGGCTAATGTCCAGCGTTAATTGGACTTGTGTATGGACCGACACCCGAGATGGCAGTCACTACCATTTAAATGTCTTTCAACAACAGTTAAGATTAAAAACAAACTTTTTTTGACGGATTTTATCGCGTTATAATGATACTATTTAATTCCCGACCCTTCTATGTGACTGACGTTGGTGTAGACCGATGTGTTTCAGGGACGAAGGTTCAAACCCTGCCTGAGGCCGAATTTTCCTTTTACTAGAAAATTCATATCTCCGTAGAAAATAATTTAATTTCAACGTATATAATACCTATTCGCGTAAGTGGTCTGCAACCAACAGCTAAGATATTGATGGCATTTGAAACAACACCAAACAGGTTCCAAGTGACGTAGTTCTGCTTTCGTAACCATGGATCGTTCCACCAAAACAATGGCCAACGCAGGTAAAACAATAGTTTGATTAATGAACTGTCCAGTGACAAAGCTTATTGATTTGTTGTTGTAATATAGCCTAACGATATTTGCTAGCGTCTATTATCTGTCAAATATTTTCTTTTGAAAAGCTAGTTCCTCAGGTGACCACTAGAGGCGCTTTTGCTTCTCTTTTGCTTAAGGCTAAACCTTCAGCCTTAGGCGCGAAATCTATTTTCCTTTTTTTGGTGTTTCGCACCCAGTGCTGAACGTTTAGCCTTAAATACCAGGTCCACTATCCTAGGCCTGTCGTCCCAGTTTCATTGTAATCAGGTGATAATATATATATATACGCATATAAAACTTGTTTCTGACACCCATGATGTCGAATTTCTATTCCATAATCTTCTTCACCACTTACTAAACCGGAAGACATAGGCTCGATTCCTTCCTGAGGTTGAAATTTAAGTCTTCTAATAAAAACAGTACCATAACGCATATACTCTCCGAAAGGTAAGGCAGAGGTGTTTTAGTGTACATCCACATTCTGCCGATATGTTTAACTCCAATATTAGGGAACGAACCTATTATCCGCGCACGAATCCAAACTAGTTTTTTCTTTCATTCTTTTATACTTACTACTTATGTAGCGAACACATACAGCCCATGAACATCCACTAAAGATTGCAGATGCGTTGCTCTATCTGAGGACTATGATATTATTCCTCGGAACACAGTATGAAGTGCTAGTGCACTCCTATTCGGCGGCGGGTTAAAGGTGAGACGTTGCGGTTGTGCTTCGGACCCCGAGCTTGTTCACTAAAGCTCTATTTACCACCAGTAATACAATCACTTCGAGATATCACTGAGAATTACATTGAAAAACCAATAACACTAGGTTCGATATCGATTTAAAAAAGGACCTCTAGCGTAGCAGTTGCGTTTAGGAACACTGGACCAATAAGTTAATCCTAATCTCAATGTATTTCGCAGGCTGGCGCGCGAGGCATGCTTCTTTGGTGGAACTAGGGCATGCTCAGCGGCGCGATCCTAAGCGCTGCGCCGGTGTCACTGCGCGGCTTGGCGCCCGGCCTGCCCGCTGCAAGGCCCGCGCTGCTCGCCGCACTCGTCATGCACGCGCTGCACGACCGACAGGATGAGGCCAGCTTCATAGGTGAGTGCTTGTTGTACTTTCTTCCTCTCAAGTCCGCCAATTCGTCTGGAGCGCATGCACAATCACGTAGAGGGTTAGAATAATTTAACCATCTGGGACGTTGCCTGGACTATGAAGTCTTTTGTGACGGCTGCTGGACTGCTGCTTACACAGAGGCAACCAGGGCGGCAAATTACATGTCAAATTGTATATCAAAACTTTATGCTTTTTATGACATTTTCGATAATATTTTGTAAGTAATAAATCAGAATAATGAGATTTTCTTGGGGACTTCACAAACATAATTAACGGACACAAAAGTCGAATTTTATATTTTCTCGACAGTACCTAACCAAGTATTTATATTTTTCCTTGAATACCGTCGCCAAAGCGCAAAACTGATGTGTGTGAAAATAACCAAACATTAATTAAATCTGACATAATTTGTACAATTGAATTAATGTTGATAGGCAGACATTTTATAATTTAAATAAGAGGTTATATACTCACTCAGACTATGTAGTGTTACACTAAGGAGTAATAGGAGGGTTCAATCCAGTATCTCGCATTGTAATCGCTTTCCGCACAACGCGAGGCCAGCCTACACTAGATTTGTAGCTTGATATTATAGCTTGATGTGAAGCCGTGTGTCCCTAGCTAGCCTACCTATAAGGCTCTAAGCAAAGAAATATACATAGTTGACAGTAAGTGGGAAACCCAAGAAATCACAATGCTCTACTAAAAGCTTTCGCAGGTAAGTGATAGACAAACATAGAGTGGACACACACGTACCATGACAATACCTACTTATTATATGTATATATGTTTAGTTATATGAAATCTGATATTTTATGTGTGAAAAGGAAGAGTGTGAAAATCTAGAAAATAGTCCTTTTTAATTTAATTTACTACACGTTAAGGTGTAAGGATAGCCTAGTGATATGACTATTGGACCGCTAATACAAAGATCTCCAGTTCGAATCCAAGGCTCAAACCACCGAGTGATGTATGTATTGATATAATTAATTGCCACGGTAAAGGAAAACATCGTGAGGAAACCTGCATACCTGAAGTCTGCCGAACCGCAGTAGGCGAGCCTGGTAGACTATGGTCTAATCCCTCTTGTTCTGAGAGAAGACCCGTGCCCAATAGAAGGACAATGTAATGGATCATGACTCGCCTCATATTATATGGGACCTAAACATACTGATGAATTAGTGCGCAAATAGTATACCTCTGTCTTACCCTACCCTATGTAATGTATGTCGAAATCGCGACACCTCGCATCGCGATGTTTTAGGTCCAATAGTAAGGTGTTTTTTTTAAACTTACCAGCAATGTGGGTCGCAGATTACTAGTAATCTTGTAAACCCCTCGTACAAGCATTTAGCTTAGTAAATGCTTGTATTACGAGTGGGTTCACGTCGGTAGTGCAATGGGTGAGTTTCGAACTGGCACTCACAGGATCGCAAGTCCGATGCCCTAGCCATTAGGCACCGCCTTTTCCGAGTCCAAGTCTGACCTCTAGTGGTAGTACCGGACCACATGATATCCTTACCAAAAGACCTGAATCGAGCCCAGTATTCACGTATAGCAGTCTATTATTTTTGAAGCCAGCTAAAAGGTCCGAAAAAATATTCTACGTAATATTTTATTCATCTCTTTATCATAAATTTACACGTGTCTACGTGAGATACGTCACCTCGTTCCGTTATTATCAGACTTCACTATCATAAAATTGGTCCCACCCCATTTAGGGGTCAATTTACCGCGTATCCCCATTAAAACAATGTCTAACTACCCTCTCGCTCGTTAACAAACGCACGTTGACCGCAACCCGATGTTATCAGCGACATTCCCTTATGTTTACCTTATCAACGCCATTAAATGTCAACAACCCTTCACAACAGGGACAGTGTAGCATTTGACTTATAATAAGCAAGTCCAATATAAGCTGACCTCTTAGTGTATAGAAAGCCTATACAATGCGAGCTCATTGTATGCTGGTAGCGTATAGCAATTCGGTTAAAGAGATTAGTCGCTTCCAGTAAAACACCACCTATCCAGATCCAAGAACTAAGTATACTCTTATTTCAATTTCATCCATCGTAAAGCGCCCTGTAAACGATCAAATTTGCTTGACAAATTTACGTATTTGTCAAATTATTTGATAGTGTGCAGCTTTGTTTGACGCGTTTGTCAATCAGTCTACTATGAGTTTTTGATGAAAACGTGAAGTTTGACCAATAAATTTGTTAAGCTAATTTGATCGTTTACAGGGCGCTTTAGTTTCCGTCGCCTTTCGGGTGTCAATGAACGCGTCATTTTTATGTCGTTGTTTTGACGGCTCAACACTGTAATGACAAAAAAGAAAACTTGTTACGTCACAACGTTTTGATGGTAAAAGCTCTATGATTTAGTAATTCCTATGCTGGAATTAATTGGAGAGGGGTAGACCCCGTGGAAAATGTTAGACCAATACAAAGAGGCACGCTGAACTTATGGGACATTTTATCATCATCATCATATCGGTCAAAAAGGTCCACTATGCCTTGTCCAGAATTAACAAAAATAGATAAAAAGACTGCCTAATTATTAATCAAGTGTTCCTACGTGCGACTGCTACGCCGGAAGTCCTGGGTTCGATCCCCAGCTTAAGCAAAGTGTTATTGGGTTTTTCTATGAAATTCTCAGAAACAGCTTGGAGTCTGGTTTTGTGCCCGGTTAATTGTAGTAGGCTCGCCCCCTATTAATTGGGACCTAAACATACGGGCGAAGTGTGGGTGTAACTGAAAAGTAACTGAACATTTTCAGTTACTTTTCAGGAATTTTTAATTTAAGCTTTATATTTTAAGCTCGACCTGGGAATCGAACCCAGGACTTCTAGCGTAGCAGTCGCGCTTAGGACCACTACACTTTGAGGCAGTCAAGTGTCTGTTTATATCAAAATTACAGCTTTTACGAGATCCCAAAAGATAAGCAGAAATCCCATCCATAACTGACCCCATCAAGCGGAGCTTAACCGTGCAGATGGGAACATCAGTCTCAGATTCTTCCCGTCAATATGTAAACAGTTTATTCATGTTCGGTTCTAATAAATTAATCCCTAACTAAAACGTTGAACGAAGTCACGGGCGGAAACTAGCGATATTTTTATATACTTAGCTAATTACATAAGACTGCGTAACACAAACATACTTACTTACCAAACCAATAAAACAAATCGATATTGACAACACTCATTCGTACCTCAAATACAGAATCTATGAAAATTTATATAAACCGGCTAAATACCAATAACTGGCAACCCTGTTCGTATTTCACCCGAAATAGTGCGGCGGAGTCACGCGAGGCAGCCCTATCGGCAGACATCTTGGCGCCGGCCCGGCCCGCGCCCTGCCCTCCCCCGCTATCGTCTGACGCAGCCTTGGTGCATTGTAGATTCATAGATTCTAAACGCCTACATTTTATGTACTCTTGGTAATTTGTAAATTTTACTTAGTCACTGGTAGCTGCGTGCGGTGTTTAGATTTTTTGTCTCTTTCTTTATTTACGTCACCGATAGGTCAACAAAGGTCAAAAGTGCCTTTCAAGCTTTCCTTTGATTTTTTAGATTGTGTTTTTGAATAGATACGCACTTTCACGCTACAATGCTTTTTCCCTTCTATCAAAGAAGATCGATAATGTTTATAAATATTACATTTATTTCGTTCATAGTCCGATTTGTGCTCTCTAATAAATGCAGCCTCGTTACTCATGCGACCCTGGTGCATTGATTCATAGTTCATAGATTTACGCCCACACTTTATGTGTTCCTGGTAGTTTATTTCAACCAACTTAGTCAAAGCATATAATATGTTCTCTTTCTCAATGTACGTCATCAATACTCACTATTGGCAAAGGTCACATAATTTCTATATAAGACTTTTATTAGGTTTCATTTCTAATTTTTCGTTCAGTCATTTTTGCGTAACATCTTTTGTCTCTTTCGTCTTGTAGGTCAACAAAGGTCACGAATATTTGGGATGAAAAGCTTTTAATTTCGTCTAAATTTAAGCCAGTTTTATTTGGTCATGCTCACGCTAAGTCCCTTGTGAATTCTGTAACACTTAGTTATTCGTAACGTATAATATTTATTCTGTACCTACTAGTGTCATCCGGTGGTCGAAATTCGACCGAAATATTTTACTTCTTCTCTAATTAAACTTTAATTATCCCAAATCTCAACTTAAGCATATGTGTTTCAAAAAGGTTTATTTATATTTCACTTTATTTTTACTATGGCTTTGTTCCGACTATATTGCATATCTCTTTCTCTTCTCTCACGTTCATACTTCTTGCGATATAATCAAACCCAGGACCCACCACGCAACAGTAATGGCAAGGTAGCTATCTAACCGCCAAATATGCAAGCAAGATCTGACCCTGGACCGTGGAGCGCCGAAGGGCCAATTCCTCCAGCAGTCCCCTTCCTTTTTTCCTTCTGCATTTTCCTTGGCTCGGCAACGTATCTGCAACTTTGTTTGGCATTGCAGATGTCCATGGGCGGCGACTACTACTTACCATCACCGCCTGATCGTTGGCCAAGTTACCTCATAAAAAAAGAACACAAATATTTGCCTTGGGAGGGAATCGAACCCACGACCCACCGAGCAACGGTATCTAATGGTGAAGTGAGGAACCACCTAATCGCCAAATGTGCAAGCAAGATCTGACCCTTTCATAAATAAAAAGGTTTTTATTCTTGTGCCTTTAGTGCTCCGACTGGGGTAAAAAAAACTCATCCAATTCTACCAATGCCACTTACAAATAAAAAAAGAACAATACGTCTTCAGAATGTAGAGCAGCGCTTGCGCGTTATTTTGGCGGTCGAGTTGCGCAATCGAACATATTGTTATGGGCCACGATTCCATGGCGATATTGTTCCATTATTATTATTATTATTATTATTTGGTAAAACACACTAGCAGCTAATTAGCTGATGCGTGTGTATCAAATAGCTTGGAGATGTTTTCCTTGTCCAATTGGTTCTTGAAGCAGTTCAATGTTGGAGCCATGACAGTTTTTTCTGGTAGTTTGTTCCATGCTCTTACCACTCTATTAGGCAAGAAATGCTTCATGGGTTTCTTTTTAGATGTGTTTTCCCAAAGTTTTAGTGAATGACCACGCAAATGTTTGTTTTCATTAGGCTTGTACATGTCTTTAAGGCTAGGCACATCATAGTAATCAGTAAAGATTTTATAAGTTTCGATTAAACTTCCCCTCTGTCTACGATATTGTAGTGTGGTGAGGCCAAGGTCTTTGAGACGCTGTTCATAAGGTAAATTACGCATTGAACGAACCATCTTGGTAGCTCTTCTCTGAACATTATCAATGAGCTTAATGTCTTTCTTGAAGTAAGGATCCCAGATTACGTAAGCATGTTCAAGGAGAGGTCTTATATAGGTCTTGTACAGTTTTATGAAGGTCTTGGCTGTAAGACATTTGAACGCCTTACGAATGATGTAGAGTATCGAATTAGTTTTCTTTACAATATTATGTATATGAGTTTCCCACTTTAGATCGACAGACACTGTAACTCCCAAATCCTTTTGTGTTTCGACAGGTGTTAATTGTTTATGGCCAAGGTAATACATTTTATGAGGGTTGTTTTTACCAATTATTCATAGACATGTATCTGTTATAGTTGAATGGTTTTGTTAATATTTAATCATATGCTTATAAGGAGTAAATTACCTTACCTATTAGTATTTATTTATTTATTTTAGCTTACAGACTAAAAACACTTAATAGCTCTCAGATCAAATAAAAAGTTAAGATGGAACTTTGCGAACAAAGAAGTGAGGCCTGCTAAAACTACGCCTAACCGTGTACAACACATAATTACTCGCACACACGTATACCGTAACTACTACTACTACTACTCTTGTCAATCGAGCTATCGGGCTATCGAAAGCTCGACTGACAAGATAAGGCGTAGTCAACTAATGCGTAGTTTTAGCCGGCCCGGTTATAGCTAAAGAACAATATTTTTACGTAAATTGCTAATATCAAGCTTACACAAATTAAAAATATATTACTGAATATGGGTCTTTATTTTGACTGCCTCATTAGTCTAGTGGTCCTAAGGGCGGCTGCTACGCTAGAGTTCCTGGGTTCGATCCCCAGGTCGAGCAGTGTTATTGGGTTTTCCTATAAAATTCTCAGTAGCAGCTCGGAGTCTGGATTTGTGCCCGGCTCGCCCCCTAGGACATGGGACCTTAACATATCGGCGAAGTGTGGGTGTACTTAAGTACAGCTCTGCCTAACCGTTCGGGGACTACAATTCACCGGTATTTCATAGAAGAACACAATAACACTTTGCTCGACCTGGGGATCGAACTTCATCGAACCCAGGACTACTAGAGTAGCAGTCGCGCTTAGGACCACTAGACTAATGAGGCAGTCAAAGTATATATATATTTTTATATTACTTGGGGCCAGTTTAAATACACACAAAATAAGGAGACCAAGTATCTTAAGTTTAACTTAATTAAATGTAGGGCAGTGCTTAATTTTGCAGGTCGAGTTATGCAACTTACAAGTCACCACAAATAAAATTGTTGTTAACCAATTTTATAAATGCGAAAGTATGACTCTGTATGTTTGTGTGTTACATTTCACACCTAAACCGCTTACCCATTTTTTTTTTGATAATTTTATTGACAATTATATTATTAGTATGGATCTATTACTTTATGCCTTCGTGTATCCGAAACGGTTTGATGCATTTTAATAAATTAGATGCCGTTAGAAAGGTGTTTATTTAAATATTACAGTTTTATTATGTAGATTTGTGGGCTTTTCTTTTTCACTATGTGCACTGGTAATTAGTAGAGCACATTTAGTATAGTTTTGTGGGTTTTTGTTCAGGCGAACATATATTTTAAAATCGTGAGAAATCAATCACCTCGCTCTAATGTAATGCATCATGACTTCAATACATGGCGATTTTTAATTCACTATTAACCTTTCAGAGGATCCTTGAGATATCTTTTAAAGAATACTTGTTGTTAATACAACTTTCATTATGAGAGTAACCTTAAAACATCGAAAAAGAATATCAGCTGTTTTATACTAAAACTTACGCGATGGAAATTTTAAATTAGATCATAGGTATGTTTTCAATATTTTAGGGTTGATGTCCGAGTGAATGTTATTACAAGAACCATGTGTACCTGCTTTAACCTCCTTAAAAAAAAGGTTTTGAGAGTAAATTATGAAGGTTTATGTCGGACTCCTAACTGCTAATGTCGGGTATGAAGGTTTTCTAATGATAGATGTATACCGAATTCGTTGTTTATTACGTATTCTCTGTGTCATTTAAGAGCTCAGCTCTTGTCGGTGGAGCAATCGCCACTCTTCTCTATTCTCTGCCTTCTGTTTGACCTCTTCATACGGCTGTACTCTCACTTTTTCCTTCACTTGTTCAATGAAACTTCTTCTAGGTCTTCCCTTTCCTGGTTTTCCTTAAATTTTGCCTTCTGAAATGTTATAACTGCAAAAAACGGTTATTAATTCCAAATTGAAACCGTCTTACGTCTGTGTAAAGAAACTCAAAGGCTCCATTTTCAGGTGAAAAGGGGCCAAAAGTCAATGAAATTTCCATTACAAAAAAGGCATGTAAAAGCAGTCCAATTCCCATATTCCGTTATTCACACCTTGTTAATAAGAAATGTATGTATTACGGGTTACGGCGCCAACGTGGGGACACCCCATTCCCCCCCTTTTCTCCCCATGACTGCGAGTTTTCAGTACCATGACTCACAACTACGGATTTTCCAGCCAATCCCCTTGACACTAAACGTCCTAACTCCACGCCGCGTCACGCCAATCTCAACCCAATCGCTTTCAGGATAAAAGTTTAGCTTTTCTTATTAAACTCAGCATTTTTAAGGGTGAATTTTCATTGAATTGTCGGGTTCAGTTCATTCATAGTGTGTGCGTGAGTGGTCGTATTATAGTTTAAAATAAAGCCTATTATTTTTTTAATTGGGGTTGAGGTAGTGATGTGCCGTTTTTTAATATTTTCGGGGCTGTTGAGTTACGTATTGAAGATGAAATCTGTTAGAACTGTGAGAAGTAAGTGCTATTTACATTAAAGTTGTTTTGTTGTCTCTTTCTTTTATTCTTTCCCTTTTGAAGGAAATTCATCCTATAAAGTATCACCGCGTCATTAGTCTAGTGGTCCTCAGCACAACTGCTACGCTGGAGGTCCTGGTTTCTATCCCCAGGTTGAGCAGTATTATTGAGTTTTTCTAAAATTCTCAGTAGCAGTTCAGAGTCTGGACCTGTGCTGGGTTAATGGCAATAGGCTCGCTCCCACATGGGACCTAAACATACCGGCGAAGTGTGGGTGTTATACATTACATTGTGGTGACTTACATTAGTACACCTCTGCCTTATCCTTAGGGCAATACAGGCATGATGGTATGTTATGTCATCCTACATAATCTTTTGATTTAATATTTGACATATACATTCCATTAGGATGAAAAGAGCTGAAAATCGGGCTCTGTGGCGTTCACTTAAAGAGGTCTACGTCCAGCAGTGGATGGGGGCTGATGATGATGATGATTCCATTATTTGCATTATCTGAAAGAAATGTCTATGGATGGTCCAGGTTCATCATATGACAATCGGTAGTGGCAGTCATAAGCCCAAAAGGCCTGTTATCCATCTTTCAAATATCGGTATTGCCCAGAAATTGGGTTGTGGATGTCTGATGGCAGTCGCTTTGTGTCAATCACTTTTATTTAGCCGTATCTGGTTATAAGTACTGAACCCAATTGGAATTGGGACAAAGCAAAGCGCATAAGGATGAGAGTTACCTACCTATTCTACTGCAGGGCAATGAACTCTTCTCAGACAGAAATAAATGGGCATTCATCCATGCTTACTCATTGCACACTGATGGTTTGTTACTATAAAGTTCATTGATATGGTCAAGTTTATCTATGCAAATAGATCTTTGAATGTACTTTTAAAAGCTAATATTATATACTACTTAGGTACTAAGAATTTTTAATCAAAACGGTTATAAATGTAATGAATATTTATTTAACGCACATATAATTCTTTTACAATCAGAACAGTTTGAAAAAAAAAACGTATTTTCTGTTATCTTAAAAAAGACGTATTTTATGTAATTTTTAAAAACGATGTATTTTATCTTCGGTAATTGAGAAGGCCGAATATGATTATTTTGGTTGTGTTTTTTCTTTTAATTTAGCTAAATCCAGCCTTATTGTTGAATTTTCTGATAAAAATTGTTTTTTCTATTCTATCCATCTGATAACAATTTTCGTAAAAATAACGTTAAAAATATCGTGACTAGAAAATCGGCAATTAAAATTTCTAACGACAAGTTTGCTGTCGTAGAGGTCCTCTTTAAAAAAAACTTGGTATTTAAATGAACTCTGCACTGACCTGTGCAACTGACTGCACATGTATTTGGAGCGGTTGCACTCAGCGTCGATGTCCACCAGAGCGTTACCGTTGCACAATCACAACTATATTGCGTCGAACAGTTCTACTCATGTACTATAATAAGCATATATCACGCCAGTATTCCTCAGCGGGTTAGCCAGAGACTAATGAGTACACACACAGTTCGCCGGTCCTATGTAAAAGTCGAATTAGTTGAAAAGAGGGAAATGGAATTAAAAGTAAATGATTAAAAGAAAATGGTTGATACCATTTCAATTCAATATTTACGTAATAAGTACGTACATTTGGATTTAAAACAAATACCATTATTATCGTATGACGCATAACTTTTGAAGCTAATGGAAAATCAATGGACGAGCCACGCATGGACGATTGAACACAGTCATACAAATAACATTACATGATTGGACATAAGGAGATTTTACATAAAATTTTAGTTAAACATAATATTCTTCTAATGTCATGCATCATTGGTTTAGTGATACCAAGCACTGCTGTTGAGCATGGTCTTGGATTTTCATTCCCAGGTCTGGCAAAAAAAAAACGAAATTTTCAATAGCAGTTTGGACTTAGGTTTTTAATTGTAATAGGTTTGTACGAACTGTCAGTGTATATTAGATATATCCTTGACTTACCCTTTAGGAAAGGAATACAGCAGTCGCAAGCACGGCTTTTGAGCCAGAGGATCTTGGGTTTCTATATCCAGGTCAGGCAAAATTCAGGGCAGTCCTCTTCCATTATATGGGCCCGGGCGTTACAGTATTGGGCAGTTTATGCCCTAAGAAAGACATTCTGCAAGGTTGCATGCAATAGATTATAATTATTGCCTCTCCAGTAGTCAAATTAACTGCTGATAGCTTACAAGCTTACGGAAATTTAATTTATCATGGTGTCAAAAGAAAAATAAAATATGTAAACTTATATAATCTTATGTAAAAACAATCAATCCTTTCAGTAATAAAAATGCAATATTTTCCTTCAGTAGCATGTTACTGTTCAATAAAACTGGATCGTGTGTAAACTGTCTAAACAGTAGGGCGGGCACCCCCCACCGCTCAGTCTGCAACTGGCCGTACACGAGGCTGAACGCGCGCTGTGCCTTTGCCTACAAAACAAGTGTATAGTGAAGTGCGTTGAAAAAAGCAAGTGACATTTCATTGTTTTCAAAGGTTTTTGGCGCGTTTTTTTTACCACAGAGTAAAGTAACATTAACGAGGTTTTTTTTTTATTAAATAGGTACTTAGCTTTTGAATTTGTTATGTATAAGCGTGTGGGTTGTGTGAGGATTTATAAGGACAGATGCGCGAAGGAAATTTGTTTTTCGTGCAGTTAATTACACTTGAGAGTTTAATAACGTTTATTCGGATGCTATAAGATAATTACCCTCGGTTTTATATAAACCTACGTCGCGTCGGCTTAGTGTTGTTGTTGATAGTACTTAATCTATTACGATTATTTTTTTGACTTGCGGTATGCTGTACATTTTTTTTTTCCGGCTAATAGGGTACCTATGTTTAAAAATCATTGAGAAACTTGCAATATTTAGACTCGCTCCTACGGGTCGCGCCGTTTGATTCCCGAGTGGTACAAATATTTGTATTTCATACACATAGTTTTTTTTGGTCCTGGCCTCGTGGGTGCGTACGGCGTACCTATATTAAACCTAAGTATTTGATTTTTGACAGGTAGGTAGGTAAGTACCTACCTTTCTTATTTTACCTACCTACCAGCCGACGCCTCACCTACTTTTTTTTCATGCGCTGTGTTAGTAAATATAGGACTAAAAATTAAAAAAATACATTAAAGTTTTTTTTTTTCAGTGTTTGTAGTTTTATACAATATCTTGAAGTACCTTCAATATCATGTGTGGTACAATATTATAAGGATTTATATATATAAGGATTTATACATATAAATATTTCATTTTTTAAATTAACTTGATATCAACCATTAATCGAGTATTTAAATTCTTCAAACTTTTAATTAATGCGTAATAGATGAGTTGAGTCTCCTTGAACACATCATTGTTTTTGTAATTCATTGTTTGGCGTAATTAGATGATTTAATTATGCTCGTCTTAGCGTGCGATCAATGCCAAACTGTAGGTGAGACCGTCGGCTATATTGGATTATATTTTATGTGTACCCACCCATCCAATTTTTAACCTCAGATCTTGCATAACGCATTATTATTGCTTATCCATACTGTTTCAACATTCAAAGGTGGTTGCTGTTCCCAATGTGAAACCTCGATTTTACGCGATAGTAAAAAACGAAAATGGCATCATCGAAAAATAATAAAAAAATCCAAGTGTAACTAGCTTGAGACAGAGATAATCCTTTTTCGAAATATTTTACTTAGCGTTACGATTTGAATACCCGCCCGTGTTAATGGATTGACCTTAAAAAAACGTTAAAAAAGCTTTCTGTAGCGAAATCAAGGCAAAGCACTTTACTTTTTTAATTTTATGCAAGTAGCGCACGGCAATCATTTGATACAGCCTAATATTTTTTTATTTCTTAGTTTGTTTTTAAATCGATTATAAGTAGAAACTCAATTAATCTTAAATGTATAGAAATCAAACAGTAGCTCCATCAAAATAACATTCAATTTAATTTGTTGTTTTTTTAAATTGCTAAAGGTAATTAGTTACGATCGCGGTATTAGCATAAATTTAAATATTGATTTTATGGTCATTACTTTATTGTCAGATATATTTATATTGCCATTAGAAAAAACAAAGGAAATAGTTAATTAATTTTTTCGACTCTTATTCTGGCTTAGATTTCTACATGCAGTTTTTTTCGGTTGATCCTTTTTACATAGGAGCTAAACATACCTCAACACAGTGGGTGTAAAAACTGTAACATCTCTGCCTAAATCGAAGAAAACAGGCGTGATGGATAATGCAGTTTCATGATTAATTATCAATGCAGAGACTTGTTCCATATTATTACATCATTCACTTGCAATTCGCAAATATTATTATTTTTATTTTGTTGTGATCAAACATAACCGGGTACCTCACAAATAAAACAAACAAACACTTATGATTGCATTGATCCACGTTCATGGCCACGGTGGACAATCACTGAATACTAATTCGGTTTATTGCAATGGCATAGATTTATTTATTTAGGCATACCTATCAACAATAGAAACATAAACATTGTTAAGATGCAAATTAAGGGATAAAAGATACTTAAGCACAACATTTAAGATAATTAAAATTGAGTAGAATATAATCATGCGCAATTTTTTTATTTATTTTTCCTATTTAAAAAGTACCACAAGGTATGGAATAAGGAATAGGAATAAATAAGGATAAGGAAAAAAGAAATTGTCAGTTATTTATATAAATTTAAATAAATAAACATAATATAAATTCATATAAATAAATAAATATTCATTAACAAATACTCATTAGTGTAGTGATCATAAGCAAGGCTGCAATTTTTCCAGTTTAGTTCTATATTTGTAGCTGTTTATTGTATTTGTTATTTATACTTATATGTTATTTGTTTTTTTTTGTATTTGTTTATATTTATATTCCTATTTATTGGGATCAACCAATTTTACCAGATGCGGACATAAGTATTTTATACGAAGCCACTTTTATTTTATTTTTAAAACAATGTTGTTTATAAAAAGAACACGTCGCGTTCTGTAGTAAATCTTTTCAATTAATTAGGGTTAAGCTCGGATTAAGCTGGAGTTAAGAGGGGCTCGCTGTTAAACCCTACTGGAGTTACACTATCAGTTTCCATTTAGGTACATGACAAGTTGAATGGACTTCAATATGTTTTATTTTAAATTGGTACACATTTTTGACAAATAAAATTAAATTGAAGTATGTGTTTGCAATGTAAAAATAACAGCGTTTTACTACATGAATAAAAGTAGGTACCTACATAATTATGTAGTTTTTTATTTGTTTATTGCCAGTCTGTTTGTTTAGACTTATCTTCGAAAAGGATGGACCGATTTTAACGAGATTTTCTCTAGCAGATAGCGGATGCTATAAGGATATAATTTTAGAGAAATATTATTTATTTTCGTTTTTTGTTCAAATGTTATCTTACATCGTTTCCATCTAAAAGATCTAACATTTCTTGACATTTTGTTAAAAAAATTACCCCTATTTAATTTGTTTTCTCCCTTACCATCATCATACCATCATCACGCCTGTATTCCCCGAAGGGTAAGGCAGAGTTGTACTTAATGTACACCCACAGTTCGCCGGTATGTTTAGGTCCCATGTAATAGGGGGCGAGCCTATTGCCATTCACCGGGCACAAATCCAGACTCCGAGCTGCTACTGAGAATTTCATAGAAAAATCCAATAACACTGCTCGACCTGGGGATCGAACCCAAGACCTCTAGCGTAGCAGTCGCGATTGGGACCACTAGACTTTCTCCCTTAATCAGGCTATATTATGACAAAGCGACTGAGACGGAACAATTTATTGATAACTAGCAAGACTATTAAAATGTCAGAAAAAAACTATTTAGATCTCTGGTTTACAAACATCAATTTAAACAAACCGCAGAATGCCCGACCTGGAGCAACCCTATAAAACAATTTTGATGTTCCAAATATCATACATTCACCCAAAGAAACACTGACCTAAAAAAAAACGCCTCGATGTTCGAAATTCAAAAGCGCCTTACTTAACCTACATTGTAAAGGGAAACAAAATGATTGATCACACGAATATGGTTGGAACTTGGAACTCTTGATACCAAATGGGTTGTTCATGATTGATCGTATACGATGGGCATGTAGTACGAAGTGCGTTGCCCCCCAATAAATGCGGCCATTGTGGATAGACGCAGGCGCACGCAATATTTAGTTGAAAGGAGAAAGAACAGAAATACAGAGTACTTACATTTATAGGCTCACCCTCTATTACTACTTACTCTATTACTTAAATTCAAATTTAAATAATTTATTTTGCAAGAATGTAGTACAGTATTGATGTTTAAATTTGGTTTCGGGTTCTGTACATTCTACCATGACAATGGTGTGCAAAAAATACAATCATAAAATAAAATAACAACATACTTAAATGCAAAACAGTGTTAATAACATAAATACAAAACATTGCTAATGACAAGCCTCTGCAGATAAAACATAGCAGCAGAATTCTACCACATAAAAAAATATTCGCCCAAACCAGTCCACCGCTACTCAATTAGGCAGTCTAAATAGCAAGTTTCTTTAGTCAAAGGCGAACCATTTATTTTCGCCTAAGTGTGGTTCACGTACGAAAACCTCTGAACGGAGGCTGAGCTATAAACTATACTAAATAGGACAACAGGGTCGTTGCCCCCGAAGACATGAGTCAGCATATGTATGTTGTTTGTTGTATCTAGCAATTTGGCTCTGTAAGGGATGAAATTATAAAAACATGGAAGTCAGTGAGTAAATATATGTTTCTTGAAAATTATTTTGTTTGCTAGTTTTTGCTTTGACAAATTGGCAATGGATTAAACGCCAATCTCGTCTGAATTCTCCAAAGGGTTAGGCAGAGATGTATTATGTATATCCACAGTTCGCCGGTATGTTTAGGTTGCATGTAAGGGGGTGAGCCTATTGCCATTCGCCGAGTACAAATCCAAGCACCGAGCTATTACTAATTTAGCTGATTCCTATGGGCATTAAGTACCATATTATTCTGTATACTGTTTTAAGTTTGTTCAATTTGTAGATTTTGACGATGTAAAGCGGGGCAGGAGTTTTTGGGTTATGTTCTCAGTTCGAGTAAACCTTTATAATTATGTATTTTTTAAATTAAATTTACTTATATCGAAAGGCGACATTAGTTGCAAATAATGCAAGAAAATGATAATTTACATGTTAGAAAACACTGTTTTTATCAGTTACACAATAATATGTATTATTAATAGAACCCGTTATGTTACAAAGGCCATTAAGCTATTAATAAACAAATCTTTAAAAAAATCATGAGAATTGGATGTAAATTAACATCTTTAATGTATTTTTAATTTAAAAATACATTTTCGGCCATTTTTGCCACTTAGATAGTTACGGATTCGTACATCTAGCAAAAATGGCCTCACTATGATCATAGATAGTTCTTACCGCGAGTTCGCTAATCGATCAGTTTGAATTTAAAACATCAATTAAGTCAGTTTAAAACATCAGTTAAATTAGAAACATGAATCGTCTCTATGGTAAGATAAAAATAGCTAGAGATTTTTTATGCCGACAGCATTTTTGATATATCATAGACCATTCGAGAAATTTGTTCACACTGTCAGTATTTTCATAGCCGTAAATTTAAAACTTAAAAACTACACATACGGTTTAACACTGCAAAAAATCTAGCTACAATATTTTAGAAGATATAATATTATGATTGTATAAGATTATACAGACATATTGATTATACTTACAGATTTTACAGGCAGACCATAATGACTGTATTAAATTAATATCGATAACTTTGAGACGTTATGTTGCTAGCATACCGTGTTTTCCTTTTTTAAATTAATTAAAAAATATGACGAAAGATGTTAAAACAAAAAAAATGTTCCCTCCTTGGTGTCGACATTTAATTGATAAAATGGCGGGTCCTCACTTCTTTGATCTGACCCCGCCGGTCAATGAAACATGAAGTTGTCGAATTTCGCAATTTAATTGAATTACTAGATAAATAAGCAAGATGAATTTGGAAATTGAATTTGATTTTTATTTTAGCAATATTAGATTGGCTCAGAATGTCACCATTTATCATTGTGACTGACTGACCTCTGCAACTTATTAGGTAATTATAATTATGATGTATATGCAAAAGTATTAGCTAATATATGTCAGGGTCATTATTATTTACTTTAATGGATTATACTGTATCTAATTCTCGATAGGTAAGTATATCTATTATGTAAAAATCTCGTATCACAGTGTATGTTATCGAACTCTTCCGAAACTGCTTGACCGATTTGTATGTTTTCTGTATGTATATTTGGTATTTCTGAGAAGGTAGGCTATTTTTCGCCCCCCTACCCCAACCGCCTATTTTTTAATTGCAATTTTAGTATGGCAGAATAATCTTTGCCAGGTAAGCTAGTCTTTTTATAATATTCTCAGTAACCAGCTGTTTCGTGCTTAGATTTGTGCCCGGTTGTTGGCAATAGGACCGCCCCCTATACATGGATTCCAGTACCATGGTTGCGTTTCCATAACATAACATACCATAACGCCTGTATCCCCGAAGGGGTAGGCAGAGGTGTACCTACTACGTCACCGTTCGCCGGTATGTTTAAGTCCCCTCCCAGTTTTAGGGAGCGAGCCTCTTGCCAATAACCATGCACAAATCCAATCTGTAAGCTGCTAAGACGCTATGACAATTTCATATAAAAACCCAATACACTTTGACACTGCCAATCGAATCCAGGACTTCTCTTGTAGGAGTTGCGCTTAAGACTAGACTAATGAGGCAGTTTGAGGTACACCTAGAGCAAAATAGTCGTACCTACCTGCACCATTCTTACCTACGAGAATAAAGGAATTATAAAGAATGAATTATAATTTAATTATAGTTTATTTTATAAATGATAAAACACGAGGAGACCGACTTAATTTGGCGCACTAATAAAAATGATTATTCAATTAAGTTTTATTTATATTTTATGCTTGGATCAGCATGGGTGACTTCTGAGGGGCCAGGAATAATTTTCATAAACCAAACGATATTATATTATTATTCGTTTTAATTAGTATTCGTGGACAAGGTCACGTTCAGAAACCAGTTGTTCTATTCGACATTTAAAAACCTGTCAAGTGCAAGTTGAAATCTGCAACATTTTCGCAATTTCGCGACGTACCATAGACACATTCACTGCAGTTGTGTATTTAGTTGTGTAATTCTCCACATTTCCCCATTCATAAAAATAGGACTTATTCCGTCGTCGATCATTTTCATTGCCCCAATTTACGGCCATGTCGTGTCATGATATAGGCATTATGTGTTTCATACGTTTTAGGGTAAGTATACATTTTCGTATACATTATGAGTCTTATGAATTTTTTTTTGGAGCTAAACAAACAGCGTGCATATAATTCTAGAGGAGACGAGGCTCGGACAGCAATGCGCTAATACAAAGAAAAATACAAAGTTGTCATTTTGATGTATAGTTTGAGATTGTTAGTGCATAAATGAAAATATTTCCATTTCTCTAGCTTATCAACACTAAAGTAAACCAGGTAGGTACTATGAATGTTTCACACATGCCTGCTTCTTCCTATAGACGAGTTAAAACCTTATTACTGCGTATTTAATACCTCATTAGCACTACACTCTCAGTTCAAGGGACTTGCGTGACATTTTGTTATTTTTTTTTAAATACAACCTAGTTTCTATTCCACAATGACCTTTAAAATCCATCATAAGTTTGTTATTACATAACCTCCATGTAACGTAAATATAATTGGTTAGAAAGGAAATGTAAAATTACGGCATTAGGAACTGAATGTGGGGAAAACTGATTGTTTAAACTTAATACATCATTGTAAACGGTTCATTAAGCGTTGTTTATTAAACATGATTGATTTGAAAAACAGGCGGTGTATCAAATAGAAGAATTAAATTTCACTAGTTGTGGCACGCAGTTTCACACGCCTTGTCCTGGCTGCTAAGCGTCTTAGCATTATGTTAAATATCCTATAACCACCTTCCAGAGATGGACTATTAAATTAAAAAAGACCGGTAGTACCAGAAATTAGGGCGTCTTGCCGGGAACACTATTGTGCTCCCAGATATGTGATATGTGTCCAAATACACAAGGTAACTTTTGTTGAATGTACCGTTTTTTTTATAACGGCTTCCCAAACTCATATATAACATAATTAACAGTAACATCTAACATTTTCCTAATTAACAAACACGCGTGGAATGAAAGTGAGGGCTTTGAGCGTGAGACGAAAAAACCCGCTGAATGAACCACTTTCATTGATTCAGTAATTAGCCCTGTTTATTACTTAGTTCTCACCTTCTCAGCCTTTTGTTTGTAATTGCATTGTTTTTAGAGCTTGAATAATGTATGTAGTTTGGACTGGCTCATTAGTCTAGTGGTCCTAAGCGCGACTGCTGCGTTAGAGGTCCTGGGTTCGATTTTCAGGTCGAATAAAGTATTAATAGCTAATCCTTCAGGGAGTACAGGCGTGATGGTATGTTATATTAAAAAGTAATTGTGCTTACCCCATTTCTTAGTGAATGCATGTTAATACTTATATTGAATAAAATAACCTTTCCCCACTCTAGGGTTTACCCAATGATGTCAGTCCCGGCTTTTTAGGGAATTTCAGGTACCGAGAAAATATCCCGTTCATGGGGTTATCTTCTGGACGGTATTACGTAATTTCCGTTGGCAGCCCTTTCTAGAAAATTCTATGAATATGAAATTATTCGTTGTTGGTACCTTTGTGCCATAATTTACCTGAATATTTCTTTAATATATCTTTACCGTTATATTCTGTTATGAAAGAGAAGACTCTTTCATCACAGAATATAACGGCTTTTTTTTTATAAATATCCCAAAAACCAAATGCATTCAAAAAGTTCCCACACTTTCATTATAAAGCTGAGTATTCATAACTGTAACATTACAAGTATGTAATCATCTCTGATTACGTAATATTAATTACAGTATACATTTATTGTCTCATAATAATTTAATAATTGCTGTTTATGTCTGCGCGTTTAATAAACAATTATTTTACCAACAATACACGGTTATGTAATCGTGCGAGTTTTGACGCAAGTGAAAACGTGGGAGCTATGACGATAGCGTAAATGACGTCACGGACGTTACGGGTAAACGAACTAGATTCTAGGTCTTAATGTTTTTGAGTAATTTGAGTTAATCGGTTCCCTTACATTTACTTCTACTTACCTTTACACAAATATGCATCGAGCCGGTTAATGGTGCACTTTTCGACTTATTAATTTCAGAGCTACAAAAGTCTCAAATTTCTCGAGTTCGAATCCAGGGCACGCACCTCTGTCTTTTCGAAGTCATGTACGTATTAATAATTAATTATCACGCGCTTAAACGGTGAAGGAAAACATCGTGAGGAAACCTGCATGCCTGAGAGATTTTCTTGACGGCATGTGAAGTCTGCCAACCCGCAGTAGGCTAGCGTGGTGGACTATAGCCTAATCCCTCTCGTTCTGAGAGGAGACCCGTGCCCAGCAGTGGGACGATGTAATGGGTTGATGATGTGTTGTGGAATCGATTCCCGGACTACGGAACAAATATTACAATGTATGATATGTTGATTCTGGATCTGGTTATTCCTAATGTAGGGAAAGACTGCCCTATTAGTCTAGTGGTCGTAAGCGCGACTGCTATGCTAGAGATCCTGGGTACAGTCCCCAGGTCGAGCAGTGTTATTGGGTTTTTCTATGAAATTCTCAGTAGCATCTCGGAGACAGTCAGGTTTTGTGCCCGGTTAATGGGAATAAGCTCGTCACCTATTACATGGAACCTACACCTCTGCCTAACTTCTTGGGAAATACAGGCATGATGGTATGTTAAACATAACATGCCATCGCCCTACATAACAATGTAAATCAGAATTCCATCCACAAAATATAACTATTATTGATGAAACATACGATGGTTGCGTCATAGTAGATTATAGGTCTAGGTATTTGTTTGGATTCTAGATTGTCGAGATAATCGTCCTATAAGTCCTATAATATGACATTTCTATCCTACTATTATATTTGGTATGTCCTTATTTTTTCTTTACTTTGACGTAGACATTCATCATCATCATCAGCACGTATTCATCAACTGCTGGACGTAGGCCTCTTTTAGTGACGTAGACTTTGGTAGGGATTTTTTTTTGATATACCGAAACAAATGTAATAAAGTACACGCTAGTTTGAATGTAAATGTGCACTTATTACAAGGTAACGAAGTTTTGTTTATTTTTGGAATTAATGGTTACTTAATGTCTTAGCCGTGTCATTATTATTTATAATCCAAACACTTTCTCTACAAGATTTTTTTTATTCAAATAACACAGGTTAAAATGTCCTTTTTTGGCATAGGTATTTTCAAAGTAAGTTTCTTAACTAGCTACAAGTTTGCAACATTTTCACATTGCAAAATTGGCTTGGAACAGTATCTAGCTACCTATTTACCAGACAAGCTTAAAAAACCTATGTTCTTACTACTAAATACCTCAAGAAATTCAAACCTCGTAATTTTACTTCATTCTGCAAAAATAAATACATTAAATTACACGCAACGAATTCTGTTCGTGTAATTTTACGTAATTTATCCCGTGTGTCCACAGCTTAACTCTCACTGGTGTACCAACTACGAACAGTGAATAGTGATGCGTCGAAAGTGATATAAGAGTGTAGAAAGTACCTAAGTGATGTGTCCGTCTGTATCTTAAAAGTGAACTTGGAAACATGGGACTACATAAACGGGGAAGTAAGTATTGTATTTTGTATTTTTTTAGAAAAATCAAGCTATGTGAATTGTTCGAAAGTTTGTAACATTCGTTCTGTAATGTATTAAACAGTCTATATATAGCCTTATGTTTATATTACACGTGCGATCATCGACGCTCGTGTGGAATCGATGAACTATGAGTTTTTAAATAGATTTGTTTTAAAATAAGCCTAAGAAACCGTTGAAAAATAACTGATAAAATTGAAAAACGCTGGACTATACTTGTGCTAGAACAAATTGAAGGCAAAAAATGTTACCTATTCTCATTTCACAACTGTGTCCCTCCCTACAGTGCAACCCGCGTTTATTAAGAAAGGCTTTTGGAAATTTTCCGAAATAATTTCTTAGCTAATGCCATATCTTATAAGGATTCTATGACATTACTTCATTAAAATTTCATGTTTCTAGGCCTAATAGTTTTGAGATTTCATGATTAATCGGACATTGAGTAAGTACTATTCCATTCATAATGAATTTCGTATATGTTACGTTGAAATTTTAACTGGTCATGTAATTTAAGACATCCCTAAATATATGTCTAAATACCGTCATGGTTGCAAAATGACATAAACATAATTATAAATGCAAAAGTAACTCCGTCCGTTTGTGTGTAACACATGCCTAAACCGCTGAACCATATTTAATGAATTTTGGTACAGAGATGGACGTTGCAGAATGAAATTCCCTTTGTATCTTTAGGATGCGAGTCACCCGACATGACAAAAGAAATACTGCTTATATTCGTAAAAAAATAATAAACAATTTCATAATAAGGCTATATAATTTCGCAAAATGAGTCACTGAACCAATTGTATAATCCCAACTCGTCCCATAATCAGAGTCATTACAGAGATTGGCCTTATTCATACCGTATGAAAGCAATTTCAGTCCGTCTGCCTCTGAGTAATGCGTCTGACTCATTATGGAGGATTGTATGCGTAGCCTCATATGTATCGAGTTTTTAACCTTTTGGAGCTTAGCAGCAGCGAGCTTAGCTTAGATAATTTTTTAATAGATCAACCATGACTTTCATAATTTGTACCTATTACAGTTTGAGTGTTTGTCGAGTAAATAATAATTAAACGATAATTTTTTTTTTTAACCGTGGGAGCGCCATGCTTCGGCACAAATGGGCTAAACAGGAAACCGGCGTGAAACAACACTTATGTTGTGTTTCGCCGAGTGAGTGTGGATACCGGAGGCCTAAACCCTTTTAAAGGGCCGGCAACGCACTTGCGACTCCTCTGGTTTCGCGGTGTCAATGGTAGGCGGTTAATCGCTTACCATTAGGCGATCCGTCTGCTCGTCTGCCCCAAAACCATATTAAGTCCAAGTGTGCCAACCCGCAGGTAAGCTAGCGTGCAGCCTAATCCATCTCACTCTGAGAGGAGAACCGTGCGCAGCAGTGGGACAATAAATTAAATGGGTTGATGATGATGAAGTTGTATTTTATATTTTCATATCTAAGTAAAACTCGTGAGCTTTTCATACAATAAACAATAAGTGACATACCATAACGTCTATACACCAACGGTTCACCGATATTATTGGGGCGAATGGGGATGATGGGCGGTAGGGTAAGAATTCCTAAATAAAAAATCCTGGTAATAGAAGACCTTGGAATCGAACATAGAACAGGAATCTGCTCCTTTAAGAGATTTCTTAAACTTTCGGAATAGTATGAAAACTGTTCTATGTTCTTATAATGAATCTAAAAACATTGCGTTTATTATGCCGTTTTAATTGGGACAGCCCTGTTAAGTTCTTAATATAAATACTTGTTGTTTTAGGGTTGGCTCGCTTCCTCGCTTATTTACCAGTATATTTACTATAGTTTGTGAATTTCACAAAGGCTCGTGAATCAATTCATTTTGAACCCTATGTATATACCCTACCCGAGCATCATGAAATTTATGCCAACAATATTATGAAAGTGCCAATATTATCATTTAGGTAAATACTCCTCTACGCTAGCGATAACAATTAGAGAAATCAATACGACTAACCAAACAACTACTTATACTTAAACAAGCGTAGAAAGTAAACAGTTGAAACATTAAATAACAAGCGTACAACCTTTTAAGTTTTATACCAATAATGTTACATCACGTTACGCCGATCGATGAGGCGATGACAAACAAACATTGACCACTTTCGAACGTACGATGCAAGTGTCATAATGACGTTCGCTGTCAAATTTTGCCGCGTAACGCTACAAAATGGCTGCCGCATTTTCAGATTGGTTATGAAGAGGTACTTTCTTCATGCCCATTTTCCTTTATCGGACTCATCGAATATTGAAACAGCTTTCGTCGGAACTTTGATGGCACTAAAAGTACCCATAGATTAAATGGGGTGTCGTTTGAACTTCGTTTAAAGTATTTTTCTCGCAATAAGTTCGAATTTTGTCTCAAGGGTTTTTCGAGAGGTACCTAGGTACTTAATATGTTAAGAGGTTTGTAAGCTTATATTAAACCTTTTCAACTGCCTCAGTAGTTCAGTGATAACAAGTGCGGCTGCTAAACGAGAAATCTTGAGTTTGCTTCCCAGGTCGAGCAAGATCTAATTGGGTTTTTATATGAAATTTTCAGTAGCAGTTTTAGTAGAGTTTAGATTATTATTACTAGATCTTGCTCGCGGATTCCCTCGCGTCCCAAAAATATTAATTAAGAGGATAGTAGGTATCCGCTTCGCGCTCCATACAAACGTAGTTTTGCCCTTGCTTGAATTTTAAACAATGAAAGTCATTGAAATTTTGCAGTAACAATCTTATCATTAAAATACGTGTTCCTGTAGTATACAATTTCATTTCAATATACGGTTAAAAAGTTACACGAGCTCAAAGATTGGCAATTTTCGTTGAAAAACGGCCCAACTTTGTGCTAGTATTCCTCGACAATGTATCAATACAGAAACATTCTGATTCGAAAGAAACCCAGATAATATAGTGAATATATTTTTACAAGTTTTTACAAGTTTTTTTTTTACGTATTTACAATATTATAGATATAATCTCCAAAATTCGGAACATAAGAAATACGCGTGAAAATGTTGCAAATGTATTGTTGTTTCTCCTCTCGGGCACGCGTTCGCATCGCGAGGGATAGAGACAGCGACAACTGTGCAACATTGTTGCGTTCGCGAGGGACACTCCTCTCTATAATACTCTACTATAACTATATATAACTATATACTCTACTATAACTGCTTCTAAGTTACTATAATATGTACTGTATGTAATATTTATGCAACTAAACTCATTTCATTTCATATGCTAAGTAATTTAAGTTACCTCCAGCAATACAACTGTGGAAACTACATGCAATTCCGTGCACTACTTTTTGCGTGATGTGCATACAAAATTACAAACATACATACAGACAATCAAAAATTATAAAAACAATTGTTTTGGCTTTGGGCTTGTATAACTCGTATTACTTATATCGTCGATACAGACATCGTTCAGTTGCAATTTAATTAAATGTAGGTACTAAAGTATGTTTAGATTTTGTGATAGTGACCTATTTTACTGAAGTTAATTTAAATCCATTATGTAAGTTCCCACATGCAATCAATTCAAATGACCCACAATTTATTATATTAATTCAACAATTTAACAATTATCCCTATTGAAAAGGATGAACAAGCGATTTAAAAAACCAATTACGATTAGATAGAGAATTCGTTCTTGCAAATTATATTCTTTGATCGAAATTCTAATACTTAATTCTTATTAATGTATATGAAGTTGATGCGATTTTACTTGATAGGTCTTATATATACTTACCATACCTTTATTTCGCTTTTCTACACACACACGCTATCGATTGCATTGTACAAAGGGTTAGGCAGACGTGAACTAAGGTATCACATAATATGTAGGTTCGCTGGTATGTTGGTCGATATAGGGAGGCCGAGCTTTGTAAATACTTACAAAGCTTCTAGGTACTGATTATGTTCTATTAAAAAAACCGGCCAAGTGCGAGTCGAATTCGCGCACGGAGGGTTCCGTACCATTACGATTTATGACGTATTAAAAACAACTACTTACTAGATTTCTTTCAAACCAATTTTAGTTGAAAGTTTACATGGTAATGTACATCATATTTTTTTATTTTTATCATTCTCTTATTTTAGAAGTTACAGGGGGGGACACACATTTTACCACTTTGGAAGTGTCCCTCGCGCAAACTATTCAGTTTAGAGAAAAATGATATTAGAAACCTCAATATAACTTTTGAAGACCTATCCATAGATATCTCACACGTATGGGTTTGATGAAAAAAAATTTGTTGAGTTTCAGTTCTAAGTATGGGGAACCCCCTAAAATTTTTAGTTTTTGTCTATTTTTGTGTAAAATTCTTAATGCGGTTCACAGAATACATCTACTTACCAAGTTTCAACAGCATAGCTCGCATAAGGATTCCATTTTTTGCCATTTGGCTACGGAACCCTAAAAAAAGGTCTGGCAATCGAAACCTTCAACAAACAAATTCTTATAATAGATCAAATATAGTCATGTCAAAGTCAATGTCAATATTATTATTTTGATATAATTAATATGTCAAAACGTTTTTTTTTATATCCTCAACGACATTCCTGCAGGGATTTCTATTTCTTGAAGTTCACATTCTCACTCAATTCGGATGTTGGATTGATGGTCGATTTGTTGCAAATGCTTGCCCCCGTAATATGGGATCAAAAACATACATACCTCTGCCTAACCCTGTAATAATGTAATAGCATTCATGTAATATTTGTATTTAATGTCACGGATTAAAATAAAATGCTTTTAAATTGACATTTACGTAGGGTTGTCCGTAAAGCGTGACAGTCTGCAACGAATCCTCAATTAGATTTCTTGAAGTTTTAAAAGCGCACAGTGGGGCCGTCTGAAGGTCGCCTGAAAATCGATACGCGTCGCTTTCTTGTGAACTCGTGTATACGTGTAATATTTACTTACTGTTTCAGCAGTGTTTGATTGGTATTGGATATAGGGAAATTGTATTAATTATTAAGGACTTTAGTGGTACAGGCGTGATTTAGCTAGTTACGTTTAAACATAATTGCATGTAAGGTAGTTAATTTTTTTTTGTAATCAGTATAACTTTATACTTACACATCATCATCAGCAACAACCCATTACATTGTCCCACTGCTGGGCACGGGTCTCCTCTCAGAACGAGAGGGATAAGGCTATAGTCCACCACGCTAGCCTACTGCGGGTTGGCAGACTTCACATGCCGTCAAGAAAATCTCTCAGGCATACAGGTTTCCTCACGATGTTTTCCTTCACCGTTTAAGCGCGTGATAATTAATTATCAACTTTAACTTATACTTACACAGGTAGAAGAATATTATTTATCGATACTTTTTCCAAAACAAATAAGCAAAAACGTATTAATCATATTTTTTTCAGAGTTCAGAATGTTAATTTGATAACAATACCTACTGTCTTTTTTATTGTTTATTTCCTTCGAACTTTTACGGTGAGTTTGGTGATTTCTGAGAGTAAAATAGATGAATATATCCACAGTTCCCCTGTTAATATTCAGCCAACTCACAGTCAAAAAATCACATCCTGAACTTATTCGATGTCCTTTACAGATATAGGTAGGTACTATAAAGAAAAACCCATATTTGTTTAACTTAGGAACCAATCCCAGGACTCCAAGCTAAGGTACTTGCGACCACTAGACCGATGAGCCAATCAAGAAACGTAATTACGAAAAATCAAAATATTCCAAACTATACCAACATGACCTTCTAATCTTCAGTCATACAAATTCTATCCATTCCATTAGTACAAGTGCATTTTATGAACCAGCATGGTTCGTGCTGTCAGCCATTACTATGAGTTATGTTGAAGGAATGTGACATTCAACGTCACTCCGCAAGGCCTGGGCTTTGAACTTGATATGAATAATAGAACTTAGTTACTGTTTGTTAAAGGATAGGTAGAGTTGATGGTCATACAGTTCCTTATTACTGTTATTATATACTTAATATTCTTATTATTACTTAATATTTATGTTAAGTGAGAAAGTAACACCGAGCAGCACATTTGTAGGTTAATTTTAATCAATATTATTTCAATTTCTGTGTAATAATTATGCCTTTTGCATTGATTTAAACGCAGTAATACTTATTTAAGGTAATGTGCCACTGTCAGTACTTTTTTCGGAACAACTTAATTACATATAATATATCTCTAACTAACCGCCGGCGTTGGTACATAAATTATATTAACTGAATGTGTCGCCTTACTGTCATCATGTATGGTTTTAATATAAAAATGTTCAATTAAGTAATCAGAATCACGCTTGACTACCCGACCAATTAGGTGGAGGTGTTCTTCTGTACACCCACAGTTCGCTGGTATGTTTTTGGGTCCGATGTGCTAATAGGCCTAGCCATTAACCAGGCACAATCCAAACTCCAAGCTGCTACTGAAAAATAAATAAAAACACTGCTCGATTTGAGAATCGAATCCACTCTAGGACCTCGGCAACCGCTCTTGCCAATGAGGTTTGTTCAAGTTCAGTTCTTGGACAATTACTACGTAGATTCCCATCTCACTCCATCCAAAACTAGGTATATTAGGTAATTTAATTTTTTTAATGGGTATTTGTTCAAAAACAGATTAATTCTAATTTCATTCCCACAGTAAAGGTTTTATTGACAAGCGGTATTATAACAACAGTGGCATTACCCAAAAAGTATCAATTATGCAGCGCTATTGTGGGCCGGAAGCGGGCGCGACCGTTACGTTAGTGGACACACGCCTTTATTTTGTGGTGCAAGTGAGAGAAGGTAGCGGGTTTTGTTAAAGCTGTACAATGACATTCAGAATATATGATTATACTGTATATAATATGTATATGTATTAAAATAAACAGACTATCTACAATAAACCTTATAACTAGTAAGTATAGGAAAATTGGGAATTTTTATACCATTTGTATAAAAGTTTCTGTGGGTACCTACATTTGTTTAAAATTTGACAAACTACTTACAGAAAAATCATCACACGTGTTTCAATTTGGCATAAATGGCATAATTAATATACGAGGATTTTAATTGTCCAAGAGTAGTACGGAATATCAAGAAGACTTACATTAAATTACTTTAATAATTATTTAAAAAAAGAGAGATATTTTTGCATATTTTCTTAGCAATAGAAGAAAGAAAGAAAGAAAAACTATTTATTTTTAAGCACAGATGTATAAAATAAGCATAATAAGTACTACTTATACGTACAAGCAAATTATGTTTATTACAAAAATCAGTTTATTATAGAAAGCTGACACAAGTCCCCATACCCTGCACGCTTTGTCGCTCACCCTATGGTTACATGGGAGATGAATGGGAGAGGGTGCTCAAAAAGCCATGTAGTCCTAACTTGTCGAGCGTAACTCCTTGTGTAGGGCAATTGATGCCGGTTCACACGTTGTATATATTAAGGCAGATTGTCTCGTTTTGGGCGCCAATTTTTTTTTTCCAAATGATACGTCTAGGGTCATGGCAGTAGGAATTCCAACCTCTACTATAATATGTATTTACAGAAAAACAAGATAAAAAAGAATTTGGCGCGCTACTTAGCGATTATTTTTTCAAACTGACGACTTCATTAGTCCAGTGTTCCTACGCGCAAATGCTACGATATAGAATCTGGGGTGGTTTCCCAGGTCGAGCTAAGTGTTTTTGGATTTTTCTACGAAATTCTACGATTTGTGCCCAGTTAATGCCATATTAACCTATTTTCAAATAGGCTCGCCCCCTATTACATGGGACTTAAACATACCTACCGGTGAACTATAGGTGAATATTATTCGGTCCTCTGCCGAACCCTTCAGGGAATAGAAGCCTGATGATATGGTATGGTATTTACTGTAAGTTAAGCCAAAGGAGTTTTCATAATCGTTGATGCAAAATTTATAGTGTTTTATTTAATGCTCAATTTTTTTTTTATTTTTTTTTACCATTAAAAAAAAAGTATATTAAGTAAGTATGGATAGAATAGAGTTAGTTAATCATATTAAGGTATATTTTCTTGTGTAGTCACCTACAATATCTGAAAGGTCAGTTTTTAAGTGATTTTTAACACTTATGTGATTACAATCAAAGCTATGATAATATTTTTACGGTGCGTAAATGTATGACGGGCATGACGGCTCAGTTTATAAACCTTCGTTATAAAATAGGTATGTTATTGACACTTTTAATAATAAGGTCTATCGATTTTCGGAAGTGTCACGCATTTTAGGTGAAAGGTTAAAAAGTACTTGTCCGTAAAATCAGTTATTTGCCAATATTTTTTCCGTATACAGCTTCCTGCATTACGTATAAAATCTAAATGTGCATCACGAATCGTAATCTGCGTAAATAATCGATTTGCACAGTTATTATATAACTTTAGTGTTTATTCGGAAGTTTATATTTGTGTGTAACAGACATGCGATATGCGTAATACATACGAATTATAATAAATTATTGCATTTGTCTGGCACATATTTTTATATAATTCATTTTAAACGGATGCACAGACATACATTACAATTTATTCGCGATGTAAAAAGTGAACGGGTGTTTTAATAAAACGTGATTAATATTAAGTACTTCTCCTAATTTACGTTATGCAGTTTAACATTGATACTTTTTTAATTAATAAAGAATTAGAACAAAAATATTCACGATTTATTTAAGGTAGGTATTATAATTATTTAACGTTAAATTAAAATAAAAAAATACCTTTTTTTATCGCTGTTATTTTTCCTTGGACCACACAACAATGACCTGATATTGGCATGTAACTATTAGACCAGTAATGTTCGCTATAATATCGCTGCAAGGGTTATTCTCAATGACTATTCGAACTTGTATCGGGACGGGATTTAGTCATCCCGCCATTACGCCATGTTGCGGGGATTATCTGCGGGGAGGGATTCGGTAACACGATTGGTTCGGATTGAGTCAGAATTTAATAGGTTTGTGTTGATTTTATGCGGTGTTATGGAGATTGCAATTTGTGACTATGTATATTACAAATTAAGTGCATTTTTCATTGAAATGATGCCACAGGGATTAATTCCTCATAAATTGTGGATTATTTATAAATGAAATTGCCTCATACGTCCAATGGTTTCAAGAACCCAATAACACTGCTCAACCTGGTAATGGAATCTAGGACCTCTTTCTCAGCGTTCGCGCTTGTGACCACAAGACCATTGAAGCAGTTAATGTACCATATCACGACTTACCACGATGTAATTACTGTCAAAAGTTTTCTACCTAGTTGTAAGGTTATTTCGAAACAGAAGAAGTTTTAATTAGGTTACCTATTTTGAAACTAAGTAGATCACAATAAAAGAATCGTTTTAAAAAGGGTCTTTTCCAATTCCATTCACTTCATAAAGTTACTTGGGCTCTTACCTAAACACTGACACAATTACTTCATGAAAGTCGAGGAAAACACTGGTATACGCACATTATTTCGTAAATACACGCGAAATATCATTATGGTTTTTCTTTTCCCGCATGATAACGAAATAATATAAACTTTTTGAGACAAAAGGCCACCTACGTCCTTTTCCAACGTCTGATCTATCTCTATCCCAAATACCCTATTTTGGGATAGAGATGGACTTATGTTATATTATTCTAAATAACAGGCCTATTGTAATATACATTTAAATATAAGACATAGGTATAGATATCCACTGAAAAAATATTTAAATAGATTAATAAAGTTCTAAGATACGAGTATAAGCATTTTGAATTTGGAAACCAAATAAACGTATTATTATATTATTATTTTAAGTTTCTGGTGGGATTGAGAGGGGTTGCTCTGTCGCTTTCCCGCAAAAGAGTGTATAGAAATTTTATGGCATATCGGATTGTGACGTCACAAGCCAATATAGTGCCATCACTGTCTAGCATAAAATGAAAATGCTTAGGTATAGGTACTTATTTTTGAACCAATTTTAATTTTGTTTAATTTTTTCGGCTCCATAGAAGTTTAAAAAAAATAATTATGGGACCATAAATTAGTCAGCTAATCTATTCAAAAAAAAACATCAGCTGTTTAAGTGTGAAATCGTAGCAAACACCGAAGGAGTAACTTTTGCTTTTAGAATATTATTAGTATGGAAGTAAGTAAGTATTATATTTGTATAATAAAACGAGTAACAGTTTTATTATACAAAATTATATCTACATAAACACAGAGGGAAGAAGGATAAATTGTTCTCGGCGCGGCCATTGTTAGGGCTTCAGCTCTGGTTACAATGAGGCCTGCCAAGTGCACGGCCCCCGACCAACTTGTACAAAACCTTATTTTATAAGTATTTTGGCATCATATAACGATTACGATATTTTTTTATGAACATTAAAGTGATTATTAGAAACACAAGCTATATGCTTAGACCCTGGTCTAAGGACAGTTTTAAAAGTCAGTGTTTCATATATTTTTGAGTTTCAGAATAAATATATATTCTAAACATATTCTACAATCATACCATATTGTAGACATAATGTAAAATCTAGTAGTCATCACCGCCCATGGACATCTGCAAAACCAAAGGACTTGCAGGTGCGTTTCCGAGCCTATTTAGGAAAAGGGAGGGGAAGGAGAAAAGGAGAAGGAAGGGGATTGGGGGAGGAATTGGGCCTCCGGCCCTCTCGCTCACCGAACGAAGCGCAGTAGCGAAACGCTACTACTCGGACGTCGGTCTTCTGCGAGAGTGTGGTACTTCCCCGGTCGAGCCGGCCCATTCATGCTGCGAACAGCGTGGCCCTACCACAACAGAATTCTTGATGCTGATTCTCTCCATCTTTGTCCACAGAGAATGGTCTGCTCTCGTATGAGAATCCGAACTACCACTTGGATCCATCTCGGCTGGAGTCAGCCATCTACAGTGACTTGTACGACATGCACGACGAGAAGAACACCCCCGATGACTACGACAGCTACCTGGATAACAGGAGGTGAGTGGAACAGAGAAATTAGGGGTATTACCTGTCCTTTTAGTCTAATCTTTAGTCTAGTTGCATACAGATTTGTTTCTCATAGTGATCGAGTAGGTACCGTAAAAGTTCGTCATAAGCTGCTAACTCATAAGATTGCCCGTTAGCAGTCAGACATTCCTCATTTCCAGCCTAGCTCAACATTCGGCTATATTCAACAGGTATACGTGCAGAAAATCCACATCCAACTAATTTTAACCAGGATTTCGAGACTGCCTCATTACTCTAGTGGTTCTCGGTGCGACTGCTATGCTTAAAGTCTAATTCGATTCCCATGTCGAGCAGTTATTGAGTTTTTCTTAAAATTCTCAGTAGCAGTTCGTTCAGAGTATCATTATATATATATATCATTTATGCCCGGTAATTGGCAATAGAGTGGCCCCCTATTAAATGGAACCTATTTATATGTATAAGCAATCTGTGAGCGTACCCTTCAGAGTAAATAAGCTTGATGGTATGAACCACGATTTAATAGGACCTCTGTCTTGCATGAACCATGGTTTATCGTTTTTCCCATTTCTCTGTGATTTTTTATTCTAAGCATATCAACCATGCTTTGCTATGACTTATATAAAAAGTAAATAAACTGATTCATGTTGATTCCTCAAGGAATCTTAACATAATATTCAGTAGTCGTTTCTACACCATTGCTTTTTTGAACCCTTTGTGCTCTCGCCAAAACGTAGGATCTAAAAATTACAAATAAACTGTGGGTCTACCTCTACCTACCCTTTTGGGAGTACAGGCGCGATGGTATGCAATAATGCGTAGTATTTAGAGTGATTCTTCTGTCCCTATTTTGACTAGTGCGATGCGTTACGTCACAGCTGTGGAGTGCACCGACCCGCGCAGTGCGCAGTCGCTGCATCGATCCGATGCATTCTGCCCCGGGTAACTCGGAGAAGAGCAGTACACACTTGATGTGTTTTGGGATCATTTTTATCATGCAACCAGTGCGTAATTGAAGAGTATCAATTGAGCGATGCACGATCGTAAATTTTCTTTAGGCTGTTTTTAAAAAGTATACAGATAAGACAACATTGCCACTATGATAATAACATAATATTATATAAATATTATCATAATCAGCCTGCTATGACCCAGACCTACTCTCGGTGAGAGAGGGAAGATGGAGGTGTGTGAGAGGAAAAGGGCCTTAGTCCACCACGAGGGCCCAGTGCGGGTTGGTAGATGTCACGTCTTTGAATTTTTGGCTCTAGGATATGCCGGTTTCCTCACGATATTTTCCCTCACCGTTCTGGTGATGAAAATAATTTGCACTCGAAAATAATTTACACTCTAAATTCAGAGCTGCTACTACAAAACCGAAAGAAAACTTTGCCAGACCAGCATCGAATCTCGCTCGACCGAAAAGACCAAATTCGGATGATATTCAAAATACATTTTAAACCGCATAAAAAATTAGAGAACCAAAGTAAATCAATCATTTTTTTTTTTAGAATACACATATTTTTTACCCAAACGCAAATATTAAACACGCTAGTTTTATGGCCTCGCTTTGCACACGCAACTGGCGAACAGACCAACTTCCGCTCTAAACATTATAATAAACGCCACATGTCATAAGCTGACAGCGATTTAAGCAATGACTTATGACTTTGGAAATTCAGTATAAATTTTCATTGTATAGTAATCATGTGTTTCCAAATACTTTATTATAAGATCAATTAAATACAACGGATTGATTTCTCGATGACAGTATCAATCGATAACAGACATTGATACGTCTAACAATCGCCATCGAAATTAATCAAACATTTATTATACATACATACCTACATATATTTATAGGAAGTAAATAATAGACGAGTCTAGTGCAATTCCACATCAAGCTGACAGCAGTCTTGGATTGGTCATTCTATTGACTCAAAGATGAAAATGGTGATGAAAAGACCGAGCTAAAATACCGGCCGATTAAATTTACTGGTTAAAAGTAAACATTACCAGTGGACCCGTCTGGCTTTTCCTGCCCGAAATCGATCGCAAAGCCACTTATCGGGTCCAATTTTTCCATTTTTGTTTAAACATTCCCTGGACTTTCACAAATATTTTAAAAACATAATTAACCAAATCGCTCTAGCCGTTCTAGAGTTTTAGCGGTACTAAGGACCAGCAATTTATTTATTGTTAAGTTGTTCGCTTGTCTTATGGCCCCACCATGCACGCAAACAGAGCAACATCCGTTTTGAAAATAGATAAAGAGCTGCAGTGCGCGGCGCGAGCGTGCGCTAGTTCGTTTTCAATGAAGTATTCTTCATTGGGCCATAAAACCAACGTTGTATAATTATTTAATATGGTACATTATTCTCGGCTACTAAGTGCCAAGTCCCAGTTATAAGTATGGATTCGACTTCTAATAATAATGTCAGTAAAGAGACGTCCTCTTGGGTTCAATTCCCAGGTCGAGCGTTATCGGGTTTTTCTATGAAATTCTCAGTACCAGCTCAGCTCAGCTCAGCTCAGTTTGAATTGGTGCCCGGTAAATGGCAATAGGCTCGCCCTCTAGTAAATGGGACCTGATTATACTGGCGAAATGTGGGTGTACATGAGTACACCTCTGCCTAACCCTTGAGGGAATGCAGGCGTGATGATGGTTTTACTACAATTCTTCATTCACTTAAAAGGAATAACAAAAATGAATCAACACATACTCTCTCGAAAAATATAATTTGTGTTCAAAAACAAAACAGCGCCACAGAATAAATGAATCCTGCACTTTGGCGTGAAAAGTTTGCCAGTTCACAAACATCGTTACACGGGATTTTTACGAGCCATCGTCGGGTTCGCGTGGAATCGTATTAAAAACTTTCAACTTGCTGTTTTTGCTGGTATTCATTTTGCTGTGGAAAACTAAAATTTATTTTTGAGTAAGTATGTTATAATTAAATTTAAAAAATATTAAAAAGCAGTGATAGCCTAGCGATATGACCATCGGACTGCCAAGTCAAAGGTCTCGAGTTCGAATCTAAGGCACGCACCTCTGACTTTTCGAATTCATGTGCGTATTAATAATTAATTATCACGTGCTTAAACGGTGAAGGAAAACATCGTGAGGAAACCTGCATCCCCGAAAGATGTTCTTGACGGCATGTGAAGTCTGCCAACCCGCAGTAGGCTAGCGTGGTGGACTATAGCCTAATCCCTCTCGTACTGAAAGGAGACCCGTGCCCATCAGTGGGACAATGTAATGGGTTGATGATGATGATGATGATGGTGATGTTATAATTAAGATATTTTTAGTTACTGTATTTGCCATTTTTGAGTTTGTGACTACTTTTGGTAATATTTTTATAGAATAATCTAGGATTAATGCAGAATATGGATGAGTAGATTCAAGGATTATTGTTTTTAGTGAGTGTGACTGTAAGTATCTGAGACTGAACGGGCAGTCTATATTAATAAATATTATTGTCTGTTATTAACATCAACAGCTTTTTATTAAGAAAGTATACTTACATACGGCATTTATAACAAAAATACATTTATTTTTAATTTTGTCTGCCTTCGAAACGTCTAGACCGATTTTAATGAGACTTTGACTGACAAATAGTCATTAAAGAAATAGTTAATCCTTATATATCAGTTATAAGAAGTAACTAGGCTATTTACTGTCGCCCTAGGAGACAAGCAAAATTAAAACAAACAGAAAGTTAAACGGCGCTTGAAACCGCTAGGTACAGCTTATTAATTATATTTTTTAATAAGTAATAATTTAAAACAAAACAAACTTATTACGTATTATTAGTTTCAAGACTGCCTCATTAGTCTAGTGGTCCTAAGCGCGACTGCTACGCTAGAGGTCCTGGGTTCGATCCCCAGGCCGAGCAAAGTGTTATTGGGTTTTTCTATGAAATTCCCAGTAGCAGCTCGGAGTCTGGATTTGTGCCCGGTTAATGGCAATAGGCTTGCCCCCTATTACATGGGACCTAAACATACGGGCGAAATGTGGGTGTACATTAGTACGCCTCTGCCTAACCCTTCGGGGAATACAGGCGTAATGGTATGTTTATTAGTTTCAAGTCACAATTTTCAATTTAAAATTGCCAAAAAAACTAATACGAACTGAATTTCTCCCCAAGTTATGGGAAACATCTTTATTGAGATCACGTCGTCGCTCCAATATCTGACTGCATCCGAGAGAACGTGTCGCCACCTAGCGACGGTAATTGCATTTATTCTGCTGCACAATATACAACCTTATTGTACACAACAAAGGATGAATTTAGCTTAGTTTATTATACTGTTGTAAGTCTAATTAAAGGATTATTGCGTTGGGTGTAGCTTTTAGCGTGAAATAATAATGTTTCTTGGTTATGACATGGGAATTGGAGCAAATAATACCTTAAAATAGATTTGCTAGAAACGGATTTTTGAACTAGAAAATAGAATTCGAAAAGTGCCTTATAAGCGGATATTCGCTCTAGCTTTGGTGTACCTAACCAGAAGATGCAGGTTCGAAACCTGCCCGCAGTCGTATTTTTCCTTCACTGATATAAGTTAAAAAAACACAAAATTTTGAAATTACGAACAGATACTTAAATATTATTTGTAAAGTTTCAAACTTTCGCAGTTTCGCAAACGACATTTCAACATTTGCAAGTACATTCTATTTCAAGTTTGTTTCCAAGACCAGACAAGTTGCTTACATTGAATTTTCAGGAGAACAAACAAGTTGCAATTGCAAGTGAAAAGTTGCAACTTGCAACCTTGTTGACGGACCCGTGATCATAAACTAGAGGATTCAGTTTCTTATCTAGTCGCGTTACTTAGTAGTTAGTTCTAAAAAATATGAGTCTGTTTTCATGCTTTAAAAGGTACGTAAATTCATTTTGTCTTTTTTTTTCTTATTACAAATGTTGCTTGAAAAAGAAATTTCGGTGTTTATAAACTCAATTATCCAAATACTTAAGACTTGGAATAACTATATTGGGGTTAAAATGGCCACGGTTGCATTTCTCGGAATCAATTCATATTTAGAACGAATAGCAACTCCGTGGTGACGTGAATCATAATATGATTCATCCAAAGCGGCTTTATTAGCCTAGTAGTAGGCTAAACCAATATTTGTTTTGTGCGGGGATCGAAACTGCGACCCTTTACTTACGTGGAAGTCTGATCGCTCAACCATTGTACCAATTTTGATGTCATAACCATATTATAATATGTCATACCATTACACGTTAGTGTCCGTCGCTCTAAGTTCGTATTAGTTTGAATTAATCTCAGAAACTACTGTACGGATTTTCACCAATACAAGGGATTATCTAGGTAGGTTAGGTTACAATTTAAGGACATAGGGGCAAAGCCGGCGTGGCTCGATAGTATGATTTAAAATGGTACCCTTACCTTTCAGCTCGTGTACATATCCTGCTTAACCATTCGGGAAAAACACGAGGCGTTTGTATGTCAGACTTCCACCCAGTCAACAAAACTGACTAGCTTCAAGAAAAATAACATCATAGAGATAGAAAGACCCCATTACATTCCAATGCATCGTACGTGACTTCTCCAATTTAGAGTTGAAATATTGCAGTCGCTGGAACGACGCCTTTCAAAGACTATCGGCTTTTACGGGCATCGACGCGCTTCAATCTGGACAAGTGCTTTTTTAAGAGACAAAGGGGCTTCGATCACGATTGGACATGGAACAATACTAGCTTCCTTGGCTGGGCTTTGGCACCTATAATTTTGAAATTGAATTTTAGGCTGTCTATTGTATTCTTCGGTAAAATATGTAGATACTTGATCGAAGATTGTATTGTTGTAAGTTGATGAAGTTCCATAATAAGCATACCATTCCATCACGCCTGTATACCGCAAAGGGTTAAGCAGAGGCGTAGTTATGAACACTTAAGTACTTAGTGAACCGGTATGTTTTAGGTCTCATGTAATACGGGATGATCTTTATGTTATAACCGGACACAGGTTCACCTTCCTAACTGCTTCTGGGACATTTAATAAAAAAACCTAATAAAAATAGCTAGACTTGGTAATCGAACCTACACTTCATTTATTATAATAACAGATAATTGTTACAACGTCATCTTTATTTTAATGGAGGCGGAAATTCATAGGAATTTATCTCATTAATCATTTACAAAAATGTAATTCACTAAACTAACACTGACTGCCTCGTTGGTCTAGTGGTCCCAATCGTGACTGCTACGCTAGAGGTCTTGGGTTCGATCCCCGGGTCGAGCAAAGTGGTATTGGGTTTTTCTATGAAATTCTCAGTAGCAGCTCGGAGTCTGGATTTGTGCCTGGTGAATGGCAATAGGCTCGCCCCCTATTACATGCGACCTAAACATACCGGCGGACTGTGGGTGTACATTAAGTACAGCTCTGCCTAACCCTTCGGGGAATACAGGCGTGATGGTATTATGTAATTCACTAAAATGCAGTTATTTCAATAAAATAACATTCATTATTTTGTCGTTATTAATGTTAAAGGCAGTGGAGTACATACCCATAGAACCGCATAATCAGCATTATCACAGAGGTCCTCATGCGAGTTTATAATTTGCTCTTTCCCTCTAAAAAAATGTCGGGTAATGGTACATTGTAGTCTATTTTCATCCCAAATTCTGTGCCTCGTTTACAAATAATAGTGGCAAAGCATCCAGGCTCAAAGTGGCAAGTGGGTGGTGTATCTATTTATAGACAGATCTATAAGTTACCTCGAAAACAAGAACACAGATCTACTTATTCGTTTTGATCTTTGCAGAGCAGTCGTAGAAGCACATGTAATTTGCCTCGCGATGTCTCGTCATCGTGTTCTGTTGGTAGACATTCTTGTACACAATGTACACTCATGCAAGGACCCGCCCACACACAACACGGATCTAGGACAGACTTAACAAAAGATAAATCAACTATTTTTAACGCCAAGGCCAATTTATAACGTAAGAAAATTTTGCCCGTTTTCTGTAAGAAAGAATAAGAATCAGCCTCCCCCTGTCCCCTGTAAGAATCTAAAAAAAATGAATTGCTACACGATTGGTTTATTTAAAAAACGCTTTAATATGCACCTATAAAAAAAATTGAAAGGTATGATCTTAACTTTTCGCATTTTTGGTGTCAATTCGGACCTCAGGAGCCGAGCAAAATGAAAAAACTAGCTAGTTATAGAATAAAATGTTCACCACCATCGCAAAACACTCGCCGTAACGCTTTGCGTCCATGTTTCCCTGGTACATAATATGCAAACGACACGTCGTTCGCTGCAATTCTCCAGAGACTTGTCGACTGGAGACATCAGTTTTTATGTTCACAAGACATTGCTAGTGCCGTGTTTATTTCAAGCTATTTTAAGTGGAAGTTCAAATGGTATACTATGCAGAAAAAGAAAAGCTTTTTTGTGACATTTAGGATCAAATAGGTCAGAACCTGCTCAAAAGTTGTAAATAAAAAAAAGAATCTACGTCATTATTTGTTGAGTCCTGGTTTAGGTATTAGTATTGACGGGTATGTTATAAAATCCAATTCGTGTCATCTTATTGTAGCTTTTTTGGTATCATGTACATGCCTGCCCACCTTACAATCTCAAAAGCGGAATAGCACGCATAACTTACAAGACTCAGTACAAAAAAGGGGCAAGCAACAACTTGGAACCATTAACGTCGCGAATTGCCTATTTGAAGCACCTAATTTAGCCAGTGGGGTACGGATTGAGTGCTAACAGCCAAGTTTCGCCAAGTTGCCCGCAACTCACCAAGTTGGCGAAATGGGGCAATCGCATTGGTTGAGTTTAAAGAATTAATGAAATAAAACTTGGCGGATTTTGCGATTGGTAAATGATATTTTGTTTTTGGAATGTTTATTCGATTTAAAATAGGAACATATCACAACGGCTGTATTAATTTCGTTTTGTTTTTTTACTGGCTTTGCTCTGTTGGTGTTGGCATGCATCTATTTATGGTTTTTTGTAATATTTTGTCAGGATCTTTCTACACTCGAAATATTTTATCGAAATCGTAAAGGAACGCATATAAACAATCAAACTAATACTTATTTAAATTGAAAATTTTGCATTCTACATTTTGAAATTTTGAATTTTGCGTTCCTTGCGAAGTATGTGCGGTGTAACTCGGAACGATAGATTGAGAAATAGTGTGATAAGGGAGCGTTGCGGTTTAAAAGATGACATAGTGACACGCATTGAAAGGGGTATGCTGAGATGGTTTGGACATGTCGAGAGAATGGATGAAAGGCGATTCATGAAAGGGATTTATAAAGCGAATGTCAGTGGAGTCGCCGGCAGGGGACGCCCTAGAAAGGCATACCACGACCGTATTGGTGAGATCCTTCAGAAAGGTCCCGTAGTACCCGCAACCGGCGCATGTGTATGACAAGATGTTTGAATGTGGACGAAGCAAAAGAAGTATGCAAGAATCGTAGCAGATGGCGTTCTGTAGTTTCTGCCTACCTCTATGGGAAAAAGGCGTGAGCGTATGTATGTATGTATGAAAATTTTGAATATCCTAGAAAAATCTTACACTTGGCTATCGTGTAGATTTTCAACCATTGAATGATACTCAAAACTTTTAATTTACACACTAGACGCCGTGGAAGAGAAAATAACATTTAAATATGTATTTTATACGTCGGCATACCTATTTACTCGTCCGTACTTCAAATCGGAACTTAATCTAAATAATTTTAATACAGTTATTAACTATTAGGCATAAATTTCGTTCTTTCGTATACAATTTGGGCCAAACGCTTTCTCTGTATAAAAACAAAGAATGATTAAAGTCCAAGGTGTTTTTTAATTATAAAAAAAACACATTGAATTATAATGCAATTAACATATTTTTCTTTTGTTATTTGCAGAGTTGAAGATGAGGCAGCATCACCAGTAACAAAAACAGGGTGAGCATTATTAAACTTTTAATTATCAGTCATTATTCCTATGTAAATGGCAGTGTTCTATATTTTCAAACAAGCCTTTTTGTTAGGAATACAGCCTATAACCAGTGGTATCATTCGCGCGTCTTGAGACCTACATGTATATAGCGACATCTATCGCGCTACATGGAACTAAGTCTAAACCAAATCCTGAATCGCGCAAGCAAAATTTACGGCTGACGTTAACCGTTGGGCCATCAGGCAAAACATCCGCCTGGTTGGAGAATACTCCCTTTGGTTGGGCAGCACACTCTCACCACATATCATTGTATATTATGCTCTTGTTATTTGTATCGAAGCCAGATAAAGGTTTCATCAAAATGCTGACCTCTGATTGTACGGAAAGCTTATACAATGCGAGGTCAGTTTAAATTGGAAACACATTGCTTAATTATACAATGTGCCTACACAAGGTGCCGACGTCGCCTCAAGAGGTAGAAGGTGGAAGAGAAATTCGACATCACAGGCAGTGGTCTCGGTAGCTTAGTTGGCAAAGCGTCTGGTGTACTTAACCAGAGAGACGCAGGTTCAAACCCTGCCTGAGATCGAATTTTTCTTTCACTAGAAATTTTCTTTAATTAGAAAATTCAGTTCTTTGTATACGATGTGCCTATTAATATTGGTTAGATAGGTAAGTAGGTTTTTTTATTGAAGATCTAGACTATTCCTATTAAGTTTCATCTTATGGCTTCAAGCGCTTTATTTTTATATCTAAGTTAACTGTAATAGCTTTGACAATTTTTATTGGACATATGCAAATATTCTACCCATCTTTGGTCTGTGTGACGTGCTGTTGAACTTCCTTCATTATGGTCGAGCTATCTAATGACGGATGCATGCATGCAATCAGTTGGGAGTGTCGAGTCGTAGTTATAACACTCATATTGCGACCAGTTATGTGTCAAGACTTTAAAAGAGACATCATGGTCTGAAAATGGTCATAGAAATCATGGTCTTTTTTAAAGTAAGGTAGGTAGTAATTTATGAATAGCTGGCTCATTCTTAAATAGAACTTCAACATAAACATACCATCACACCTGTATTCCCCGAAGGGTTAGGCAGAGGTGTACTTAATGCACACCCACAGTTCGCCGGTATGTTTAGGTCCCATGTAATAGGGGATGAGCCTATTGTCATTAAGCGGGCACAAATCCAGACTCTGAGCTTCTGCTGAGAATGTCATACAAAAACCCAATAACGCTTTGCTCGACCTGAGGATCGAACCTAGGACCTCTAGCGTAGCAGTCGCGCTTAGGACCACTAGACTAATTAGGCAGTTAAATAGAACTTAGTTGCAGAAATATGTGACAATGAAATATAAATATAATATGAAATATTTTAGGAGCATTATAAAATTGACAACACTAAAAAAATGACTTAAAGTAGGTTTTCAACATAAAAAGCACTAAGTACGGAATTTGTCGCAATAAGTTTACTTTACAGCTTCATCGACACGAGCAGACTGAAATACTGGCAAAATCCGTAAAGTGATTTATTTCAACATGTCTAACATTCGCGTAAGTTTCAGAAATCACTAGGTATCCTTAATTGATGTCAGAAAGTAATTACACGGGCTAAACAAAGACTACATTATATATTAAAATAATGCACGGATTAATCTAAAAAAATGCAATACTGAACAGTTTTTTTATCGAATTATTGCAGCAATGGATTCCGTAATAACCCGATTACAATTAATTGTTCATAATCAGTACACTAGGTAGGTACGTGTTACGTCTTGGCATCAACTTGATATTAATTGCGTTATTATTGCAATGATAATTTGGAAAAACGTGTCCGAACAGTTTTTATTTCATTATTCAGCGAAGTGGCCGTGTTTTGAGTTTGTATCCAAACACAGTTTAGTTTCGATAGTTTTGTGAAAATGTTAGCCAGGAAGAGAAGATATTTATGTATTGGGTATGTTAGCATTTTAACTATTTACCATATCTACATACATTTTTTTAAAGCTTACTAGCAATGTGGTTCGCACATTAGTAGAACCCCTCGTACTTAGCTGAATGCTTGTATTACGAGTGGGTTCACGTCGGTAGTGCAATGGGTGGGTTTCGAACCGGCAACCACATGATTGCAAGTCCGACGCCCTAGCCAATAAGCTACCGCCGCTTAGTGCGAGTAGTATCAATAAAAGGCTTTCATTAGATATCCGCATATAGCACCGACAACAAAGAAATTTACAAAGTGGGTGGTTGTTTCTTTGTCTAATAAATTCGTGAATAAAGTAGAATGATAAAAACTTCATTAATTCTTTAACGATTAATAAATTGCTACGAGCGCCAAGAACAATGCATGTGGCATTGTGTCTGAACCTGTAGTATGTTACTTAACCAGAACTGTGGCAAAACGACAAGTGTCATTGAATAAATTAACCACCATTTCGATAACTGAATTGAATTGAAGTTTTGAAGTTGAAGTCAAAATTTTGTACCTATAATTTGGTGCGTACCTCTTAAGTGTCACACTTGAGCCGTTATTGAATTCAATTAAATATTTTTGGAGCTTAACAACCTCATACACGATGATACTAGCACTTTTCACAAGCACCACTATAACGCACAGTCTAATTCAATGAAAATGTTGTCAAAAATGAGGAGGTGGAAGTGTGTTAATGAGTTCGAAGATTTTCGAAAGGTTGCGGGCAAAAAGCGGAGGACAGGGTGATTTCACTCACACTAGGGGAGGCCTTCGTCCAACAGTGGACTAGTGTAGGCTGATGCTGATGACACAACATGCCATATTTTTTCAGTATAAAATTACCTCTAAGTGTACGAAACGCCTATACAATTCGAGGGAATCACATACTGTAAAGTTTTCGTGATCGTGAATCACAGGCATTGTTATTGGCGCTAACCACAAGTCCGCTCGTATGTTTGTTTGTCATCTTAGTACTATGTAGGTACTTACTTACAATAAAAAAAACATGTCAGTAAAGTCGACTGAAGAATCAACATAAGCCCTCAGTTATATTATCATGATTACGCTTGTCAGCGGGAGTCAGGACATTTGTATGACAATATGTAATTCTCTAAAATTCTAAAATGATTCTCCAAACTCCGTTAAATGTTGTTGTACATTTTAGTACCCAATTTCAACAAAGTACCAAGTAGATAAAGTAGATACATTTTTATACCTACAGAGACTTCAAATGTAGGTCTGTATTAGTAGTTAAGTACATCTCAACAAAACAGTAGCAACAATGTAGTTAAACACTAATTTAAAGTTAAACATAGTTGTTGCGCGGTCGGTTAAGTATGATCAAGTAATTGTTCGTGCCCGCGACCGCTTGCCGTCGGCCTTGTGATTACGGACAGTGCTGAGTGTTAAGCGGTAGCGAGTGTTGACATAGCGTTGAGAATTTCTACGGATTCTATTGAAAAACAGCCAGACCAGGATTAGCAGCATAGATTGCAGATTATGTGACAAGAACCATCTGGACTACATATGTTTTAACGACCGATAGTTTGATCCGTCTCTTTATGTATCATGAACACATTTAGGGCCGGTATCAAGTTTATACTGTGTTTGAACACAAACATCGATTTGAAATCAGCCGATAACGTACCTTAGTTCAATCTAACAACACGATTGTAAGAACCTACTACGAAAGTTTAGAATTAGATTTCGTCTGCAATTTATCATCTGAAAAAATTGATATACTCGTAGTACTTACCTACCCAATTTAATCCTCCATGCCAAATTCTGTACCTTGTGCGTTCGAGTGCACTTTGAGACCTTAAAGTAATGTTTGTGAATTACGGGTGTTAGACACAAAAATGTAACAAAAAAGGATACAAAAATCGGTAACATAAATATAAAATCTCTATTCAACCCGCTTCAGTCGTCACTATAACCCGTCCCCTGCGTCGTGATTCACACAAAACCCAGTGACGCGGTCGCAGTCACGTTACAGACCGCTTTGTTTATTTTTTATTAACCTCATAAACAGCGTGCCACATTAAACTCAACTAGAGTTGCATTATGAAGGACACGAGCGTGATAAGGGTACAGGGCTGCGCACACGTCGGCAAACGGATACGAAATCACTCATTTGTTTTTTTTTCTGACTGATTTTTATAAGGAACTAGCCTTTTTTTTATTTTAGTTAGACACGTAGGTAACGAAACAAAACATTTAATTACTATTATCAGCCGTGATCGTCCCACTGCAGGGCGACGCCCCCCCTTTCCTTCTTTTAATCTTCTCGGTTGAGGGCTTTCAGCATCCAACGAAAGTGGTTTACTTATCGTAAAATATTTAGTAGACATAAAATAGTTTGCATAATGTTATTGTTATTCGTTTAGGTTATTTTTGAGTATTACCTATACTTTATATAATCGTATTTACATAAATATGAATAAACTGCAACTGAAGTCTCAAGATGACATCGCTTTCAATACCTACTCAATATTTTTTTATTGCGTTTCATAGTGTTTCATAAAGGTGGTAACATAGTATCTTGGATCATTATGGACCCTGTCGGGCACAGCAAAATTAGAAGAGAGGAAGAGGATTTAGCAGTATTTGGCGAATTGATTTGATTGCCCTTAACCTTTTGAACGCCATTGTCACATATATGTGACAAACGAAATCTTACCCTGAACGCCAACGTCACAAATATATGACAAAATATACGTCGCACCATATTATGAAATAAACAATTTAATCATTACTTTAGTGTGTTTTCACTAGGTACCTTGTGTAATTTGACAAAAAAAGTGGCCTGGCGTCAGGGGTACGGCGATACGTTTATACTCTGGCGTTCAAAACGTTAATGTATATTATATATGTTTGCGTACCTGTCTCATTTAATTAAATTCGTTTTATATTTATTATCTTTATGTAGGTATTATATTATGGTTTTGTTTTCATTTTTATTATATATTGTATCGTGTTTTTAGTGATACCATTGGTGTTGCTGATGTCTAAAGGCTGTGGTGACCGCTTACCATCTGGCGGCTCGTATGCTTGATTGCCATTTTAATCCAGTATGACACATTACCGCGATCATGTTTAAAATATGTGAAGGAGATGGCGCTATATAGTCAGTAGAATGATATTCCTCTCTAACAATCTAAAAATTATAGCATAACTCGTAATATGGGCTCTGGTTGTTTAATCAGTATCGAGTGATCAACCGACACGAGACAGGCGTGTTGGACTGGTGTGACTTTTCTTTGGGGTGTGGGAAATCCTCATGACTTTTGTGCCTTTCTACTTCCTACTCTCATTCTGAAGAGACTAGTGTCCAACAACGGAATAGTAGAGGGAAAGTTAGTTGGTAGATTTAATGATGCCAATTTTTCATGAATTTCTTCATCTTCCACAGTGACAAGAGCGGTCTAATTACACCGCCCCAAAATGGCGGTGAGGAGTCTCCCCCGCCGGAGAAGGAGCGGGCTGACCGTGAGGACTCGGAAAAGAGCCACTCAGCGCCCGTGCCCCACTCGGCTGAGGGGCCCAACGACGACCTGTACGCGATACCTGTGAAGTTGCGCCCCAAGAAGGAGCCGCAGTTGCCGCCCGGTTGGGAGAAACACGAAGGTACTCGTAGGAGATGTATGTCGTTTTGAAGATTTAGTATTACTTAGCTTACTGACGCGGAATCGACTTGAGCCGGTAGGAATAACAGTAATATAGAAATCATAAGGGTGTTAACAACCGATGGCAGGCGGACCTGGGGAAGTCCGACCAACTCATAAGGCCTGAGCAGGCGACGCGATTTGCAGTTTCTGCGCCCTGCTCAGCGGATTGGCGGAAGTAGGGTAGGGAGAATGTCTACGTCTCTCTCCCCTTACTCGTAGGGAACAGAAGCGGGAATGCTACAGTGCTCCCGGAGCCCCGGCACTTAAGGGGTGACGCGAAACGCCGACGTTGGTTTTAGTCGGTAGATCGCTCTTTTCAGAGCGGAGTCCGACACACCCCATCGGTCTCCCCGGAGCGGTGGATACATAAAGCATTTCCAGCCCAGTCAAAAAAAAAGGGTGTTAACAACCGTCTCTCAGATCGGAAAATGCAACGCGATGTTGACCGACGGTAATACCGCACTTCGGCGGGTTGCCTTAGCTTTTCCAAGTAGCGTAGTAATTAATACTAACACGTCTTAAGCCGATTCCGCGTCCATAGGTGTTGGGGGACCCAAGTGAATCCAGATTATGTAATGTTCTGAAACTTTTGCAATTCACAGAGCCTTTAGATAACATGTTTACATCTATTTTGAATTGTTATGTAAGTAGTCTGGACACACTTGTTAAATAGCTTTAAGTATTCTTTTTGGATATAGGATGGCTACGAGATACGCGTTTTAAAAGTCACCTAAATCTCTCTTTTTTAACACATTTCGCTGATGCATGCTACAGAGCCTATAGAAAGCATGAAAACTAGTTGTTATCCGCGGTTACACTTATATCTCAATGGACTTTTTTGAGACAAAAGGTAGCCTATTATTCATCAGGATGCAATCTATCTCCTTGCCAAATTGTATCGAAATCTATTCAGCGGTTTAAGAGTGTAAATCAATAGATAAACACTTAAAACTTACTTTGATGTTAAAATTGATGGATGATTTTTACCTTGTTCCATTTTGCTGCACTTTATTGCGTAGACGCAGGCTAAAGGAGCACAATTGCATGCTAAGCTAGATTATACGTTACTGGTAAAACATGGCTGCCACTTACCGCTATAAATATTGCTTGTTAGTAACGAATACAACTGTACACAGTTATAAGGCATTCCATATGCTATGGAATAAGGCAAAAGCATGAAATATTTCACTTACAACTGTTGGTATAATAGCTTATTGTATTTCTAGGAACACTTTAATTCTACAATTGCTTCCTTTTTACTTTATTTTTTGCTTTTTCGAGAGAGAAAGCAGACATAAAAAAACCATCAAATAAAATTAAAAATAGCGGTGTTTAGGTGGTGAATATTACATACCCCTGGGACGGGGCTATAGGCCAAAGAAATAGAGGTTATATGTTCAAGTCTGCCTCTCCAGGTGGCAGACGATCAGTGAGAATATTTCGCCCAAAAAAAAAATGCCTACTCACTCTTGTCATAAAATCAGAGAATAACCATACCATATTCATTGGTATCAGAAATATTTTATGGAGTATAGATGGTATGACAACATTAAGCACCATGCTAGCACAAAACTATAGTAAAAAATAGCCTTTATTCAAAAAAACAATGATACACAATTCATCTACCTTAACAAAAAAAGAGAAAAATCTGAATTTAAGTTACAATAACATGAATCAGATAGTTAATGACGCTGTCTGTGCTAGTATGAACTGTGTTACAGACCCTAACTACAACAGGTATCTACATCATCTTTATCCTTCTTGTCTTTTGCCAAGTTGAGGTCCGCCAGACCTGCTGCGGCTAAATATCAGTACTTTTCTAGAATAAAATACCATCAAGCCTCCGCAACCCGATATCTGGGCAATACCTAACGACAACCTTAGCATAACTGTTGTCAGGCTTTACATAAATAATAGCCACGTTTGTTTAATGTAGTTGGCCAGTATACGGCCGATCAAAATATCTGTCAGTGTCATCGAGTCTAGGTTGTCTATTGTCATGATTGCTTTTTGTCTCTAATTAAATGTCTTACGATTTGGACGCTGGTATTATTATTATTATAAAATATATAGCGTTGGTACCTATTGTTCATATTGATAAATCACAAACAAAATAATTCACAGAAAGTAGTACAATGCAGTCAGCTCACATAATTATTAATTGTATGATAATAATTGAATGATTTCATCATGTCAAGGAATGAATCGTTATTCGTCAAAAGTCGCCACTCTTACTAACACAATAACATAGATGTCGTAACTAAAATACATACCTATAATTAAACTTCAATACCTAATCAAGCCTCATCTTCAACAGATAACGATGGTCCTTACTACTGGCACATAAAGAGCGGTACGATCCAAAGAGAGATCCCCAAAATGCCGCCCGTGGAAGCCAAGGAGTCCCGCATCTCTATGGTACGGGATTGCTCCAACCTGTCAGAGGTCAGCAAGTACGAGGGCAGTATGATGACCAGCTCCGTCACCAGGAGTACTACCAGTGGAGCTCTCGATCATGACGGACAGGAGGCTGAGAGGAAACGGAAAGAGGAGATGTCTTACAAGTAAGTTACTGATGCTGTTTTTTTTAATGGGATAGGGGGCAATAGAGATGACGGATCGCCTGATGGTAAGCGATTTTAATGGGATAGGGGGCAATAGAGATGACGGATCGCCTGATGGTAAGCGATTACCGCCTAGAACACCTAGATTACCCGCAACACCAGAGAAGTCACAAGTGCATTGCCAGCCTTTTAATAGGGCTGTGTGCTGGTATAAGATTCCAGTGTTATCAACCCATACGCTCAATTCTCCTTCATGTTCTATTCCTGGATGTAGCCATCGACTGGATCGTAATATAGTTTTATTCTTTGGCGGTTCCCTAATTGGTCGTCATTAGGTCTAGATTCTAGATCATGATTAAGAAATACATACAAACATATATAGGTATATAGCAGCATATATAGCAGAATGTATGTACTGTTGCGTTTCGTACGGTGGGTGTGGAGCGCCGGAGGCTCATTTCCACCTTAGTGCCCTTCATTCCCCTTTTGTTCTTCCCTCCCTTTTCCTGAAATAGCACCTCGGCAACGCATCTTCAACTCCTTTGATATAGCAGATGAACATGGGAAGGGATGACTACTTACCATCAGGTGGCGCAATTCAATGGAAGGGAAAAATGCAGATTTTTTTTGCCATTTTTAATGTTTATCTAGGCCTGAATGTGACCAGTTAAAAATCTTTATCACCTATTAAGCAGGTTTCTACTAACATAACACATTTAAAACTGATTATCTTGTAATTACAATCTCTTCTTCAGACGCCGCAGTTTCCCAGCACGCCCAGAGCCCGACAATGGGCGTGCCGTCAGGTTCTTCGTCCGCTCCCTGGGCTGGGTGGAGATCTCGGAGTCGGACCTGACCCCTGAGAGGTCCAGCCGGGCCGTCAACAAGTGCATTGTGGACCTCAGTCTGGGACGCAACGACCTGTTGGACCAAGTCGGACGTTGGGGCGATGTGAGTGATTTACAAAAAAGGTTTTGATGATATTCCCATTTAAAAATATCTCGCTTAAGTTTATTAAATAGACACATTAAAGCGCTGTTGCTGCTGAAAGTAAACTCAAAGTGAGACATGATAAAATTACCAAAATCTTATATTTATCTAATATTGAAAGGTTGGTTATAAAGTGGCCACTTTGGATGCAAAATATATATGAATCATACTACTATTCCTTAGACAGTGAGCAAAGTGTTGTAACTGTTTTTATTGAACCAATAAATGATTATTTTTATTTCTCAAAAGTTGCTGTTTTAGAGCCTTATTTAAGACCACGTAGTTAGTTTTTATAGTCCCATCAATGTTATTTCTATCATTGACGGTTTCTTTCCGATCAAAAGATAATGAATAAGTAAAAGCTTTGACGCTAAAATAATACATCTCCCAGGGCAAGGATTTGTTCATGGACCTAGACGACGGGGCCCTCAAGCTGATCGATCCGGAGAGCCTGAACACATTGCACACACAGCCGATACACACTATACGAGTGTGGGGCGTCGGACGGGACAACGGCCGGTGAGTACTAACCCTAATAGTAACATACACGAACTCGTTAAAATTAAACTAAATATACACTGTTTTCTGTCTCTGCATTCTGGGAATAGTGAAAGGTAAATACTTGGTGATTTCCAGGTTTTTTTCTTGATACTTAATTTAAGATCACATAAGTCCATCGCATACTTTAGCGTGAGGGACGAACCAATCCGGCACTAAGTTCTGTTTCACTTAAATCCTATCTGACTCTTATCATGCGCAGTCACCGATTGTTGTGTAAATTTGGCATTTGTGATAATAATTATAATGTTTTTTCGATGGAAACCTTCGCAACGTTGAGCCATGTGGGTCTAAAATGTCCACTTGATGCATCGCAATAAATCCATATATATGGCTACACGTGCTATAAAATGCCAGTATAAGCTGACCTCTCGTTGAAAAGGTTTTTCGTACAATAAGAGGTGAGCTTATAATGTAATTTAAAGCAGTCCGTGAATCATATTGTAATTGGTTATGTGATTGTAATCTCTCACAATGAATTGGAAATTGTTGTCTTCTGATGTAACAAACCGATATGTAATTCAAATGCCATACTAATACTAATTTTGCGGAAAAGGGAGCATCTATTTCTCTCTGAATCCCCAACAAAAACTTATAACGCTTATGTCGTAGAACTAAGTACCTAATCGATTTAAATTGTTTGTTCAGTGAAGGTTATATGAATTTATTTTACAATACGCCATTGAAAGTAACTTTCGATAAATTCAACACCCGTCACACCTTATTCATCAAAAGGGGACATTTTAGCCCCCCTATATCTAACTGATTTTTAATGCTATATTGGGCTTCGATCTTGTTTTTGAATTTTAATAGTACCTAGTCATGAAAAATTCAGCTATAAAAGGCCGTACCACAAAATGCTATCGCAAAAATTTTTTTTTTTTTTTTTTTAAATGAGCTTAGGTTCATAGGTACGTAGCTTAGCTCATTTTTAAAAACTTTTTGCTATTCATACTTACAATTCTGTTAGCGAAACGAATCTCAAACGTAGACAACTAGCTCGTCGACTTCGTACAGCCAAGTTTCCAGAACATTGTATCTTTGTGTCCAGGGACTTCGCGTACGTAGCGAGGGACCGCGCCACGCGCAAGCACATGTGCCACGTGTTCCGGTGCGAGGCGCCGGCGCGGAGCATCGCCAACGCCTTGCGGGACATCTGCAAGCGCATCATGATCGAACGCTCCCTGCAGCCGCCGCCGCGCCCCACTGATTTACCAGCTACTAGACGTCCAAGACCACTCTCTGGTGAGTCATGCATTGATACTTCAGGGATATCTGCAAATCGCTGCAGAATGAGACCATGGGAATGGGATTCAGAAGGTCAATTCCTCCTGAAAATGTCTAATCTTCGCAATCTATTTTTATAGTAGGTACGGAAAATTGTTATGGATCCTGCTGGGGACTCGTACCGCCTAAAAAAAACTTTTAACAAAAAAAAAACCGCCTTCAAAACTAAAGTAATTTTATGTCTAAAACAGTTTGGGAAGTCGGTCTTTGCAATCCATAATCATAATCATATATTTATTGCATTCATGTAGTACAAAGGTATATACAAAGGCATCCTGCCGAGATCACACAGTTTTTTTTTTGAAAATAGGCTTTGTTGGTGGACTCCTATTAGTGGGTCAATTTTTTTGGGGTGCTACATATTCTAGAAATGGAAAGGAGTTGCAGATGTGTTGCCGAGCTTATTTAAGGAAAAGGGAGGGCAAGGAGAAACGGCAAAGGACGGGGCTGAGGGAAGAATTGGACTCTAGCGCTCCACCTAGAATCTCAGGATCTGGCGGTACGGAAGCCAAATCACAATATAAGTAATGAGTTTTGTCGGCAGTGGGTGCAGCGTTCCCCACGCCGATGGAGGAGCCCCGCAAGACAGTGCGCGCGCTGTACCTGGGCAGCGCCGAGGTCCCGCGCGCCACCGGCATGCGCGTGCTCAACGACGCGCTGGAGCGGCTCGCGGCCGCGCGCCCGCCCTCCGCCTGGAGACCCGTCGCCGTCGCCGTCGCACCCTCCATGATCACCATCACCGATGAGGGGGTCAGTCGTTGTGTTATTTCATGATTAAGCTGCCTATCATCATTGTTATTTACAGAGTGACCCCGTTTTTGACAACGTGATACACATATCGCTGACGGAGTGACCACATCACTTACAAAGTGATACACAAACTTCACTGACAAAAAAACATACACATATCACTGACAAAATGATTTATACGCATTCCTGACAAATTGACCAAATCACTGACAAAGTTCGGCATTCACCGACAGAGTGACCACATCGCTGACAAAGTGACATAGACACATAACTGACAGAATAACTACATCACTGAAAAAGTGACACATAAATCACTGTCAGAGTGACCACAACTCATAGTGATATACACACACCTTTGACAGAGTGACCACATCGCTGACAAGTGACATATTCAAAATACTACTGAATGACCACAACTGACAAAGTGACAAACACACATCACTGACAAATTAACATAACCATGTAATTTGACAAAATGATCACACAACTACCTACCTCACAAAAAACCAGTTCAGCTTACTTTAGAGATCACAATATAACTTTAGTGGAGTACATTGAAATAGTGATATAATGTTGTTTGTTTTAGGAGACGACGCCGCTGGTGGAGTGCCGCGTGCGGTACCTGTCGTTCCTGGGCATCGGGCGCGACGTGCGGCGCTGTGCCTTCATAGTACACACCGCGCAGGACCTGTTCGTGGCACACGCCTTCCACGCAGAGCCCTCCTCCGGGGCGCTCTGCAAGACCATCGAGGCTGCTTGCAAGGTAACAACACTACAGGACGGTGAGCCCTCCTCCGGGGCGCTCTGCAAGACCATCGAGGCTGCTTGCAAGGTAACAACACTACAGGACGGTGAGCCCTCCTCCGGGGCGCTCTGCAACACCATCGAGGCTGCTTGCAAGGTAACAACACTACAGGACGGTGAGCCCTCCTCCGGGGCGCTCTGCAAGACCATCGAGGCTGCTTGCAAGGTAACAACACTACAGGACGGTGAGCCCTCCTCCGGGGCGCTCTGCAAGACCATCGAGGCTGCTTGCAAGGTAACAACACTACAGGACGGTGAGCCCTCCTCCGGGGCGCTCTGCAACACCATCGAGGCTGCTTGCAAGGTAACAACACTACAGGACGGTGAGCCCTCCTCCGGGGCGCTCTGCAAGACCATCGAGGCTGCTTGCAAGGTAACAACACTACAGGACGGTGAGCCCTCCTCCGGGGCGCTCTGCAAGACCATCGAGGCTGCTTGCAAGGTAACAACACTACAGGACGGTGAGCCCTCCTCCGGGGCGCTCTGCAACACCATCGAGGCTGCTTGCAAGGTAACAACACTACAGGACGGTGAGCCCTCCTCCGGGGCGCTCTGCAAGACCATCGAGGCTGCTTGCAAGGTAACAACACTACAGGACGGTGAGCCCTCCTCCGGGGCGCTCTGCAAGACCATCGAGGCTGCTTGCAAGGTAACAACACTACAGGACGGTGAGCCCTCCTCCGGGGCGCTCTGCAAGACCATCGAGGCTGCTTGCAAGGTAACAACACTACAGGACGGTGAGCCCTCCTCCGGGGCGCTCCGCAAGACCATCGAGGCTGCTTGCAAGGTAACAACACTACAGGACGGTGAGCCCTCCTCCGGGGCGCTCTGCAAGACCATCGAGGCTGCTTGCAAGGTAACAACACTACAGGACGGTGAGCCCTCCTCCGGGGCGCTCTGCAACACCATCGAGCCTGCTTGCAAGGTAACAACTAGTACAGCGTGTTGGTGCTAGTGTAAGGGAATACAATGAAAAATGCAGATTTGAGCCAATGCCAGTGAATGAGCGCAAACCGTGACCGAGCCGTTCCTTGAGATTGAACAACTGCAATATCGTTTGGAAGAAATAACCTTTTCTTTTTTTTTTAATTGTTTCTAGACGATCTACATGATCTGCTGACCCCTAAGCTAAGTCGTGCTGGTTCCAATAAAACAACTATAATAATGTGAATTATAATGTATCGTACTTACATATATTATTGTACTGTATTAACATTTTCTATTGACTATGATTTTATTCCATTGAAGGGTTTAGTTTTTATACTTTTATTGCTAGTCTACCTAGTTACCGCCTTATCAGTGGAGTCTATCCAAAGGTTGTTTGTAAGAGATCGCTTTTAGTTTATAACCGCCCATTGTACAGTCAGCAATGAAAGTAGCTGAACACGATGTAATCTTCAAAACGCTCAAACATATTTATTATCCAAAACTTACTTACCCGAGATGTGGTAAGTAGTAAGAGTTTCTACATACAATACCATTATTTTTTTACTTAAGTGAATCTATTGAAAAGTATTGGTGCTGTGATGTTTTCAAAACTTGGCGGTGTTCAGCGACTTTCGTTGCTGATCGTACCATTTTATTATTTATAACTAGTAACCTACCTAATTCAGTAATATTTCTGCAGTTGCGCTACCAGAAGTGCCTGGACGCGCACGGTGGGTCGGCATCGTCGTCGGCGCTGTCGGGGGCCGGGGCCGGGGGCGGGGGGGCCGGGGGCGAGGCGCGCGCGTCCCTGGGCGCGGCCCTGAAGTCCCTGGTGGGGTCGCTGACCGGCCGCCGGGGCTCCTGAACTGGGCTGCAAGCGTCGCACTCCCTGGGTACGGATTTTTTTATACCTACCACTAAGATTAGTACCACTACGTTTAGTAGTAGCCTGAATATCGACGTCAAGTACCAGCATACATACTGTTGCGTTTCCCTCAATGTCCCCCTTTAATGTCTCCTTTTCTCCTTTAATACTACTAGGTATATTATATGATTCCCCTTTTTTGAGGGGAGACGGCAGGGTATGTTGGATTCAATTAAAAACCGCACTCGTCTTCTGTTGCCGTAAAGTCATGACTATGGAATTCGCGACATTCTAAGAAAAAAATAATAGTTGCGGCGATGCAGTTAGATCGTGTTATCAGGAACATTAGGGACTAGTCCACAAATGTTTGATACTTAGACCTTTCAAAAATATTAGGCAACTAAGCCCTATTGTGTATAACCGTGTACATGATTCATCAACGTGATGTCTGTACAATCTTTTTATATTTTTAGGCATTTTCCATTTGAAGATTATATAACTTTATAATCTTCAAATGGAAAATTTTAGTGGTCACTGACGTCGCCCCAAAGACTTAATTTAAAAAAGTGAAGACAAATTTTTACCTGACAGGAGGGACCGCGGTGGCTTAGCAGTCATAGCGTCTGATGTACTTAACCGGAAGACGCTGGTTCGATTCCAGCCCGCAGTCAAATTTTTTCTTCACTAAAATAACTTGTTGTCTGTAACATTTCAGACGAGCCGTCCGCGGCGCTGGCCTCCCCGCCGGCGCCGCGCTCGCCGGGCGCTGCGTCGCAGTAGCGCACCGCTTGCCGCCGACACATCACGTCATGATCTCAACGCTTCTGTATCGTTTTAACTGACTAAATATCGGGGAATAAGCCGGAAAGGGCATGGTAAGGAAAAATAAATTTGTTACGATTAACCCAGCGATCGAGAAACAGTCCACAGATTTTCTTAACCATAGATTTAGGATTTGATTGTAGTCTGGACGTCAGTCTTATTCTAAATCTATGGATGTAAGCAAGTGTAACAGTTTACCCAGATAGAAGCAGGTATGTGTAGAATAATCAACCTAGCCCGGTAAACGATTGAATTGCAACTACGCTAGGATTTCTATCAGAAACAAATCCGATCTAAATAGCTAAAGCTCATAGTGTAATGAACTTGTAATAATATCGATGTTACTACATCGGCCCCTAGCAAAATCTAACTATCGGGAAATGCCTGTTTAGAAGTTTACTCTCTTAAAACGATATGAAACAATGCAAGCTGACTGAGAAACTCGAATAGGAAACTAGAGCCATCATAGTTTTGCTTAAACCTAACGTCGACAAAATCATAATATCAAGAAAGTGTCATTGTCAAATTGCCAGTTAATGATTTGACAGATAGTCGTAAATAGTCAATTTGACAGTTGGGACTTTTGACATTTCATAATGACTCGACTGCATCAATGAACATATCTATTAGTTTTTTTACGCTAATAGGCTGTCATATTTAGTGGAAATACTTATGTATAAATAAACATTGTGCGTGCAATATAGCGATAAACTGGTATTATTTACAGGTTAAGGAATTATTTAATCAGCACTGACAATGTTGTTTTAATGTGACATAATTATTTTGCAATTTAAACTTGTAAATAAAACTATTGGTAATTCTGAATTGCATGCATCATTGTATTATCAAGTGCATGATCTGCGTGGCATACAAAGAATTAAAAACAATACTATAGTTAAGTACCTAATATAAAGTAGTAAAGTTATGGAGTTATATTTTAATGTTAAAGTAAATATAAGTTGATGTTATATTTAAATGACAAACATTAATTGCAACACTAGGCAAGCTAGCTTCCATCTTAATTACTAGATTTCGATATAAAAATACTTTCTACGACTAGGTACCTCTCGTATGTGTAAGCATACTGTTGCTAAAATGCTAAAACAATAATTAAATTACAAATACCATTGTCAAATTGTCCGCGACTCAGTTTCCTGTCGGTTTTGGCTGACAGAAAGCTAACGAGCGTTCAAGTTTACTGTCAATTAATCAACGGTTAATCTTGACGGAAAATTGAATGTTTAATCGATGTCCTAAATAAATTCTTATCCTAAAATCCTTGCTTGAAATCTGTTAACACAATTAATTATATACCTAATGACCTATATACTAACTCAAGTTGTAAAAAGCCTGTTTTTATTTGGTGTTAGACGTTGTTGATGTTTAAATTGTAAGAACCTAATAAAAATGCATTTAATGTTTGTAAAGTTAATGCAATTTTCTATAAGTTTGAGCCACAAACTACATAGAAAAATTGCGTGATTTTTAACTAAACATTAAATAAAATTAATTAGTTTTTAGGTTAACATTTTAGAATACATGCTGATGTCCGAATGTCAAAAATATTTTGGGCGGTTAATAAAATTGTTAATGTGTGGTCAAATTCAAATGTCAAATTGGAGTCGATGATTTTTAACAATTTGACACGTTAACTTTTTGACATTTACCAAATTTTTGGTCTCTTGAAGGTTACCTTATAAATTACTAGTCCATAGAAGTAGGTATGTTAAGCTTTTGTAAATTTAACGCTATTTATATTTGTGACACAATACACTTGATGTTGACATAGATTTTTGTGTAAAATTAACTGTAAGACTTTAATGGTTAGTTTTGGAAGGTTGGAGTACCGTGTAAATAATTGTAAACTTAATGTTAGTAATTTTAAGATAGATAATGGATTGATAGTTTTGGGACAGTTTTTTGGTAAGGGCTGGCCTGTAGCAGCACGCATGGATAGTCACTCTCATGCTGACTTTTAATAGTTGTAATGGCAGTGTATGGAAAGTATTGGTGTTGAGCACGGTATGTACCTAGACAGTAAGACATCAATGGTTTCCAAAAAACTTTGGTTCGTAGTATAATTATAAAGAAATTAGGACCCTACGAGTATAAATAAAGAGTTTATTTTTGCTTAAGCTTTAAGATATTGAGAATTTCGATTGCTAAAGATGAATATTTTTTGTATGATCACTTTCATTGAGTATTAATAATATTTATAATTATAATCTAAGCTTTTTGGGCGTAAATTATCCATTTGGTTCTGCATTTTGAAGGCTTACATTTAAAGTCAAATACTAGGCCAAAAAAAAGGCTTTTCAGCTGACTTTAAATGTAAGTGATGGTCGTTACCATCGGAATATAATTTAAAACCGAGTCAAATCGCAACCTCATTGTAACAAGGGTGTTCGAAACACATTGAGCTTTCAATAATAATATATATATTTATACGTAATATCCAAATCCGCTCGTATTTAATTAAACTAGAATTAAACTAATCCTAAATTCCGCCATTTGCATAAAATATAAAACAAAGTGGCTGACGAGTTGCCGTTGACAGCTTTATAGATTAGAACTTTCATAAGGAACGATGTCATAGAAAAAGGGAATTGGGACCCATTTAAAACATTTTTTTGGAAAAAATTTGACCGTGCGATGGTTGGATTGTCTATTCTGAAGTCTATATAAAGACTTTAAATGTAGGCAGTCGAACTATAGTGGGTGAAATGAGTTCCAAAGTTACGCGAGATGTATTCATAATTAAAAGTGTTTTTGTGTCTGTAACACTTCGACAAATATAGGTAACTAATAGTGTATAATGAACTGAGAATGACCTCTGAATACGACCTTTACGATGACGTAATGGCGTATGATTAGGTACCTACACAAAGACTCCGATGATTCATTTCATGATTTCATTTGAACTTGACAATGACTTTGAAACAACTCCGTAATGCAGGCGTATTTGAAGGTCGTTCTCTTTTAATAGATTAAGGCATTCGATTTAGATCACAAATAGCTTCAAAGTATATTTCAAATATTAGAAAATCAGTGTCGCTTCACACGTATATAAATATAATGATACACTGAGCTGTTCTGTAATACGTAAAAATAGTGTTAATCACACTCTAATGCTAAGTAAAAGTCATTATTTATACAAATATATATAAATATTTAAGGGCGGGGTTTATCACACGAGAAGAACTGGATTTTAGCGTATTTTCGGTAGATACCCAGTTGTTCCTGTGTGATGGCTCTCTAAACGCAATAGATGTGACAATGCAAGCTTCTACGGCCTTCTATCGGATGAAGTATGTCAATATTTTCTATAAAAATAAACGTTTATGTAGTTCATTAGATAGCTTGTGAATCCCTGTTTTCTAGCTCACTGTTAAATATAAACAATCGGAAATATAATGTTATATACGGTCATCGCTTTGACAGCTTAAAAGCCTTCGAACTGTGGCTTTTAATGAATACTTTTGTGAAATTAATAAAAAAATATTCATACACATGTCTTTTGTTTCTTTTAAAATGTGTTTTTATCACGGTCAGTTAAATTGCCATAAAATTTCTCTGACCCGGTTACACAGCGTCACTTGTGTCACCGTGGGATGATAATGGAATGCAATAAATGAATATGAATATGAATAATTATGTTGAGTTCCCGGGGGCGAGCTCATTGCCATTAACTGGGGACAAATCCAAGCCCAGCTCAGATTTTTCCAGATTAACCCAATACCTAATACTGCTCAACCTTGGAATCGAACCCAGAGACTCTAACAGTCATAACCACTAGACTAATGGGGCAGTTCCGTAATACCGAAATACTATGATAAACTTGTAGTCACGCTTTATGGGCTTCTGACCACCTAACCCTATCTATAGTGGTCATACAAACATGACGATGGGACCGATGGCTTTATATGCTTTTCGAGGTTCGGAAGAGTGGATGTAAACCAAATACCTACAGCAAGCCCAGAGAACATCGTAGTTACTACATACTTACTTTTTTATACCTACTTTTACGAAACATCCTCATCGTCCGAAGATTCATTAAATAATAAAACCCAGATTTTCTTCCATTTTTTTATATTTCTCCGAACACCATAAAATTAATCCATTTACCGTCCCACTCTCAGAGCTAAATCTAACTCAAGGTCTGTGGTCCCACTGGCCAACTCTCACTTTCAGAGTGAGAGGGGCTAGCCTATGGTATCTACGCTACGGTAGCCTACTTCGGGATCTCAGGTATCCCACAGGCATGGAATTCTTCACAATGTTATCCTTCACCTCGATGATTACGAAAAGACGAGAGGTGGATGCCTTGGATTCGAGTCGACACGTTTTACGTACACGTCACGAAATTAATAAACTCTAATGAATTCTCTAGTGAAATAAAATTCAGCCTCACTAGAAAATTAATATCTTTGTGAAACATTTTGCATTATTTAATGCTAAAATATAAAATTTAATCTCATTTATGATAGTTAATTTCTTTTTATTTATTAATTTCAATATAATTTGTAAATTATGCTGCTTCCGTGCAACCTTACCGTTAATGAATTTTACCATTTCGATAGAATGACATTTGGTACTAGAACGTGACAGGGATGTGCTCTACAAGACGTTGGTGTGTATAAATTACACTCTCCAACTCCACTCTCAATTATATTGCACTCTCCTGTGCAACGTCTGTCGATCGTCGATATTCTGGGTTGGTGGGCAGTAAAGAGTACAATCAGTATTTTATTCAATTGAAATAAAGTTTAATTTCCCTAGTAGTGTCGATAATTATCGCTTCGATATATTATGCTGACTCAGAGATTATAACTTGAATTAAATTTAATTTTTAATAATTTCTATCACGTTTAAAGCAAAACTCCCAAAGCACGTCATCCACGGCGTAGCATGCCACTGGCATGGCACCCGAGGCATGACGTACACGACAGGACATCTGATCAAGACATTCGAGGTCATCTACCGGCCCGGGAATGACATCCGAGGTATGAAAACCCCTGTAAGACATCCTAGACATCAACAACAGGTTAGGATTAAATTGTCATAGAACAGGATTATACTGGTATTTAAAAAACGTTCAAAATATAATTGGAATTTAATCACAATGTGGTATTCAGATCATTTATTAGTTGTTCACTCTAATAATTTGATTATAACTTCCCGTAGGTACATTTTTTTTTTATATTGTTACATTGATTTTATAATTTGGATTGGACATTTTATGTTACATTGACACCAGATTTTAATTCTATTTTGACGTGTTTAAAAGTACCAGGATTACCTTCCACGACAACATCCTAGGTATGACATCCAAGGTATGAACATCCGGGGCGAGGCATCCAAGGCATGTCCTTCACGACATCTGGCAAGGGTACGAAACTCGTCTTCAATAATATCACTGCAAGCTACTTGTATCTTACTTTAATCTAGTTTTAATTCAAGTTATAATCTTGGTTTGTCATAGTTTTAGAGGTCAGCTTATACTGGATAGGTATAGCACGTTTCTGCTATAAGCTCTCACCTGCAAGACAGTCAGTCAATCATGTCTATGGTGTGAGCCTATTTCTGTTGACCACTTTAAACTCTGATCTGCTACTGAGAATGTTCTAATGAAATAGCACTTTACCGTACCAGAGAAACAAATTCATAACTCACGCTTTTATACATTACATGAAATGAGTGAGTCAAAAATTTGGTGTAAATATAACTAAAACAATCATAACTACTTGATCGTTTCAGAATTAGCGGGTACTTAATTTTTATTACATATTTATTAGGTAAACAGCTTCGTCATCACTTACCCCAAAGTCCAGGACTGCTAACTCCACAAATTTACAGTGCACAGTGCAACAAATAGAATTTCACATTATTTAATTCTAAAATAAAAAAAAAACTAACCTATGATAATTTATTTTTATTTATATAAACATAATTTGTAAATTATATTACTTTACCACTGTTGCTTCCAAGCAACATAACGACGAATTTGACCATTTCGATAGAATGACACTTGGTACTAGAACGTCACAGGAATGTGCGCTACAAGACGTTGCACAGGAGAGTTCTGGGTTGGTCGCAGTAAAGAGTACAATGGGTATTTAATTCAATTGAAATAAAGTTTAATTTCCCTAGCAGTGTTGATAAATATGAACACTCTGTTGACTCCGATAAATTATGCTGACTGTATACTCTGAGATTATAACGTGAATTAAATTTTATTTTTAAATAATTTCTATCACATTTAAAGCAAAACTCCCAAAGCACGTCATCCACGGCGTAGCATGCCACTGGCATGGCACCCGAGGCATGACGTACACGACAGGTCATCCGATCAAGACATTCGAGGTCATCTACCGGCCCGGGAATGACATCCGAGGTATGAAAACCCCTGTAAGACATCCTAGACATCAACAACAGGTTAGGATTAAATTGTCATAGAACAGGATTATACTGGTATTTAAAAAAACGTTCAAAATATAATTGGAATTTAATCACAATGTGGTAAATGTAATTCAGATGATTTATTGGTTTTTCACTTTAGTAATTTAATTATAACTTCCCGTAGGTACAGTTTGTTCGAAATAAGTAAGCCGATCGGAAGTTAGCCGTTCCCAACTACCGCGGTGATAAAATCGTTTAATTAAGTGTTTTAATATAATAAATAAAGCAATAACTGGCGCTCCCCCTTTAGAAAGCTGTAGACCTATTATTAAAAAACTAAAAGTGTTAACACTAGCTTCCTTATACATTTTAGAAATTGGTATGTTTGTAAGGAAAAATATACATTTCTTTCCCAAAGTTAGTGACAACAGCAGGTATACGAAAAGAGACCCCACAAAATTAAAAAATATACCTTGTAGAAGCTCCCTCCACTATAGGAACAGTTATTTGATGTCTATTAAAATCTACAACCATATCCCACAATTTATTAGAGAACAACCTTTACGTTTATTTAAAAAAGCTTTATACAAATGGTTGCTTAATAATAATTTTTATACAGTTAAAGAGTTTATAGATAGTAAGTTTCACCGTTTTATATAATATGTTTTTATTTTAAGTAGATTTCTGTGATGTATAATGTAAACGATTTTTTCCAATATTTTTCATATATTGTGTAAGTAGTAGTAATGAAATCTAGAAATATTCGTATGCCTCTTGCAGAGGCGGATGTGTCGGAAAACTAATTGTATACTTAAAACCTTTTGTACCATATCCTTGGCGAATAAATATCTTTATCTAATAAATTAATATCGAAATTAGTAAACAAAATAATTTGAAATGTGAAACATATAGGTACGACTCTAATTATCTTTACACCGACTCTTTCTATTAAAATTTACCACTTCTAAACCATTTGCAGATAACTTTCGATCGGCTTACTTATTTCGAACAAACTGTACATATTTTTTTATATGTTACATTGATTTTGTGATTTGTATTGGACATTTTGTGATACATTGAGACTAGACTTTAATTATATTTTGACGTGTTTAAAAGTAACAGGATTACCTTCCACGACAACATCCTAGGTATGACATCCAAGGTATGAACATCCGGGGCGAGGCATCCAAGGCATGTCCTTCACGACATCTGTCAAGGGTACGAAACTTGAGACTTCAATAATTTCACTGCAAGCTACTTGTATCCTACTTCAATCTAGTTTTAATTCAAGTTATAATCTTGGTTTGTCATAGTTTTATGGCACGTTTTTGCTATAAGCTCTCACCTGCAAGACAGTCAGTCAATCATGTCTATGGTGTGAGCCTATTTCTGTTGACCACAAATCTAAACTCTGAGCTGCTACTGAGAATGTTCTAATGAAACAGCACTTTACCGTACCAGAGAAACAAATTCATAACTCACGCTTTTATACATTACGCGGTATGAGTGAGTCAAAAATTTGGTGTAAATATAACTAAAACAATCATAACTACTTGATCGTTTCAGAATTAGCGGGTACTTCATTTTGGATTACATATTTATTAGGTAAATAGCTTCGTCTTCACTTACCCCAAAGTCCAGGACTGCTAACTTCTCAGATTTCCACTTCACAATACACAAGGTCTTAAAATAATAGATACTTAGAATAAAAATAATTTTACGACGGCAGCGCGGTCAGCGTTCGGATGCGGACGCCATAATGCAAGAAACGTTTGCATCGCGAAATCATACGACGTAGGTACTATTTGAACTTTTGAGTTCCACAGAAATAATTTTAAAAATTAGAATAACAATTGATTTTTTTTTATAATGAAAATAATTATTTATCTTACTCGGGTAGCTCGCTATAATATCCAAGTGTAAGTTATTGTTGGTGGTTTCGACCGTCGAATTAAAAAAAAATGCTTTGAGGCAGGATGTGATGTGACGTTCGCGTCACAAATGCATACGACAATGCACGACGACGTAATTTCTATTTATTTATTTATATACAAATGATTTGTAAATTATGCTGCCTCCGTGCAACCTGGTTAGGTACCTACCGTTAATGAATGTTACCATTTCGATAAAATGACACTTGGTACTAGAACGTGACAGGAATGTGCTCTACAAGACGTTGCACAGGAGAGTTCTGGGTTGGTCGCAGTAAAGAGTACAATCGGTATTTAATTCAATTGAAATAAAGTTTAATTTCCCTAGCAGTGTTGATAAATAGGAACACTGTTGACTCCGATATATTATGCTGACTATACACACTCATACATACTCAGAAGTCAGAGATTATAACTTGAATTAAATTTTATTTTTAAATAATTTCTATCACATTTAAAGCAAACTCCCAAAGCACGTCATCCACGGCGTAGCATGCCACTGGCATGGCACCCGAGGCATGACGTACACGACAGGACATCCGATCAAGACATTCGAGGTCATCTACCGGCCCGGGAATGACATCCGAGGTATGAAAACCCCTGTAAGACATCCTAGACATCAACAACAGGTTAGGATTAAATCGTCATAGAACAGGATTATTCTGGTAATTAAAAAACGTTCAAAATATAATTGGAATTTAATCACAATGTGGTAAATGTCAATATTCAGATGATTTATTGGTTGTTCACTCTAGTAATTTAATTATAACTTCCCGTAGGTACCTACATATTTTTTTATATTGTTACATTGATTTTGTAATTTGGATTGGACATTTTATGATACATTGAGACTAGATTTTAATTCTATTTTGACGTGTTTAAAAGTAGGTACCAGGATTACCTTCCACGACAACATCCTAGGTATGACATCCAAGGTATGAACATCCGGGGCGAGGCATCCAAGGCATGTCCTTCACGACATCTGTCAAGGGTACAAAACTTGAGACTTCAATCATTTCACTGCAAGCTACTTGTATCTTACTTCAATCTATAATTTAATTCAAGTTATAATCTTGGTTTGTCATAGTTTTAGAGGTCAGCATATAATGAATAGGTATGGCACGTTTCTGCTATAAGCTCTCACCTGATAGACAGTCAGTCAATCATGTCTATGGTGTGAGCCTATTTCTGTTGACCACTTCAAACTCTGAGCTGCTACTGAGAATGTTCTAATGAAATAGCACTTTACCGTACCAGAGAAACAAATTCATAACTCACGCTTTTATACATTACACGAACGAGTAAAAAATGTGGTATAAATATAAAACTACTTGATCGTTTCAGAATTAGCGGGTACTTCATTTTGGATTACATATTTATTAGGTAAATAGCTTCGTCTTCACTTACCCCAAAGTCCGGGACTGCTAACTCCTCACATTTCCACTGCACAATACATAAGGTCTTAATTAAATAGTAATAACTAATCACAGAACACATAGTAACTAATATACTTAGAATTAAATTATTTTATTAGAGCTAGCGGTTAGCGTTCGGATTCGGACGCCATACTGCAAGAAACGATCGCACGGGTTGCATCGCGAAGTCATACGATGTACTATTTGAAATTTTGAGTATTGTACATCCACATAATTATAAAAAGTGTACTGAAACAATTGATATTTTTTAAATAGTGAAAATAATTAATTTCTTATTCGAGTAGCTTGCTATATTCAAATTTAATTAGTGTTTCGAAAATTGTAGGTGTTTTGACTTTCGAATTTTGAAAAATGCCCCTATGGCGGCTTGTGACGTTGGCGTCTAAAAAAATTCAAAACAATGATATCAATTTTCTTATTCAGATAGCTCACTTGTTTTTTTTAAGATTTTCGGACATATCATTCACAGCTTTAATTAACAACAGGATTAAACAAACAAATCAGTATTCATTATAAATATTTATTCATAATTGTTACATTGGGCATAATTTGGAATTTAGGATTTCAACTCACTCAATCACAAAAGAACTTTGTTTTATTTTAACGAAAATAAAACTAATATCTGTGTTTGTGTAAAAATATGTTACTGCTCCACATTCCACAATTGATTTAATACATTCAGCAGTTAACGGTTGAATATAACAGGCTTATTTAGTTATTACCACAAAAAAATAAACTCATGATTTAGATTTTACGAATTTTTATTTGTCGCCATTTTACTTATGGGACAAGGCATTTCTCTCAACTGCCAACTAAATATTTTACCTTTTTTAAGCCTAACTAGTACATGCATTTTGTAATCATTCCAAAATTTTGTTTTTTTTTTACTCAAAAGTCGTTTGCAGTGCTGCTTACAGAAAAAATATCTATCAATCTACATAACAGACAAACGACTATTGAAGTCGTGGAGCAGTACTATTTGCTGGTGTTTAAAACATTCATCGTAAAACTAATAGCTTTATTATACAAAATACGTGTGTTTTCTATACAAACTTAGTGTATAAATAAAATTAAACATCTTGTAATATGGTCTAGCACGCGGGTCCAGAGAAATCAGAATAAAAATAAAATACCAAGGAGGATTTAATTTATACTTATAAAAGAGAGATCTAGCATATGAGAGAATAGAATGAGAAGTATTAGTTTAAAAATAAAACAAATGGAACAAAGAAATGAATACAATTGACAATATTGGTAGTCAACAATTATTCAACAACAAATATTCAACTTTGTTATTAAGAACATAGAGAAGAAAGGTAATCAAGCGCTAATATATAATATACGAATTGTTATTATTAGTGAACGTGAAATAATTGAACAATCAAACATACAATCCGATTTATTCGGATTTTAAGAACAAAACAATTACAGTAAGAAATCTAATAGTTTCTCTGAACCCAAGCCTAGCTTTGAATTTTCTGTAACGACATTTTTGTCATAAGAGCAACAAATACGTCACTTATATCAACATTCAGATGCCTATTGACATTTCTGTCGACGCAATAAAGTGCTAAGACATCTAAACGCGTATTATCAAAGTCGATAGATCGTATTCCTTCACAAATTTTATACTATTATAGTGCTCGAAGTTTTAAGTGATAGATATTAAATAACAGAATTTTCTAGAAAAAGTAACAATAATAGAGTACCTTCATGCATACATTGCCTCGTGGTAACAGCAGAGATACTATTGAAAATAAAATAATGCTTGGCACTTGTACATTGCACGAATTTACAAAGGGAACCGTCACCATGCATAGTAATTTAGATTTTTATGGAAAAATTTCATAAAATACTACACGATAAAAAATACAGTCACCAATGATATTATGCATTTTAAAATAATTAGATACGTTATCAGTGTCTGGAAATAAAACATTGAATCGAAAGTGTCGCTCTGCACCGAACACTCGCGTTTTTCGAGCTCATATGTGTAAGGTTTGTTCGAAATAACTAAGCTTGTCTTAAGATAGTTAGATAGATAGTTGCTCTTTACTTGCTTTAGTTCTCAGATATTTGACAAATTATATAATATGTCGGCGTAGATTTGCTTTAAGAACTTGCCTTGCCTATTAGAGATAAGGCCAAACTGTATGAACGCTGTGAAGTTGCATACAAGTGCAGTATTCTAAAGGGATAAGGTATATTTTGCCCTGTCAAATCGTGTTCAAAGCACTCATTGTTTTAGCGACACCTATACTAGGATTTTACCAATGAATTCCTTTTTTTTTGCATAATATATATTATTGTTATTTATTTAAAAACTCATTACTAAGTTCATTAAACGGGCCTCATCACATGCCTATAATAAAACCTTTTCCCATGCCAATATACATAAATGGCTTACCTATATGAATAAAATATAACTAATGTATAAAGGTTAGCAATCACTATACCGTAACTACGTTACACGAAACTGAATTGCTTGGTCCGAAATAGTGGCCTGAGAATATTTTGGCCGTATCAGCTGTTTTGTGGCCTGGCCAGTCAGACTGTCACATACTGTCTTATCAGTAAAGAAGGAAAATTAGTTCAAATAAATTCAATAGATGGGACTATAGGTATCGGTTCAGTTTGTAATTGAAGTTTGTGCAAAATTCAAAACTACATAAAACACTACACGATAATTTTAAATATTAATTGATTAGCTCGTAGATATAAGTTTCACAATTTAATAAAATCCATTGGTGTCGTGTAATTAATACCTGCAGTAATAGATGGCGCTGCTTGCAGTATGTATTTTAATAATTATTACAAATTGAAATTTTACTGAACATAAACAACAAGCTTTTATAGTTTGTTAGGCTAAAAAGGCCGCTTTCGATGAATCATGATGTGATTCACATAAGAAAATATCTGACAGAGCTGCATTCTTAGCTTAATGTGGCCTTTTCGGCCTCCCTGATTTAGCTTTCTATACACTGCGAGCATCTTTTTTTTTTAAAAAAAAAAAAACAAATCTAGAAAATAGTCAGAGATATCTAAACTATATACAATATCTAAGGCATCACTAACAAACATCACTGTCATGCTTATACAACAGAAAATAAGAATCCTTACAAAATAAACAATTCGTGAAATCAGTTTCGTGTCTCGTCAGTTACGGTACAGTGGACGACTAAGTTTATAAGGTACACAATCTATCGACTCTTATAATCACGTGGCAGTTTAAATTCGGTCCGGTAGTGGCTAGTTCCGTTGTTTATTACGTGGGTACTATCATAATGTAACTGTTACAACATTCTTGTGATTTCATCTCGACTTTTACGTTAACCTGGAATGAGAAAAAGGAAGTTATAAGTTTTTACTGTATTCTAGATTTGACGATAAAATCCGTAAAAAGTAGTTTTATTTTAAAATCTTTCCTCTTTGCAATATTGATATAGAATGTTACTGTGTTAGGTAAATCTTAAAATATTCTGTGAAATAAATCTGTGTTTAAAGAACCCATATTTCATCGGTATGTTTGAATACCATGTTATAACCAGCGAGCATACTTCTATCTCCAAGTTGCTACTGTAACTTTTTATTTTCCAAAAACATCGGAAAATCGAATCTCCGGAAACTATATTAACATACCATTACGCCTATATTCTCCGAAGGGTTAGGCAGAAGGCTATTGTTCACCCACATTCGTCGGTATGTTTAAATCCCATGGAATAGGGAGCGAGTCTGAGAATTTCATAGAAAAACTCAATTACACTGCTCGACCTGGGGATTGAACCCAGGACCTCTAGTGGAGCAGTCGCGCTTAGGACCACTAGACTAATGAGGCAGTCTACCACTAGATTAATGAAGCTATAATAATATTTTATTTAAAGAATATAATTTCTCTTACCCGTGATGGCGTTACATCCATCCATTTTGTTCAAAGAAGTGCGTTCTGTACTGAAACAAATTCAAGTTCTATAGACAGCTGAATAAATAGTAAAATATACAACATTATTTTTTATTAACAAAAAATGTTCCTGTAATTTATGTTAAATCAGATATAATTATTTGCATTATTATTTGAAACAAAAAATGGAATTCGTATTCGAAAACCGAGACTATTGACGAATTTTTTAATTATTATATAAACTACAACCATTCCGTTTACCAATATTAATCATTTTGAGACAGGATTTTAATATTAAAACACCTTTTATGTAAAATATTCGATAGTAATATTTCGTGTCAGTATATGATATATTCGTATTCGAAAACCGAGACTATTGACGAATTTTTTAATTATTATATAAACTACAACCATTCCGTTTACCAATATTAATCATTTTGAGACAGGATTTTAATATTAAAACACCTTTTATGTAAAATATTCGATAGTAATATTTCGTGTCAGTATATGAGTTTTTTTTTTCGGTAATATAAAAATAGTGGTGTCACATAGACATCACTTATGATAGATAAGTAATGTGATGATCGAGATAAAATTAAAAAAAAAACAGATCAACATGAAGGGAGAGATCAAAATCAATCTCTTACGCACATAACATCCATGAATTATTATGATTTCGTTAAAAGCAATAATTAACTACAGTTAAACGGCCTTACTTATAACTGATGACTAAAAGTTAAACAATCTAAGTTAGCATAGTCATCCTAGGTGAAATACTAAAATAAATATAATATAAATATAATTGAGTTTATCTAGCTATTAAAATATAATTACTGTCATTTTTTTCTTTCTACGCCTAAAATCTATAAAGCCGATTTTGACTCTACTGTTTCGGCATGGTTGTCGGTTGTAAGCTTATACTAAATCTAAGACAACCAGGCTGATAGACACTAGTTCTATTCATAAAAAAAAATAACAATACTGATTGATTGTTGTTTTTGTGAATGAATAACTTATATTATTACGTACACAAAGGTCACCTTCAACCACCCTTCCCCCAACAGACATGTCCCGAAAATCAGTTAACGTTCAAAGAACGCAAATCATAATTAGGATAAAACACGTATACCCATAAAGGCAAAAGGCGTTGAATAATTAGAAACGATATTTAATGTATTTAGTCAGTTTATGTATTTTAATGATCACTATTATACCAAAATTAAAAGCAGTATATTACAATACTAATGGCAAAGCGTTAATAACACTTATTACATGTAATATACATTAGTTTACGTTATTTTACATTAGGTTAAAATTATGTATAGGTTAAATTACATGTATTAAATTGTGATTACATAGTGCATCGATGGTAGCGTAAGTGAAACAAAGCAGAGGGCATGAAGACGAGGCAAAAAGGTTGTAACGAGTTTTCGACACTTTATGGTAGAAATTCCTCTCCAACCTTTTTTTGATTCTTGACTTCTCGCGTGAAATTCTTGTATCTATACTCCATTTGGTTAGGTACTTAACTAAAGGTAAACAATAAAAATGGCGACGTTCAGGGCTCTCCAACCTTTATTGCAATGGTATCTTATGAATTGGGAGTGAAATTAATAAGAACACATCTAACAATCAATAAAAACAACGAACAAACAAAACTATAACTAAATAATACAATTTACGGCAAAAGAAACACAAAAACGAACGAAAGTACAAACTGTTACGAATGGCGTCTGGTTACCCGACTAAGTATAATATCGGTTAATTATTTTGCCGCGCTTCCTCGCGCTACTACTTCTTAATTTTTTCGAGTTATCAAAAGTCTAATATGTAGAAAAAGGTTTTGATTTCCTGTCTTTTTAGATTCTTTCTAGTAGGCACATTGCAATAATTTATGACATAAGTATCAATTTGATTTATTTATTGGTCGCAAGCTTAAGAATTTATAATTACCATTTAATATTAAACAAAGTAGTAAAATATACTAGTATAGTAAAGGAAAATTATTTTGAATGATTAAATAATTTATTTTGGTTACGTTTTGTTTCAAGATGAAAAATGGCCCTATAAAAGAACCTTTTTTATGATTTGTTTACCTTTAGTTAAGTACCTAACCAAATGGAGTATAGAGTATTGTTGTGACGTATAGTAGACAATGGAATGGGTAAGTAGTATCGCCATAGCCACCATTAAAATGTATGCCAATTTTAAACAAAGAATAAAAAAATAATCGAATATCTATTAATTTATTCAATAACAATTATGGCATCGATGGTCTTAATACGTATTCGAAAGTTTTAGACAATCGATTTATAAGAAACAAAACTATGCACAAAACAAAACTATGTTTTTATGTAAAGTAAGAACAGCAGTTACAGGAATATTTGATTCAATACCTTCAAGTAAAGGATGCTGCCCAGTGTCATTCATAAAATTATATCCTTGAAAAGCTATTTTCGTTTAATACAGTCTATAGATTCATTTCAGAAAACTCGTCACAACCAAGATTAAAGCTGTACAAGCAATGTCGAGCACAGAGTACTGAGTAAATGGAGTACGCAAAATTATTACTATCGAAAATCTCTTACATTGAGTTGTTCTAGTTATTAACTGGGAGAATAAGATTAAATTTAGACCAGATTTAGTAATAAGTTTCCTTTTGAAGATGCATCGTAATGTTCTAACGGAATGATTAACAAAACTACGGAACGGAATGATTCCTAGATGCAAGAGAAAGTGTCAAGAACTGATTTGGCAAAGTCATTTCAAAGGCAGATCTTAGGACATAATTATGTGGACTTAATACTATTTGAAAGCTTCGGGGATTATAGATTTTCAGAAACACTTGAACCAGTTCTGTTCTGCTGGTCCCTGCAATCCTATAGCTCGCTTTCTGATAAAGGTTACAGGTTATAAATAAAAAGTAGTCGCGAGGCATACTTACTCCCAAATACTATATCGGTAGTGCCACTACAACCATAAAAGTCTACCTCGATAAATTTTCGATCGACTAAATTTTAAAACCGCCAAACACGAATAAAAAATATTTGTCGGTTGTTGAAAGGTATTCTCGATCTCTACTATAATAAAATTCGAATTAGATAAATATCTGTACATAATTATAACTCCATTCGCTCGTTACTCTGTGATGTCGATCTGCTGCACTTACAGCTTATCCCTGTCCCGCGCTTCGCCGAACACCGCGCTCCTCGGGTACGAAGACTGACTGGAAGACCTCTCGTGTTCCACTAATTGACATAAGAACACGCTTACCTTGTGTTTGTATCAACAACCGATATGGTAGCTGACTGCTGTTTAATTTATTAAAAAATAACAGGCTTATGAAAAATATATAATTCATATCCTGAATTTATTAAAATGACTAATAAAGTTCTAATATGGGTTATGAGTGTTAGTAAGAATTTGTATGGCGTATCTGTTTATGATGACATTACAAACCGATATAGTAAGCCCTCTATCTACCATAAAATTCAAATGCCTGTAACTTTGTTGTTTTTGAACCAATTTTAATGTTGTTTTTGTTGTTTGGCTCAATTCATGGTTGTAGGTCTATTAGTTTAGCCTTTTGTTACCTTATTACCCAGAATATAAGAATGTCTGTATATCAAGCTTAGGTAGAAAGCTGAAGCAGTTTTTTTAAGACAATTTTTTAACTGTCAATATTACAAAATAGAATTATAGAGTAATAGAGACTAGAGAATTTAGTAACCAATATTAAACAAATAGGTCAGAGATACATTATAACCTGCTTACATTAAAATTGTAAGGCATTTAGCTTAATTTAAACCCAGAATAAATATTAGCAAATTTTTAAATACAGCGAAAATAAAATATAATTTCCCACAGTATATTCAACTTTTAGAATCCCATATTAAATATCTACAATTTCCTATGTCCACATATTATTATATTACATAGTGTCCGACCGAAATTTCGGTTTCGGTTTCGGTTTCGGCCAGTTTCGGCCAAAAAATCAAGTTTCGGCCCGAGTTTCGGTTTCGGCCAAAAACGGCCGAACCTTTCGGCCGCGCCGAAACTTACAACATCGTACCTTCGGGTCGCGCTCGGCTAACGTCGGGCGCGCTCGGCACGGCTGGCAATATGGCGTCGCTCGCCTGACTCCGCCGGCAACTACCTAAATCAGTGCGCTTTGCTCGTGTAGACGTGTCAATACCTGTTGTGTTTGTTCCGCGAATAATGGTAAGTTTGACCAAGTATTTTAGTTTGTTTTTGTTGTAAATTCGTCATGTTATAGTTAATATTTAACGCTTTATTTTAATAGTTTGCCAACCTATTGACGAATATATTTAATTTTAAAGGTGTAAGTGCCAAGGTTAAGTACCTGCTTCATTAAAGTTTAAAATTCATCTTAGTTACGTGTACTTTTAATGTAATAACGATTGTAGGTACCTGCCTATGCAATAAAATGAAAGGTGAATAGTTATTAATTTAAGTAATGTAATGGTGTGAGTAGGTATTTTGACGATTTACGAGTAACGTACGCTTAGGGTTAGTGTTGGGCTTCTGGGTTTGGTTGTACACATAATTAATAGTAAACGCGATTAATCCGGTAAAATAAATTGTTTTAATTAATGAATAATTTTATTGTTTTAGGTAAAAAATGTCACAAAAGGAAAGACATCCGATTTGGCAATTTTTTGATATTTTGATTATCTAATAATATTTGAATTAGCCATTCGAGGCTAACTGATTGTGATATTTGTGAGTATAATTAAAATGTAAGTAACTGAAAATAAAGAAATATAATATATAAGCATCATATTTTAATAATAAATTTGTTTTATTTTATACCACCATTAAAAAATCGCTATCTTTGTGTTACAAATAATGTATTTTTTTCACTTTATAGGGTAGTTAAATTTTCAAACAGAACCTCTGTAACTGTGCTGAAATTTCATTGTGATAAATCTTTGAAAGTAGAAACCTGTAATTATAGGTCGGCGAGATATTAATTTTAGAAAAAAACGGGCTTACTAACATTTTTTCGACTTTTTAAGGACTTTTTTTTTATAAAAGGTTCGGTTTCGGTTTCGGTTTCGGCCGAAACTACAATGAAACCGAACCTTCGGTTTCGGTTTCGGTTTCGGCAAAATAACATGTTTCGGTCGGTCACTAATATTACAAAATAGTTTCCCATAAAGAATATAACATAAAATAAAAGACTGCGCTTTTGAAACCCCATAGATAGCATAGCTCTTAAGATTATAAATATGAAAATAATAATTACCATTTGTTATAACGCCTCCGAAAGAATTACTGTTGAACTTTGTAGGCTCTTGAGAATGCTGAAATGTGAAAAATACATTTATTAAATACAAAATACAAAAACGTTTATGGTTTTCCAGTTACGTTTTTAAAATAAATTTGTGTTTGGAGCCTACTGTTAAACAATATATCACTGTTGACAAGGCAGTCTAAAATTTGAATTATGGAGTACACACAGTCACAGGTATACAATGCAATTCTACTTTAAGCTGATCTCGCATTGTAAAGGCTTTCTATATGATAAGAGGTCAGCTCAAAACTTGATTTGTACAGCTCAAAGTGGATACATTGAACACCTAATTTATATGTCTAAGAGTTTTGTGTCATTTTCATAAATTTAATTTAGGCAACACTGATGTAGAGCTTAGGCCACTTGTCTGGCTACATTATTTAAAAGAGAAGACTGCTATAGTTGACATGGTCTCTGAGACACAGATGGATCTTGATGCACAGTCTAGTCATACATATATCTGCAGTGGCAAAATACAGCTTTATAACAGATTATACCATCAATTCACACTGCCTTAGCCGTCTTAACATTTAAATAAAATGTTTAAAATTGGCTTACATAGATATCCCATGTTGGGCCACAGAACGGTCATAATATAGCTCTCTCTGCTGGAATAGAATCAGAAGTGATACACTGCCACATCGTGAAATTGATATCCTCAAAATACTGCTTTTTTCAACAGCTTAGACTGGAGACCAAAATGTAAATACTATACATTACCTATGAGGCACATTATTTATATTTGGCATATCTGAATATGATCAATGACTAACTAATACATTGTTGTATGAATATCTAGATGTATTTTTTTAAAGCTGATCATTCAGCCTAGGGGTCCCAAAACCAATATATTTTTTTGGATTTTCGCAAATTGTTCGTTTATTACACATTCTAGACATAATTTAACTTAGGAAAAAGTTTTAATACTCAATTGTGAATAAGACTAAACCGTCAGCATTAGGCGCGAAATATTTTTTTTTTTAGGTTTTCGCTAATTATTCGTCTATAACACATTCTAGGTAGACGGAAGTTGAAATTGCGACATCAACAATAACTTATTCACGATCGAGTATCAACCTTTTGAACGCCATTGTCACATATATGTGACAAACGAAATCTTACCCTGAATGCCAACGTCACAAATATATGACAAAATATATGTCGCACCATATTATGAAATAAACAATTTAATCATTACTTTAGTGTGTTTTCACTACCTTGTGTAATTTGACAGAAAAATTGGCCTGGCGTCAGGGGTACGGCGATACGTTTATACTCTGGCGTTCAAAAGGTTAAAACTTATGCTTAAAAATCGTTGTCGTCGAATTTTTTTTAACAATACAGAGTATTTTTCCCGTTATGTGATAAATGTGTGATTGATTCACAAGTACTACTTCATTAGATGTGAAAATACATATTCTAAAAGTACTCACCTCCATCTCTCTAATATTCCTCATGAGTGTATCAATATCATCATTGATAGCCTCCTCACTTTCATTCTTACGCACATCCTTATCCTTCCTACATTTGACATTGTTCACTTTTTTATTAGTGTCACTGTTCACACGGTCCTTAGAAGGCACTGTCTCACTTTTATCACGTTTTGGTTCACTTTTATCAGTCCTAGTGTCTTCTACTAATTCCACATCACTGCTACTATCATCTACAGCTAGCGGCTCCTGCTCACTTAAAGGATCAACATCAGAGATGATGACGACATCTTTTTTCTTTTTGACTTCAGGTGGTCGTTTATCTGGTTTCGCAAAAGTTGGGGAGTGATGTACAGGAACTAAGGCGGGCCTAGGGATGTTGTTTTCAGCGACTCTCATATTCTCAATCTGCTTTTGCGGGATTTCTTCCTTATGCTTTGGACTGGGGTCTTTTTTACTAGGCTGGTAACTGGTGTCTACGTGTAATGGAGAGTCTACTCTTTTCTCTTTGACTTGAATCTTCTCTTGTTTCTTAGCCTTTTCCTTCTTCACCATATCATTCAATGCAGCTGGTGACTTAACCCTAATGAACCCTGATGTTTTCTCCGGAGGTATTTGCACATTATTGTTAATTTTTTTCTCAGGTTTCGGGGGGTTATTAGGGACTGGGGTAATAGTTATACTGCTTTTAATGTTAGGGGGAATGTATAATTCTTCTTTCTTTTCAAAGTCTTTTTTGTCTGGTGCTTCTACGATGAGGTCTTTGCTGAGGGAAAAGGAATTAATTATTGATCCGAAGACGGAGTTGGTCTTGTATGGGGCCTTGTCTTCAGCTGGAGTGGCGACGTCGGTGGCCTTGGTGCTGGTGGTGGTGACGGTCAGCGAGCTGGGGAACTGTATGGGCTCCACGAATGGAGTCGGGGGCTGGGGCTCGCTGCGCTGCATGGGCGGCTGCGACGCTGAGCCGAGCCGCTGCCGTTTCAAGTCTGATACTTTGATTTCCTTGCTGAGCCTAAAAATGAGAGAATATCATGTAAGTGTAAGTGCACACGGCTACACGTCAAGCTATACAAAACCAGTTTAGACTGACCTCCCATTGTGAAAGTTTTCTTTATTATTCAAGGCAAGCCTTGTTTAACAGATGAATAAATTGAGTAGGTTTTTGTTTCTTTCTGTTAATTATGAGTGTAGTGATTATTTGGTTGGTGTGCACTAAAAATAAATTTTAGAACTGTTTTGAAGTTAAGGAGTGGAGAGTGGTCATGATTCACAGGTAGCATAATAATTACTGATAAATATCATGGCCTGTGCTGACGGCCAAAATAGCCTTGTTTGGTGTACGTCATTACATATGTGTGGTATAGTTTATGAGATAATTGGGCAAATGAGCAGGCGAGCCACCTGATGGTAAGTAGTCATCGCCACCCATGGACATCTGCAATACCAAAGTAGTTGCGGATATAAGTCAAGGATAAGGGAGGACAAATTAAAAGTGTATGTGTCAGTAAGCGACTAAATAGTATACAATGTAGGTATGACTGACTCGGCTTGTCGCAGGAGCGTGGGCATGCGCACGAAGCCGGGCGGGAACAGCGGCAGCGCGCGCTCCAGCAGCAGGCGCGCGGCGCGGGAGGGCCCGCCCTCCTCCCCGGCCCCTCCCGGCCCCCCGGCTCCTCCGGCCCCTCCCGTCCCTCCGGCCAGGCGCGCTGCTCGCACCACGAGCGCCCGGCTCCGCGCACACCAGGGGAACCGTCGCTTGGGCAGGCGCTTCTCTACGTGAGGCGCGCCCTCCGCCGCAGACAACTGGATCTTCTTCCTGTACGAAACGCTTTAGTTTAAACTTCACGGTAGCAGCTCCGCGCACTATGCGCAAAGCCCAAAAATCCATTTTACGTAACCCTATTTTATACGTAGGTATTTATAATTATAATACAATCACGCCTGTTGTCCCCGAAGGGTTAGGCAGAGGTGTGCTAATGTACACCCACATTTCGCCTATTTTTTACGAAGGTATTATATGACTGACTGCCTGATTAGTCTAGTGGTCCTAAGCGCGAGTGCTACGCTAGAGGTCCTGGGTTAGCAAAGTATTACATATTGGGTTTTTCTATGAAATTCTCAGTAGGAGCTTGGAGTCTGGATTTGTGCCCAGTTAATGGCAATAGGTTCGCCTTTATACCGTGGAACCTAAACATGTGGACTTTGGATGTAATTTAGTACAACTCCGCCTGACTTTGGGGAATTCAAGTGTAAATAACAAATATTATAAAGTTAACTTACCTCTCTTCTTGTACTCTTTCACACTCAGCATTGTAATTTGCTATCATAGACGGCTTACGTTCCTCTATCAGCGCTTTTAATCTGAAGGAAAAATACAATAAACATTACATTATTAGCTAAACGTCGCGGTTCTACTCAATTTTGCCTTACTCCTAAGAGTCACAGCGTGATGTTAAATAGCCTAAAACCTTTCTCAAGAACTGACCTATAAAAAGCAAAAAACATTTTTTCAAATCCAACTGGTAGTTGCAGAAGTGAGCATTTAGCATTCTAAATGCTCCATTCTGCAACGAAGGAAACTAGAATACGAAATGTTCACAAAACTATGAATTTTCTACTGAAAGAAAATTAGAATTAGAAAACTAGAATTAAATAAATTAAAAGTAAAAAAAATATCGATTATAATCACCTGCGCAGAGTTTCATCAATCATAGCCTCTTTTTCCTCCGCACTGAGCTGATCAAGATCAAAATCTTCCAAATCATTATCAGCTTTGCGTTTGTTGCTGTGTGTTGTTACTGTAACCGTTGTTGTTGATGATGATGCAGCTATTGTCGTCGTTGTTGGTGCGACCGTTGCTGGCGTTGTTGAGCTGGCAGTGGTTGTTGTTGTGGATTGAGCAATTGTCGTGGGGGGTGCATCTGTGAATATTTTTAGAACGTGAATTTTGAAAAAAAAATTTGGTATTACATCCAAAATATAACAGGAATAGTGTATGCGCGCACGCGGGTGTGTGTGTGTGTGTGTGTGCGCATGCGCAGCGCGCGCCCACGCGTTGTGATGGTGTGTGTGAGTAGTCAGGTTACTCACGTGTATCGGCAGTGTTGTGTGGGTCGGGGCGGGTGCTGAGGCGGTGCATGAGCTTGGCGCGGCTGGTGGCCAGCGCATGCGCAGCGCGCGCCCACGCGTTGCGCTTGCTCCGTACATCACACGACGTAGTCGACAATACTCGCTCTAGCCTGTCAACACAATATAACTAATATAGGTTTCGTATAAATAGCTCATGCCAACATGACATAATGGACAGGTAGCTGCGTCTAGGGCTCGGTTTGGCCGCCACTAGCGACCATTAGTTTCCGCCATCGGTGGATTCAGTGTGCCGCAGAACTGAGCTGTCTCTTTGCCGGTGACCGTTTTAGACGTGTTATTGTGTGGGTTATTAATTGCCACAGCCGCACGGTACAATCAAACATAATGTAAACAAACGTTAAAATACCGTTCGGTTTAGCCGCTCATACACTCAATACTTTTAAGAAAGTAAAGAAACGTTAAGATTGTTTATATAATAATCCTAACTTTGCGCTTTTCTGTGATCTTACGTAAAAACTATTAAGTCTCCTTCCTACCACCTTGTAAGAAAAAATAGGTCGTGGTCTATGGACGCCCCTCTCCCCCTAAATTTTTTGCGCCTTTCGTTGTTCAAAAAATACTGCCGTATCGAATGAGCCAAAACGTTAAAATAAGAGGTAAGTTACCTGAATAAGTATTCATCAGCATGCGTGAGCAGTTGCTTCCTTGGCGTGGTGGGGCTCTGTACGAGGTGCCGGCTGACGAACGACTCCAGAGACTCCAACACTTGCACCACCTGTGGGGGCAGCTTCACTTCCACTTTTGCTTCCGTATCCCTGAGAAAATAAAACTTTAGTTATTTATAAAGATATGATTTTTTAATGAAATAAAATTTCTAGTGTAAGAGTCAAAATTGGTATAATCGAGAAACTGGGTACTGTAAAAGTTCAGGGCCATGTAACACCGTATCCAGAGGCTCATAACAGAGACCAAAATATTATTATTATTATTATTTTAGACAAAGGGCCTAGGCTAATGCCCCTTGTGGGAAAGACTGAATTGCAGATCACTACATAGTATAAAACAAAGTCGCTTCTGATGTCTGTCCCTATGTATGCTTAAATATGTTGCTATCTTTAAAATTACGCAACGGATTTTGATGCGGTTTTTTAATAGATAGAGTGATTCAAGAGGAAGTTTTATATGTATAATACATACATATTACAGTACAGAACAGTCGAGAAAACACACGGGCGAAGCCGTCGACGGAAAGCTAGTATTATTATAATGGAAAGAAGTCGGTTCGTGTAAAATACTTATACTAACATCTGCATAGATCACTGGAAGCCGAACTCAACATACTTATATGCTAGGCTAGTTTTCTAGGCTCTTCTTTTAGGACTTTTTCCATTTTGCATTGTCTCATAAAAAAAATGTTGATCTGATTTTAAATAAATAATTAATCGGAAACGGCACTCTCGCCTTGAATTTTTATGGTAATTAAAAAGAAAGAAAGTTTATTCTGACTGGCAATACAAGACAAAATACGTAACAACAAAACAATAGATTCAAGTATCTCAGCTGTATACCGCATTTAAGCAGGTTTACATATTTTTTTTTCTTTTATGCATTTTCAATGCTAAGATAAAAAGTTAGTGGCTTATTTGATCATAGCGCCTGGTGTATTTAACCAGAAGACGCAGGATCGAACAGGTTCCAAATCCTACCCATAGTAATTTTTTCCTTAACTAAAAATAACTTTATAGGTTTACATTATTTCGCTCAAGGATCTTTACGTCCTTATTGCTTACTGTGAAGGAAAGTGGAACTTTTGATTAGCAATACTTACCTGGAACTATCAGATGTGATTGCATTTTCAGAACTAGGAGCCGGTTTAGACGTGAGCGAGTCTGACTGCGATGTACGCGAATCTGCACTCTCGCCGTCACCATGTACATTGTCTGGAAAAATAACATTAATTAACCATTTAAATAGCCCCGACAATTGCATTATATCTCGACCGATTTTACTCAAATATAGCTCGTATAGTCGTTTTTGCGTCGGGTGTTAATAAAATGGTAATACAACATTATTTTTAGTATATGCGAAACCAGAATATAGTTTGTTCAGAATAAGTAACTGAATCGATTCCAATTTTTTACAGCAGGTTATATTTTTTCCCAAAAATGTTAAGTACCTATTCCAAGTACCTATCCGCAATTATACGCGCACAAAACAAGTCATCGACAAGTGCCGGTCATAGTGGGCGTACAGCAGGGCGGGGGTAAAACCACCCCTTCAGTCACCCGAAGTGGATGCTACAGATTGATACGACAGACAACCAGATAACATAACAAGCTTATAACTTTGACATTTTTCAAGATACAGTTTTGAATTTTTGTACATAGATTCTTTACCTAAAAATACTAGACAGGTGTTTCGTGTTTTGCATAAGACTAAAAATGATTTTGTATAAATAATATTTATTTCTGTAAAATATCTTTTAAAGGCACATCGTGTCGCCTTGTACGCAATTTTATCTTTTTGGTTTTGTACGTCATTATACTCGTAGGTATTAGTAATTGCAACATCAACTAATGTATTCTTCACAACTAAGTACGAAAATGTTTGCTCAAAAGTCGTTATTTGTTGCAGATAATTGTGTAAATTGAGGATTTAACCAAATTGTCAATTTACACTTCTATCTGTTATGATGACGATTTTGTATTCTGTAAATGGAATCTTTATTTTTTGACGACATTTCTACATTTGCTACTGGTTTTACCTTAGATCAATGGTATCCGAATCCGAATTCACTTGTATGTATATTAGGAATAGTTTTGGTATGACGTTTGTATGGCTAATTCAAGCTCGACCGGGCCGTTATTATTATCTATACTAATATTATAAAGAGGTAAATTTTGTGAGTTTGTAGGGGGTAAACTCTGGATCTACTGAACCGATTTAAAAAATTGTATTACCAATAGAAAACCACGTTATTTGTACGTGTCATATATCACCCAACGAAATGGGCACGCGTCAACTAGTGTTACATAAAACTTTTTTTTTAAATTTTGAGTTATATCTCGGCAATGAACAGGCAAGCTACCTGATGGTAAGTAGTCATCGCCGCCCATGGACATCTGCAAAACCAAAGGAGTTGCAGATGCGTTGCCGAGCCTATTTAAGCAAAAGGGGAGGGGAAGGAGAAAAGGAGAAGGAAGGAGCTAAGGGAGAAATTGGACCTCCGGCGCTCCATACTCACTGTACGTAACGCAACAGTATGCATACTGCTACTTGACGTCGATATTCTGTGGGAGGGTAGTACTTTCCCGGTCGTGCCAGCATGAAAGGGTCCCCATTTATGCTGCAGGCACTAATACTACATAATTTTAATTTCATCTAAAAATCAACGAAGAACTTGATTTAACATACCATCAGACGTCTGCTTTCCGGACGTAGCTGCCGATGAATCGGTGCGGCGAACTTTCTTAGCTTTCTTTGCATCAATCTTCTTGTTTTTCTGACAATGAAAACATATACATTATTATTATAGAATAAACTGAATAAACAGTCACTACTAACACCTACTACTTACAGAAAAAAGTTAGACATAAATGGACAATGCTGTGCGAGATAATCAAGGCTAATGGAACCAAATAAATCACCAACTAAGAAAAAAGATTTCATTGACTACATAAATACATATTGTGACACCTGTCTCTCATGTGGTGTAGGGGTGTAGGCAGAAATAATATTCATACTGCTACTTGACGTCGAAGACGTGAAAACTTAAAGACAGAAGAAGAAATACTGAAATAAGAACAAAAACCGATGTTATTGACGCACTTTCACACTGCCAGAAACAAAAAATTAAATGGGCGGGCCATGTCGCACGAATGAATGATAATACAAAATGGACAAAGAAAGTAACAACTTGGACAGGGCCCCCTGGAAAAAGAAAAAGGGGTAGACCACTGGAGAAATGGTCTGATGAAATTGAAAATATTGCTGGAGGCAGTTGGGTAATGATGGCCCAGGACAGATCTGAGTGGAGATTATTGGAGGAGGCCTATACTCGTAGAGAGGTCCCTAATAATCATCGAATAAACAATAACTAATGTATTATAAAAGTATAGAATTAATAATCAAATGTAATAAATATTCATGATATAGTTAATAAGAAATAAAAAGGCTATATTATTATTATTATACTTGACGTCGATATTCTGTGGGAGGGTAGTACTTCACTGGTCAACCCATTCATGCTAGCATGTAGACATTTTGTTTCACAGATAGGCTTACGCTTGACCACAACTTGCCTGATGTTAAGCATCGAAGTGGTCTGCGATGGAGCGCCATGCCGCTGGAGTACCCCCCCCCCCCCAAATGCTAGATTCAACCTTGTTGATGTAAGTTTACCTTCTTCCGATGTTCAGTCTTGTGCAGGTCTACGTCACCGTTCGCAATTGCCTTCGGGTCCTTTTCATCTTGGCTAGATTCTGAAGAACTTTCTGACGATGCTTCGTCGCTACTGCTCGATGATATACGCCTCTGTAATAATATATTCGAACATTACAAACATTACATTATTGATATTACATAAAAGGAGGAGGTTCTATCTTCAGACTGTGTGTGTTTTTCATTTACAAGTTTCAAAAAAAATAAAATTCAAATTAAGTAAATGTCAAACACGTCGGTTGACGAATGACATGACTTTTATTCCCAAGTGAGATCTTGGGAGACCAGGTTCTCCTTGAGCAAGCAAGCAAGCCCAGGAGAAGACAAAAGGGTCTCTCCCCTTTCCCTGGGGTGCCAATGCACTGAACTGAACTTACTTTTTATATGGGATGGGGTTTAACGAGCAGATGGGTCGCCTGATGGTAAGCGGTTTCCGCCGCCAATGGATCGGGCACACCAGAGGATTTACAAGTGCGTTGCCGGTCTTTTAAAGGCCTGTGCCTCCGTATCCTCACTCACTCGGCGAAACACAACGTAAGCGTTATTTCATGCCGATTTTCTGAGGCCGTAGTATCACTCCGGTCGAGCCGGCCCATTCGTGCCGAAGCATGGTTCCCGTATATGTCATCGTCTATGGTAACTTTACTGTTATGAGGGAATTCAGTTACCTAAGAATGAGGAAAGTAAATACATCATCAAATCCTCACCTTATTCCTCCTGCTGCCGCCAGGCTCTCCATCAGACATCGCCTGGTTCTCAGCAACACTCTTGAACTCCAGCGACCCACAGTTGATGTAGAAACCGCCATGCAAGGTGTCGCATTCTGGCGGTATCATCTCATCGTACTAGAACAATAATTCTGTTGAGTAAACCTTAGGGTGTTACCACACCAATCGATCAATCGTCGATCGATGCAATCGATCGAGGGTAGAATGGATTAGTCGACGTCGATCGATATTTTCTACCACACCAATCGATCGATAGTCGATAGATGCCATCGATCGATGGTAGAATGGAATTGTGAATATATTTCGAAAGAAACTGATGGAATATAGCCGAAGTCAATCGATCTACGTCGACCGATGCGACGTCGAGTGGTCCTAAGCGCGACTGCTACGCTAGAGGTCCTGGGTTCGATCCCCAGGTCGAGCAAAGTGTTATTAGGTTTTTCTATGAAATTCCTAATTGCAGCTCGGAGTCTGGATTTGTGCCCGGTTAGTGGCAATAGGCTCCCAACCTATTACATGGGACCTAAACATACCGGCGCAATGTGGGTGTACTTTAGTACACCTCTGCGTAACCTTTCGGGGAATACAGGCGTGATGGTATGTATGTATTTTCCTATATGTCTTTCGGACACAAGACCTAGAACTTGGCAGTCACAAATACTTATGACAATTCGTAGAGAGCTCTCGGTGTCGGTGTAAAATACTTATAACTTCCTTATTTTTTAACCATTTTTAACCCTTTCTTTCTTAAGCGAGATAAATTATAAATTAACAATATTTACTATAAATTAGAATTCTCTCTATGCGCTTGATGCCCATGACGACAATGCAAATTGATTGCTATGGTTACCAGCGATATGTACGAGCCTCAGCGAATTAATTTTGTTTTTATTGACTTATGCGGATTTCGGCTCTATCTATAATATATAAATGAATCGCAAAATGTGTTGGTAAGCGCATAACTCAACAACGCCTGGACCAATTTGGCCAATTCTTTTTTTAAAATGTTCGTTGAAGTTCAAGGATGGTTTTTACGGCGAGAAAAATTCGAATAATTGCCGGAAAAACCCTAAAAACAGCCCTTTTCTTTTTCCCATACAAACCACTCTGTCCCTAGGTGTCAATCATTTGACGTCAATCAAAACGAAACAACGGCGCGTTAGGATTATTTATCTTTGGTATGCCTTCAAGTTGATTAGAGGTTGCATATCATTTCTATTTCTAATGTACGTGTCATCATTACTTCCTCGGTGCGTAGCAAAGAAATAGGGCAGAACAACGTCTGCCGGGGGACAGCTAGTTTATAAAAAAATGTTTATTGGCACAAAAATGCATAGTTACACTGCCTAACAGTCCCCCTGACTTCCAAACTAAGTAGCAACCCTAGGCAACTAGTAACATGGCAGTCAAGTTCTCTCTAAAAAAAAAAACTGTGGAAGTGAAAGACTTTTTTTTTCTAGCCCATTTCGTCCCACTGCTGGGCAAAGGCCTCCCTTCCCTCTTTCCAGACCGACTTATCCAAAGTTTAAGCGACCCAATCTTTCTCAAAGGAGTCGAGTTCATCGCGCCACCTCCGTCTGGGCCGACCACGCTGTCGCTTCGCTCCATGTGGGATCCCATTTGTGGTAGCTTTTGCCCACAGTGGGTCTGGCATGCGACAAACGTGTCCCGCCCAGTCCCATTCTGTCCCCAGCTGTCTGGCTTTGCGCGTGACATCAGTAATTTGAGTTTTGGAGTGAAAGACTTATACACTTATATTATTTACGGTCAAAAAATTATTGCTCTAGGATCGTACGATACTCCAACTTTAAATTTCGTTGTAGGTTCAGTCTTTGTGTGCTATAAATAGCTGTCTCATGCTAAAATCGCTATTCTTCTGGAAACACTCGATTGTATATTTCGGTGCGACAGTCCCTATCCTAAAATACTGAGTGACCTAGATAGTTCCGTTTTGGATTTATACGTAATTGCCTTTGCTTCAAATACAGAGTTTAAGTACTGAGGTCATTCATTAAGGAGCGTGACTATGAATTGCCTCGTATAGTCAAGTGGTCGTATGTGCGAGTACTACGCTTGTGATACAGGGTTCAAATCCCAGGTCGACCAGTGTGATAAGTCAAAGTTAAAATATTTTCTTCAAGATAGACTTCTAGGTATGTAGTACTTTTTGAACGTCATTTTTACATTGAAGACAGTCCCCAAAACCCTTCATATTCTATGAAATTATCAGTAGCAGCTTGGAGTTAAGATTTTTGCCTAATTAACCCGTCAAGTGCCATATTGTAGACACCATGCAAAACCAAAACTACATGCATCAGTGAATTAATGGCATTCGATTCGGGGGAGCGAGCCTGCGATTATGGTTAGGCATACCGGCGAATGTGGGCGTATGTTGTACACCTCTGCCTACACATTCTGGAATACAAGCATGATGGTTTATGTTTATTGTAAGTAACAATACTAACTCCATGTGTGTTGTCGATGAAGGAGTCGTTCTCATCGTAGCCGGCGCCGATGTCTGCAAAATCGTCGTGTTTCGATCTGCCCTTACGACCGTATGTGCTTTTGCCGCCCTGAAATATTACAAAAAATATACAAAACGGTTTACTTCTAGGAAATGGGTCCAGCCAGACAAGACTTTCATTTGTATACACATGTTATATTTCATTTGTATTCATATGTATTTCACCTCAATAAAAAAAGGTCTATACAAGGCAAGACCCACATTATTTCTACATTATTTAAATAACATGAAGCTTGCGAACAATAATAAAGGTACTTTGAAAAAAAAAAAAACTTACATATTTCTGTTCAAATTTCCTGGCAATGCGCTCCACGTCATCATTATTTTCGGAGAACGGGTCCAGCCCTGCTGTCTTGCCATTCTCTCTTTCTACTCTCTTTTTTCTCTAAAACATAATAAAAAATGTTTATTCGTACATTATTTGCACTGCAGGACAAATTTAAGGCCTCCTTTCCATAGCCTCCTGACACTCCACTCTCTTAGTACACAGAGCTTGCTGACTGAGGTCAATCCCTCCAATAAAACATACATAATTATGGGCAATAAGATCAGAGACATATGAACGGAAGATTCACACCACAGAAATTAAAATGTTACATTAGTCTCATGGACTTTGGAGAATAGATAAAATAATCGTTCTTAATATACACAAAAACCTTGAGAGAAAGCCGCTTGAGATTATACAGATATTTAATGAGACAGGGTAATGACCTTATGACTACAGTGATAAATATAGAGAAGGGAAATAGGCTGTGGACCAATGACCAGGCTGCAAATAACAAAAAATGCATGAGAAGCAGAACAGTAGAGACCCATAACCATATGGTGTGGTGCACAGGACTACCAGGAAGGCTCAAATATATTAGGACAATACCTAGGGCTAAGTAAAAGGAAGTTCTTATCCTGTGATAACCTTGAATAAAAGGCAAATTTAAATAGCCTTTATATTAAATAATATTATCTTTTAACATCATTTTATTCTATGTAAAAAAAAATGTCAACTAAAATAATTTGAGAACTTTTAAAATATCTTACTAGACTGAAAGACTAGGTTAATGACGCCCCCTATTAAATGGGACCAAAAAATACTGGCAAACTGTACAACAGTATACCTCCTGTGTACCCCCCTCTAGGGAATATAGGCATGATGGTTATGTGAGAAATGTATCCTATCTTTCTGAAATCGACTGATATATTTGTCAGTGCTAATAACATAAATATTAACATTTCCTTTTTCAATTAAATAGGTGCAACACATGAACTTTGTTTAAGTATCTATTTATATTTTATATCCTTGTGTAAAAACCCTACCAAGAGTCACATATTTTGTGAATTCTAGGAAGCTTGGTTTTTGTTCAGGTAACTAGTCATTTAAAATAATGTGTAGTCAGTAGGTCAAGAACTTTGCCATTTACGACGGCTAGCTCATGCATGGTATATATATAGACAGGTATAATAACTAACATAACATAACATACCATCACGCCTGTATTCCCCGAAGGGTTAGGCAGAGGTGTACATTAGTACACCCACATTTCGCCGGTATGTTTAGGTCCCATGTAATAGGGGGCGAGCCTATTGCCATTAACCGGGCACATAACCAGACTCCGAGCTGCTACTGGGAATTTCATAGAAAAACCCAATAACACTGCTCGACCTGGGGATCGAACCCAGGACCTCTAGCGTAGCAGTCGCGCTTAGGACCACTAGACTAATGAGGCAGTCTAATAATAACTTTGTTATTATAATCTTCTACAGTCTAACCAAATATATAATAATCTTTGTACAGCCGCCAGCACATCAGGTTATACAAAAAAAAACAAATTTCTCAAAATGATTTTAAACCTCAATATATTGATAGTTTAGTTCAAAATCAACTGAGAAAATTTGACATTTTGTGATACCTAACTTGATGAACTGACCACCGTATGTGAAAATCATAATGATCAATATTAGAAATAAATGATGTAATTATACATAACATAACATACCATCACGCCTGTATTCCCCGAAGGGTTAGGCAGAGGTGTACTTAATGTAGGTACACCCACAGTTCACCGGTATGTTTAAGTCCCATGTAATAGGGGGCGAGCCTATTGCCATTCACCGGGCACAAATCCAGACTCCGAGCTGTTACTGAGAATTTCATCGAAAAACCCAATAACACTGCTCGACCTGGGGATCGAACCCAAGACCTCTAGCGTAGCAGTCGCGATTGGGACCACTAGACTAACGAGGCAGTCAATGTAATTATATTTTATTCTATTTTTATTTAATGGCAATTAAAGCCGATGTTGACTATTCTGCCAATGTCCAGTGAGTTGGAAAAACAAGTATAATGCCAAAAAAAAAATTTATACATTAATGTAAAGTTAGTTAAACTACAATTATATGTGGAAGGATTATAATTAATATTTTTTATAGGTAGGTGTTCAAAATAATAGCTGTCACATGACTGTCAGCCAATAGGAATGTTGGTGACTGCTAGAGGCATGCTCTGATTGGTTGAAATTTGCATAACATATCACCTTGGTCTATTTTCAAGAATATTGAAAGTTATAAATTATTGTTATCTGTACATGTTATTTTAATCAGTTTTTGAGGAATGCTATGGTTGTTTGTTGAATAATATAATAACCTACAATATTAATGATAATTTATTCAACAAAACATATAAGGTCCCAGGTCAAAGAACAATAGATTTTGCATTCTTTGTATTTATTTTTAAATTATTTAAATCTTCTAATTCAATTAAAGTAAGTAAATATGTGGGATCACTAGTGGAGTAGAGGTTTGTGACGTTAGCCAGGTACAAATCCAAAACTGACTGAGCATAACACTGCTAAACATGGGAATCAAACTAAAGACCTCCCACTAGAAGCCACACTTGCCACTACAAGATTAAGTAGATAGCTACCTATTAGTTTTTTTTTTATTCCTATGATTGACTTGAATAATATGGATTGTGATGACATGTAAGCTTGGGAAATCTTTGCCTTGTAGGTAAAGAGTTTAAGTAGTACCTAAGTAAGGAGTTTCTGGGAATCCATTACCTATTTAAACTCAAAAGAGGATGCTACCTAAATAATGCTGCTAAATATTTACTTTTTGGTAACCTTAGGTAGGTTACCAAAGATGGAAGGCGCCGTCGAGGTCGGCCTAGAAAAGAGCATCTGGAAGGAATTGGGGGAGGCCTTTGCCCAGCAGTGGGACAGTAACGGCTAGAGAAAAAAAAAAAAAAAAAAGAACTAAATGTAAGCACTAACATACTCTGTCATCTTGTTTAAGATCATAAGTACATAGGTTTTGCAAGAGTTTAAAGCAATTTGTCTTTAATGGCTGATAAAATATCACATAAACTTTAATATGCACTTTTAATTTAAAAAGACACTGGAACCCTATTAACAATCTTGGTAGGTACCTACAGTACCTAACTATATGCGCAATCAGCACAATCACCCCCTCCTTACCTACCATTTCTTACTTCCTAGATACCTACATAGGTAAATTCAAACTATAGGTAGGTATTTGAATGCAAATAAGGGCTGCTTTATCACTGTGATTTTTAATAAAAAAAAAACTACCTAAACATCATCCTAAGCCTATCTCTTGATAAGGTAGACAGGTAGGAAAATGTCCAAATAGGTACATATTTACGTACCTATAACCGATAACAAAATAGGTACCTATTGGGTCATTCTTATCTACCTACATAATTCTATATAATTAACTCGTAGTTCAAGCCTATGAATCATCCATATACCTAGTCCTTACGTCATCATGATTTACAAGGCAGATCTAATTTGTAAACTTAGATTAGGTAAATACCTACCAAACTACTTACTGAAATCTTGCTCAAAAAACATCTAAGTCTTGGCAACTCTTGGCAACAGTGCCACAGATAGGTATCTATTAAAGTTATTAACACTCTTAAACAATACCTACCTGATAATCAATTAATAATGTGCAATATTAGTTAAACATGCACTACATAGAATAAATAACAAAAATTTAAAAGGTAACATGTTTTTGTTTATTTACAAAACAATTATCAATAATTTCTGTCAAAATAAATAGTAAATCAATCATAAACCTTAACCCGTTGACATAAAAACGATAATCGTGCGCCATAATTGACAGCTAAGCGTGCGTTACAATTTGCACGCACGCATTTAAAAAAAATCTACACCCAGATATTCAAACCAATTTGATAAAAAGGCACATCTTTACCGCCAACTAAAAATAACAATACCAGCGGCGCATACAAAATAACCTGACACTCTATATAAACGTATTATTATTACTTATAATACGTAACTACATCCCACACTATGAAATAAAACAACAAAAAAAAAAACAACATTCTAAAAGTAAAAACTGCAACACATACCAACTCAAATCATCACATACACAAACGCTCTCACACGCGCAAAAAAGTATATAGTACGCGCAATACATAACCTATGCACGTTATATACTTTAGAAACTGTTATCGATTGAGAATAGAGGCACAGGAAAATAAAAAAAGCTCGCGAGAAGCAAAGGTCGTGATACAATCTGCCAACGAGTGCATTTTGCAAGCGAAACCAACTTGGCAACAATGCAAATCAAGTTTGAAAACAAATACATAACCAAACAATCTACCTATAAATACATCCAATACATAATAAATAACCCCTTTTATTAGTTAATTTCAATCCTCGAATCCTAATAATGTGTTAGAACGGTACAACGATACGCAATGTAGTATATCTGTTCCGTACACACAGTCTCTTTCTTGTTTTATACGATAAAAATTCTTATATACTCCTTATGTACACTCAAATTGAGAAACATTATGTGTAGACTTTCATTTACAATGTAATTTGATAAAATCATAAAATGTAACCTAAAATTGCACCTTGCTTTTACCGGATACCGTATTCAATCGGTAGGTTATCCTAGGTCATTGATATCAAGACTTTCGCGAGTAATAGTGATACCGTACGCATTGCATTATCGACAGCACTCATTATACTAGTTATTTATGTGGCATAACATTGTAAAAAATATTCATATTGGAGCAAAAACAACTTTAATCATAACGGCTTAGCGATCAAAACATTGCTTTCGTAAAATGATGTTCTAAGCCGACAACGGACTTCTATGATTGTTGCAAACATGGCGACCGCTATCTGAGCTTCTCGAGCAGCCCGTGGACGCAAATTCATGTCACAAACCTAATACAAAACCGTGTAACGTAAGCAAAAAATATCCTAAAACAATTTCAACTGGACCCCATGAAACCGGCTGTGGCTGCTTTTCTGACAATCTGTATGCTACGATTTTTTTTTAACAGATGTCCTGCATCACAAAGAGCTGGAAAACCAGTATGGTTGCGTAAATTGCTATGATTTTCTGTTATAACTTACCTCTTCTGCAATGACTAGTTCCTTGTAATTCAGCTCCGGATATTTACTTTCGTTGCTTTCATCCAAATTTATAGTTAATCTCACTGTTTTGTTCACATTATTCTTTGCACTTTTAGGAGCACCCACTGTTATAAGAGTACCACGTTTAGGGTCCGACATTTTCCACCAAAACCGAGTATAAAATGATTTTTTTCAAAGCATGACACGACCTGCATTTTCAAACTGTGTAGCACATTGCCACCATGTTGGTATTCATTGTTTGGGTTGTGAGCGCCACGGAAAGAATGTGAACTAATCCAGAGTTGCCAACATTTTCCGTTAGATGACAGCTTTGTCTTTTAAAATAAACCAAAAGATGTCGTTACGTACGATAAAATAATTTACAAGTAGGAATTGATAACTTACTAAAAACATTATTCTTTTTAGGTTATTCATGTTATTATAAAGTATTTATTTATAAACTTCAAATAAAAGGCATGTTCTAGGAAATAATCGATGTTTTGACAATATTTGTTTTTTTTTGTCCCTAGTTTTCCAGTTATTTCTTATCTGTTCACTTATAATTCAATAGATGTCACTTAATCAAAGTATAAAAGGTAATGCTCTGCTTTATCAACTTGCACAGATAACATTTTGATATAAACGTGGCTGAAAACTTGCTGAAAATAAATAAATACCACACTAATAAATAATTATGTCGAATTAAACACATGTTTCCATCATATTATTTTATTTTTAAGATACGATTATAATATTTTTTATCTTGAGTATTTTTTTATACCTTTGTTATTTATATAACGCCATCTACAAAGTTTTATAAAAACAGTAAAAATAATTTGAAGACACCTCCCAACACTGGGGGGACTTCACAAACAATCAACGGACACAAAGTACACCCAGACAGGAAATAAAAATCTGTGCAAACAAGTTACAAAAAGGTTCTACTTTATTATAAACTCGAGTAAACCCTAGTAAGTACTCACTTACATATTTGAGGTACCTACGCACGACTATACATTAAACTGTACAAAACCAGTATAGGCGGCCTTGAATTGTGCGGAAAACCTTTACAATGGGAGGTCGGTCTAAACTGGATTTGCATAGCTTGATGTGTAGGCGCGTGAAAAGCCACCGCCTCTTACTGCGGGCAAGTTATTCTAGCAAAGGACACGGCGGTAAGGAAGAGATTTGCCCACTTCTCTCCCTATCCGCAGTAGACGAACCGGGTGCTGGAGAGCGCAGATAGAACTTCGGCCTCCATGAGCTGTGGCCTGCGGTCAGTTGACTTGGGGGAGTCCGCGGCCGACCAGACTTTGTTCCCAGTAGGAGGTGCACCGTTTCCTACATGCGTACCTTTGGCTCCAGCGAACCATTGATCCATGGCCGTGACTACAGGGGCTTGGGAAGGCAAGTACGGTTTTCAGTCAGTACGAGTCCAGCATACTCTGCCGCCTCCATAGGTGGCAGAAGATCCATGAGGATTTCCAGTACATACTTACTTACTATACAAAAGAGGAAGATAGGTTCGGTCGCCAGCCAGCACATCAAGTAACCACAAAATGACAAATTTTCTCAGTAGTTTTTGAACTTAATCATTAACTTTTAAGGTTTAAAATCATTTGGAGAAATTTGACAGTTATGTATAAGCTAATGTGCTGGCGACTGTACCTACTATGATATTCTGTTAAAATTCGCGGAGTAGGATTTTTTTTTTGTTTAAAAAAAAAGCTTACTAGCAATGTGGGTCACACATTACTAGTATTCTTGTTAACCCCTCGTGCTAAGCTAAATGCTTGTGTTACGAGTGGGTTCACGTCGGTAGTGCAATGGGTGGGGTTCGAACCGGCAACCATATGATCGCAAGTCCAACGCCCTAGCCATTAGGCTACCGACGCTTCTATTTTTATATGGCATCGTTTGTTCGTCTGCCCGACTGGAACAGTACGGTCTTTTAAGTGACTAGGTAGATCCTAACTAAATTATAATGTGATCACCTCATGACTCCTGAGGTATTGATCACCTCAGGACTCCTGAGTCAGGAGAAGTAAACATAATAAATATTATAGGTAAGCTTAGAAATATATTTAAATCGGTCCACAATCGCTGAAGATATTGCGTAACAAGTAATGATGATAACTTACATTCAACAAAAAACAGCAGCACAATTGACAACCTCCTCCTTTTTTGAAGTAGGGTAATTACCTGACCCACCCTAGGTGGGTCGGCGGGGTCTCGGTGGTTCAGGTAACAGCTATAACCCACTGTTCCTCATAATTTATTCTATTAATAACACCCTGAGAGCTGTCTCTTTACATCAAGTTTTACAATGTAATGTTAGGTTTGTAATAAGTTTAAATTGTAATGTTTGTAAGTAGGTATTTTTATTACTGGCAGGACTTTAAAACATGGGCCCCCAGGCTATTGAATTTCAACTTAACATTACGTTTTCACTTGTCACCCAATTACGGGACTCAATTCAAATTCAAATGAAGTGAGGTTATTAAAAAAAATGAAGCTATCAGCAAAAAACTGGGGTGATGGTCTTTAAGAAGGGTATTTTCGGAAAACGCTGATGACTTGGACATTATGAGACCGAGATTCCTATTAAGATACGGGACATTAGTCTCACTTAAGACCTGTTTAGACAAGCTTAGCACTCGCCTAATAAAAAATACTGGAGGCAAGTAGCAGCAGTGTTAAACTCTGTGGTGGTAAATCGTAATTTTTGATTGTGCGTTTAGTGCAAGGAAGATAGAAAGAAATAGACTTGTATTGGTTACCTAACTCATAAGTCAATTGCACTGCGTGTTGTTAGTTCGATCGCCCCTCGAAGAAAACACAATCACTGTTCCTTGTAGAGACTCCCGCGAACTAGGGTTTGCATGTTTGCCTAGTAGGCGACGGGTTTTTAAGCATTTTTCCAATGTTTATTAACGGGTAGCAACATAAAATGACAGTTGTAACAAATCTCTCTACGGGTCACTGACCATATTTAAGTTTATTTATTTTTTATTTGTCTGCAGTTTAGGGCATTCGCATAAGAACCGGTTTAAATTTACTTGCTTGAAGTCTGATTTAATCGGGCGCAATCCTAGATGGTTGTTGGAAATTAGCTCAGTCGTTTCAAACTCTTTAGCTTGTAACTAACTAAGGTTTTGCTTGCTTACAACTTGCATGTAAGTGACTACAGTAATATTATTTGTTACCAATGAGTCGTGGTTTAAACTCCTTAGTTATTTTAATTCGAAGTCTGATTTCCTTTCGAGGTATATCACTGTACTCGCCTAACCACTGTCCCATTCAAACGAATCACAAAGTAGATATTATTTCACGAATCCCAAGATATATGACCGCACTCCGAGGATATTATTCATTAGGGAAAATGAAATTTTGACCTCTAACGCTGTGACGATTTTAATGCCAAACCGCCCCCTATTCCAAAGCCACTTTTAACTGCTTTACCGACATTTGGGATAGAGAGTGACCTATTAATTTGTAATTATTTGAATTAATCCCTTTTATGTAGTCCTTTTCCTTTGGGTCTATCAAAAGGTCTAGGGTATGTGTATTCAGGCAGAATATTATGCCTTTGTACTTTTCCAGGCAAAGGAATATTTGACATAGAGCCAGTGGTATTTCTGATAATAATGATTGAAAGGTTTTATTAAATTCGTAATTTATTCAGGGATTTTTTCATACCATGGCTGTTTTGATTCATAAGTACTTATGTTTTACTTGCTTGAATACTTAATTTGAATTTAAAAACTTCCAAAGTCACACGAAGCGCACTTGATAATTGCAACAACTGATAGGTATATGATATTTCTCATCTTATTACAAGTCTAAATCTAAGCTAAACCAGACTAACAATATCCATTTCTTTCCAATACCTAATTCACAAAATGTGGTGTACCTAAATGAGTTTCAAATTTGCAGTTGCAGCTCGGAGTTTAGATTAGCAATTAAATAGATAATCGGTAACATTTTATCTATCTCCTAGCTCTAGTCTTTTAAATCTGTACACCTCTGCCTATCATTTAAGAGTACAGGCACTGGTACCTTTTGTTGTTGATGAAGATTCCTCATTACCAGGGATTTTTGGAGCATTTTCACATTTACATCTTTACAATAACTGTTTCTTTACACTACAGTAACAGTTTTACCGCTGGGCATAGGTCTTCTCTTAAGATGACAAGGCTATAAGTAGTCCACCTAGGCTGGCATGTTGGTAGACTTCAGACCCCCGTTACCGTGAAGATCTGTCAGGTATACATGTTGAACATGATTACCCCACGAACATGATTTCGAAAAGGCAGATGTTCATATCACTAGGCTATTGCTCCTTCACTGCGATTATTTAGTAGTAGTGCCTCGCTGGCATGTCTACATGCCAGCATGCATGGGTGGACATGATCTGGGATGGACCCACAGAATATCGACGTCAAGTAGCAGTATGCATACTGTTGCGTTTTGCACGGTGAGTGTGGACCGTCAGAGGCCCAATCCCTTCCTCAGTCCCCATCCTACTTCTTTTCTCCTTTCCCCTTCCTTTACTTTAATAAGGCTCGGCAACGCATCTGCAATCCCTTTGGTATTACAGATGTCCATGGGCGGCGATGACTACTTACCATTAGGTAGCTCTGCTCTTTTCCGAGTTATCCCATAAAAAAAAAAACAAAGCAATTACCTCTACTTTATTTTACTAATTTACGCGTACCCAATTGCTAAACCGCCATACAAATTTAATAAGCAAAACGACACCCATATCATATCACGCGGTATCATATTATTCAATTATCTGCTTGTTAGAATGTCGAAAACTACGTGAAATATATCTCAAATACAATACGATCGGATTCGAGAATTCGTATCTGAAATATGAACCATAAATTTGTAGATAGACTTACCCAGCAGCTTAAATACTGGCACGAATTTTCCAAAATAACGTTAATTTAAATATTGTAGTAGTGAACGCTCCTTAAATCTCTAAACTCTACAATTTTATTATTTATAGTCTATGCTGCGTGACAAATTGGCTTCGTGATTGGCTGTTGCCTAATCACTCATGGTTTTCCCAAATTTTGAAATCGATGTTCTTCTTACCATGTACCAACTTCAGGAATGTAATTAATTTTCATAGGGCCTTTAGCGTAGTCGCACTTAGAATCAATAGACTAATGAGGCATACAAATTATTGATACTCACATATTTGTCGCAGCCAACTCGTTGAATCCACTGAACCATCTTCTATTAGACGTCTTGGCTAAATGTCGATCTGGCCGCTAGTTATGGCTAGACAGTTGATTGAATGAATAATTCAACTACTTAGTTGGTTGCGACATATACATGTTAATAAAGTGTAAGCGTCTAAGGTTTAGTAATTAAGTTGTAGGTATATACTTAAATAATAAGGTCAGATATCTTGTCGAAAGCATCCCTTCATACGCAGCCTAATTTCTTAATAACAAAACCAGGAAAGGTTTTAAACGACACACACCTTCATAATGAAATAAGATATCTCTAAGTTGTTCCCACGGTATGAATGCTAAGTGCCTGTTCATGTTTTACCAAAATTATTACGAAGTAAACATAAATTTAACTATGGAATTCGTTTTATTATTATAAATATTTAACATAATACGCGTAACATGTTTTATCATGATTATGCGCATAAATAATAATTAATTATCGCTCGCTGTTTAGTTAGTCTAGTGGTCCTAAGCGCGGATGCTACGCTAGAGGTCCTGGGTTCGATCCCCAGGTCGAGCAAAGTGTTATTAGGGTTTTTCTATGAAATTCTTAGTAGCAGCTCGGAGTCTGGATTTGTGCCCGGTTAATGGCAATAGGCTCGCTCCGTATTACATGGGACCTAAACATACCGACGAAGTGTGGGTGTACCTTAGTACACCTCTGCCTAATCCTTCGGGGAATACAGGCGTGATGGTATGTTATATTATGTAATCGCTCGAGTAAAAATGTCGTAAGAAAATTTGATTGTACCACAGATTTTCGTGAAGGGTAAATCCGACAAACTTCACTGCACTGTAATAGACTATAGCCTAACCCCTCTCATTCGAGGGGAGATTCGGATACCCGTGAGACCGTTAATGGGTTGATGGATAACTCCGCTGTTATACAAAAGCCTCCAATTTTATGGTAAGAAATTTAACAGGAAAATATTCATGAAAGAAAATAGAATCTAACCTTATGATTGTCTTTGCAATACTTATCATAGGCCTTAGAAAAAGGGCTTCGTATACATAAGTGGGCGAATTTAAATAAATTTCACTAGAAAGGAATACTGCGTTGGTCTGATTACAATATTTATGAGTGCTCCCTACGTTTAGTTGGCGCGTGACTCAAATTTCACCCCTTTCTCCGGCCAAGGCGCTACTTCACAATTACTTGCGAGCTACGAAGTAAGGAAGGTGGAAGGAGAGCGATAACAAAAAAGCATTTTCTTTTTTTTAAGAAGAAGTTGTAAATGCATGGAGGTTTGTCGTTGTTGTTTCTTCTTTGGCCACTGCAGTTGTGTATTAACTTTTGTGTTGAACGATTGGGATGTATTCGCCTTTATGAGTAGAAATACCATACCTAGAAGAAACTATGATTCTTAGAGTTTGTTTCGGAATGCCTTATCAGAGCTCGTCAGTTACTGTAAGGAAATGCCGATGCCATCTTGTAAAAAAATTGTCATATAAAAGTGTTTTAACAGATCTAAGTAGAGAAAAAAAAAAAACAAAAAATATTTAAGGACAAGCTTTTATAGTCCGCCGTATTTAATTTAGAGTGACGTCACTTAGCTAGCCATATATTGTCATCGAAACTAAATGTGTATGCAAAGTTTTAGATCAATCAGTTGAGGATAACTCCTTTAATCTTCAGTTGCAAGATTTGACCCGAACAAACATGTATTGCAAGTCAAAGAAAAGTTTGTAAAAACATGTCCATCGTTACGTAAAAGGTAAGTAGTGAGTGTTTTGAGGAGATGAAGTGTGTTGACTCTCCAATCAAAGAGAGCATCTAATCCTAGGCTCCGTCTGTAAGTATATGCAAGTTGTAATGTAATGTCGTAGTTCATCATCATCAGCCCATGTGTTTTTGTCCCACTGCTGGGCTGTCTCTTCTAAGAATGAGAGGGATTAGGCTGTAGTCCACCACGCTAGCCTACTGCGGGTTAGAAGACATCACACGCCATCGAGAATATCTCTCAAGCATGCAGGCATCCTCACAATGTTTTCCTTAACCGTTTCACCGTCGTAGTTCGTCATCAACCCATTACGTTGTCCCACTGCTGGGCACGGGTCTCCTCTCAGTATGAGAGGGATTAGGCTATAGTCCACCACGCTAGCCTACTGCGAGTTGGCAGACTTTACATGCCGTCAAGAAAATCTCTCAGGCATGCAGGTTTCCTCACGATGTTTTCCTTCACCGTTTAAGCGCGTGATAATTAATTATTAATACGTACATGACTTCGAAAAGACAGAGGTGCGTGCCTTGGATTCGAACTCAAGACCTTTGACTTGGCAGTTCAATGGTCGTACCACTAGGCTATCACTGCCGTCGTAGTTCATAATAATAATGTATTTATTTGCTTAAAAAATGGTATGCAAAGGCAATTTAGTTCAAATTCAAATTCAAATTCAAATCATTTATTTGTTAGAATATGGTAGGTAGAATTGGTCTTATAATAATATATTTGGTTTCAGCATATTCTGCCACTAGGGCGTACAAATTTTGTCGGTTTATTAATCAAATTAAAATCTAAATATACAAGTCATGGGATATTAAAGTTTGTCAGATAAATACTCATGTACACTATAGTAAGCCTTTTGAACCAATAACTGTTTGAGGTTGCTTTTAAATAAATTTATCTTAATAATTTCATGGAAGGGTTTCGGCAAATGATTGTAGTTATAAAACTCAAGAGTGTTTCTTACATCGGCGCAACCAATACCGCATCCATTTCTATTTACGAAGAACACCGGTGTCTATTTGCATTGGATATTTTCCAGTTCAATCTATTGGGATGGAGATAGGTGCGATTCCGTAACTTTGCCTCTACATATACAAAGCATATATTGGCTCAGAATACTGGATACCGATATGATTTTTGGCTTAGAAAAATCTACAAAAGATCATAGATATTTTAGTCTCGGGCTTGAAGAGACTAAAATTTATGTCTATGCTGGGAAAATATATTTATTTTACAGAGGCAGAGTTAGTTAGACAGAGGTGTACTTATAAAGGCCCACAGTTCGCCGGTATGTTTAGGTCCCTTAACCGGGTACTAATCCAAACTCCGAGCTACTACCGAGAATTACAAAAAAAGAAAGCCATTATCACTTTGCTCGACCTGGAAATGAAAGAGGTCTAGCTTCTCCATAAAATAATTACAAGATATTACTTTTAAACTGATTCGAGTCTCAATCGAGCCGGTCATAATTTAACCCTCGGCTCAAGTCGATTCAATCGAAGCTATATTTATATTAGAAGAGAAGCGCCGGTAGAAAATTGTATGCTTATTCCCTTATTCCGGATAGTCTCTAGCACGTACGCATAGATTAGTGTTACGTTTTTATAAAACAGAGACTTTGTTTTATATAAATTACAATTAAATAGGAAGTGTTAAGTTCATTTGTAGAGAATTTTGGAAGAGAAATTCGACATCACAGGCAGTGGTCTCGGTAGCTTAGTTGGCAAAGCGTCTGGTGTACTTAACCAGAGAGACGCAGGTTCAAACCCTGCCTGAGATCGAATTTTTCTTTCACTAGAAATTTTCTTTAATTAGAAAATTCAGTTCTTTGTGAAAATTTCGCAATATTTAATGCTAAAAAATAATAAAAAATAAGCATAATACGGTTAGGCAACATCGTTCGACATTGAACTACCTGTAAAGGCAATCGTGTTGGTTGGAAGACATAGTAATGTCTCCAATAGATGGTGCTGACGTCACCTCAAGACGTAGAATGTGGAAGAGAAATTCGACATCACAGGCAGTGGTCTCGGTAGCTTAGTTGGCAAAGCGTCTGGTGTACTTAACCAGAGAGACGCAGGTTCAAACCCTGCCTGAGATCGAATTTTTCTTTCACTAGAAATTTTCTTTAATTAGAAAATTCAGTTCTTTGTGAAAATTTCGCAATATTTAATGCTAAAAAATAATAAAAAATAAGCATAATACGGTTAGGCAACATCGTTCGACATTGAACTACCTGTAAAGGCAATCGTGTTGGTTGGAAGACATAGTAATGTCTCCAATAGATGGTGCTGACGTCACCTCAAGACGTAGAATGTGGAAGAGAAATTCGACATCACAGGCAGTGGTCTCGGTAGCTTAGTTGGCAAAGCGTCTGGTGTACTTAACCAGAGAGACGCAGGTTCAAACCCTGCCTGAGATCGAATTTTTCTTTCACTAGAAATTTTCTTTAATTAGAAAGTTCAGTTCTTTGTGAAAATTTCGCAATATTTAATGCTAAAAAATAATAAAAAATAAGCATTCATTTGTAGATATTATATTATCTTACTGCCTCATTCGTCTAGAGGTCCTAGCTGAGGTCCTGGGTTCGATTTCCAGATCGAGTAATAATATTGGGTTTTCCTCAGTAGCAGCTCAGAGTTTGGATTTTTGTCCGGATATTGGCAAATGTTAGGATTTAGTGTAAAATCCACGGATTGCTGAAATAAAACCACCCTCATTTCAGTGTCTAATGTTTGCATGTCAATATCAGCAATGTTTAAAGTAATTCAGTCCAGCTGAAAGGCATAGTAATGTGACACAAATTTTACTACGGTAGTTCCAATAAATGAAATAAAAAAGAACATAAGACAGTATTCTTGTTAAAAAAAACAATATTTTTTTTATAAAAGCTTACGAGCAATGTGGGTCGCACAATCGCACAATCTTGTTAAGCCCTCGTGCTAAGCTAATTGCTTGTGTTACGAGTGGGTTTACGTCCGTAGTGCAGGTGGGTTTCGGACCAGCAACCGCATGATCGCAAGTCCTAGCCATCAAGGCTACCGCCGCTTAAAAGTAATTTTAATGATGAATAAAATTAGTAGCATCTGTTTCCATTGCCTATTCTGTGGCGGGTTACAGGTGCATATTGGTGCAAATTGAACCGACCTGACTCGGTTATTCATACCTGGATTTGACTAGGATTGCCGTTCTTTGCACTCAATTGTTAGTTAATATATTTATTTTAGAGTGAATTAACATAATATGTAGCTAGTCATATGATATTTTATAAAAAATACTTTTGGATTAAAAAGTAATTTTGGTCCTTAAAGTGGTGGTTTTAAAATATAATTGCAATCTAATCTGAATGTCGTAACCGTAAACATTTGGTGATTTTGGCAGGATTTCTTTAACATAGGCAGACTGTGTACTAGTTATTATACACCCACATTTCGCCGGTATGTTAAGGTTCCATGTAATAGGCGAGCCTTCAGGCACAATTCCAAAATCCGAGCAACTCTTTGTTGAACCAGGGAATTGAACCCAGGACCTCTAGCGTAGCAGCCGTAGGTACCTAAGACCACTAGACTAGTGAGGCAGTAAAGTTTTAGACCCAAATTTAATTAGTTGACACCTTCTTTACACAAGAATACTTAAATTGATTAATAAGATTGAGTTCGTAACTTATTAATATTTTTTTTATCATTAAGGTTGATTTGCAAGACTAAGATATAAGGCAGTAAGTACACTATTGACGCAGTGTCTGAGGTACCGACTTGAGCAACAAAGGTCTCGGGTTCGATTCCCACACAAGCTTACAGGCAGTTGTTCCGTCTCTGTATTCGTGTTTGTAAATACAAGACACACGAAAATCTTAGTATAGGGCAAGGTTTTAAAAAGAAAACCAGCTAGTTATACCTTGCAAATTACTGGACAAGTGCGAATCGGGCTTAAAGCACAGCGGAGCAGAAAAAATCTATATAGAAAAGGCGACACTAACGAGTTCTTAACAGATACAAAGAAAGGCGGAACACCCACTAATCAGACGAGACCCGTTATTAAGTCTACAACTATAATCTTGTTTTTATCTCAACCCATAAAAGTTGCGAAGGAAAATACTGAAACATGAGGATAAACACAGCTTTATCGCTCATTAGATCGCCTTAGGGCGCGTTTACATTGGTTGAAAAGACTGTATTGAAGCATTTCTAGACAAAGTGATGAACGGCATTGACGTCTTCGCTGAATGTCAACTGTCACGTCAAACGTGACAGTTCGTGTTCGCGCCTTTTTCAAAACACACACACTATAGAAGAAATTAGCAATATTGCATCCATGGCGGTGCCGGCGCATATTCAAAAAAAGTAAGCATCTAGTCTACTAGAAAGAGCCTAGAGATGCGCCGTGCCACGCAAACAGACTATCTCATTAGTGTAGAGGTGGTCTGGTTTACTAACTGACTTACGGGTTGCTGGGTTTGATTCCTAAGCCGACCAATGTGTTATTGGATTTTTATATAAAACTAATTGTTACCCGCAGTTTCACTCGCAACCACAGGAATTTTTGAGACAAATGTTAGTCCAAACGTCAAGTGCCTCTAAAGTTCAATCTATTTCTATACCAAAATTAATTAAAATTGTTGTAGCGGAATCATATTGTGGTTTATCAATTATTCATTCACCTGTATTCCCGGAAGGGTTAAGCAGCGGTATACTAATTTACACCCACACTTTCCTCTATGTTCAGGTCCCATGTAACGGGGCATCGTCATCAATACACCTGGAAATCGAACCCCCTCTAGCGTAGCAGTCGCGCTTAGGATCAATAAGGCAGTTAGGAAAGGAACCACGTTCAAAAGTGACCATTTTTAGCCCACCCCCCCATTACACAACTGCCTAACCTTTCAGAGATACAGGTGTGATGATGTGTAAGACTACGCAAAATGATCAAATCGCACGCTTAATAATAGACTGACCAATTACGGTTTAAGTCCTAAGCGAGAAAAAATAATTATAGTATCAGTAATTAAATAATTACTAAATCAACAATTCTTACAATACATAATTTATTATTATGATACTATTTTCATGGAGGTTTATGTCATAAAGTCAACCCAGTTTTAAATTAACGAATGGTTGTTGCGATTTTCCAACAAGCGGCTTATTTTGAGTTAGGTCAGTCTATCTTTAAATATTGTAAATGCTGTGCATATCTTTGTCCATATCCCACTATTCGCTACTTACCAATGTTTATGTTTTTATTGTTGATATGCCTTAATAACTAAATAACTAAATAAATTATAAAGTGCGCGAAATGTAAACGCTCCCTAAGAACGCCAAGTAACTTGCTTCGGAGAAAACATTGAAACAGCCATTGTTTCCGCGACATTACACCAATAACGTGGTAACTATCCAACTGTGATATATAGACGGAATTACGAGCATTCATTTATACGTTCTGATTGGTGATTAATTTTGATTTAGCGGCCATGGGTATACTCTCCGGTATTTTGTCAGAGGAAGCGAGATGACCTATTATTTTTTGAAATCTCCTGATAGTAAGGGAATTATTAAATGTTAAATACCCAAAATATACTTAAGTTCAAGTTATAAAATATATTCAGGTTTAAGAAACTAACATAATATTCTCATAAAGATATAGATAAACAGGCAGAAGTGTACAGGCGTACACCTAAGTATATTTCGCCGGTATGTTTAGGCCCCATCCTATGTAATATTGCCTATTGTCGTTAACCGGGAATAATTTCAAACTGCGAGCTGCTATTGAGAATGAAAAAGGAATGAGAAATGCTGCTATTGCTATTGAGAATTTCATAGAAAAACCAAATAACAATTTGCTCCTGGGGATCGAACTTAGGTCTTCTAGCGTAGCAGTCGGACTTAGGACCACTTGACCAATGAGGCTGAGGGCTGAGGAAATTTTAATATTTTTATTATAATTCGCATAAACTTCATATTGTCTAACCAAAATGGTGTAAAAGCATGACCTGCAAGCCTACAAAAATACTTCTCATGCTTAACACTGTAGGAGGCTCTTGTTTTCGCATCCGCCATTAATTCTGGCGGCCACAAAAGGCAGACAGCGATTGGCAAAGTTGGGCTTTTGATCAAACTTTTCATATTAATACCGGTAGTAAAATGTAGTGTCGCCGGGCCTTATGTTCAGCCGTTATGAGGCACTTTGTAAAAGGGTTTTGCTTGTCTTCCTGTTCGATGATCCAAGGAGTTGTTTTTACCGACAAAGAAGGAAGGGAATGAGTTTAGCAGTCTATACACCGTGACATTAGAGACAAAAAACTAACGTACGAACGAACAAACGTGTAAAGGATCCGTAACGTCGCGTCGGGAGTTAAATAACATCAATATAACGCTATAAAATCCGTAAGAAGTAGTTTTATTTCAAAGTATTTATTAGTTTGACTGCCTCGTTGGTCTAGTGGTCCCAATCGCGACTGCTACGCTAGAGGTCTTGGGTTCGATCCCCAGGTCGAGCAAAGTGTTATTGAGTTTTTCTATGAAATTCTCAGTAGCAGCTCGGAGTCTGGATTTGTGCCCGGTGAATGGCAATAGGCTCGCCCCCTATTATATGGGACCCAAACATACCGGCGAACTGTGGGTGTACATTAAGTACACCTCTGCCTAACCCTTCGGGGAATACAGGCGTGATGGTATGTTATGTTATGTGTTATTTACTAGTTTAGTAGTTGCGCTTGGGACCATTAGACTAATGAGGCAATCTACAATACCAGAAATATCCTAATATAATACGTAAACAATTCCAGACATGGCTGACGAAGTGTTTCACGCGGTTCACAATATATGTGTATTGTGATCCAAAGCGGTCGGCGACAGGTGGCATAGGTCCGCAATGCGCCAACCCTTTTGTCTCAAGCTTTGGACAGCCCTGTCATTACACCAATCGCTGCGTTGAATCAGTTTAGCGTGTAATGAAAACATATTTTATATTGAACGGGAATGAAAGGGATAGCCGTAAAATAAAAATGATATCTTTTTTGAGTTGGAAGAAAAACTGCACGATGTACTTATATAAAGTTAGAACCCATCTAGCATCAAGGCAGTATCTGTCGTTGAGCTCACGCCTCTATAATAAAATTAACAAAAGTACCCCAATATATTTATCGAATTCCTTTGAAGTCAAAATAAAAATCAAAAACTGGCTAAAAACTCTTACATATGAGGAAACTGAAAATCTGCTTTTGGTAAATATATAAACAAAACACACACACACACTCACACATATACACATACTCACACACAACCATACTCACACAAACACACAAAATTATTGTTATTATAGTTGCAAACAATGTATTAATTATTTATTCTATTCTATGTTAGCAGTTAGAGCAAACCTATTGATAAAATTGGAAGAATCACTGATTCCGATAGTACAGGTTCACCTAGTTTCGGAAACAGAGGTTGATTTTAATATTTGCCACTCGCTCATGTATTAAGTTTACTTTGGTTTTGTTTGTATGTATTAACACTAGATATAAGAGTACGTTTGTTGTTTTTTTAAATAAATAAAATAAAAATATAAAACTGCGTTATTCAGTATTTTTTTGTAGGATTAACTAATCCAAAGAGGTTTAATAGTTCTTCTGATGAAGAGTGACCTAAATTGTCTCAAATTTTGATATTACTCGTAGATTGTGGCTATCTCTACCAAATTCTTAAGGGCCTGTTTCAGTTTCTTCTGATAAGTTAAAGTATCTGACAGTTGAATACATACAAATTCTGTTCCAATTTTGAATTTATCTGATAGTCAGTGCTTATCCGGATGCTGTGAAACAGGCCCTTAATCTTTTATTTAACTGCTTCATAAGTCTAGTGGCGATATGCGCGGCCGAGTGCTATGGGTTCGGTTCCCAGGAGCAGTGTTATTGAAATTTTTCTATGAAATTCTTAGGAGCAGCTCTGAGTTTAGGTTTGTCCCGGGTAATAGGCTTGTATGTTTTTTTAAAGTAATAACTTTCAGCAATTAAATCAAAACTTTGTATACTTATATACCTATACAATACATTTTATTATTTATTATTTCCCAAGTAAACCTCAACCTGGACATTCGTAAGAAAACGAAAATAACTGACGCCTTAACTTTCTCGCTACAAAGGAAATGGAAGTGGGCAGGTCACGTGGCTAGATATAAAGATGATCGATGGACCATAAGAACAGTAAAATGGCCTGGACCAGGAGGCACTAGAGCGAGAGGCCGACCATGTGCCCGATGGGCGGACGAAATAGTTGCGACGGCAGGGCTAGGCTGGCTATGCAAAGCTGAAAATAAAGAAAAATGGAAGTCCTTGGAGGAGGCTTTTACCCGTAGGGGGTCCACATAAATAAATAAATATCATAATTAACAATATTTTGTAATTAAGTTTGTGTGGAATTAAATAAAGCTTTTTTATTTATTATTATTTATTTATAAACCTCAACTTAACCGTTCGGGGACCCCCACAAAGGTACATAATATTTGTTGTGTTAAATATTTTATTATAAATCCTGCCTATCCTTTGATACCCACGACATATTTAGTATATCCTTGTGAAGCAAAACATTGTTGGTATAAGACCTTGGATAGTCCGATCTGGATAGTATTGTGAGCTCGTGCAAGCTTAGCTGCTTTTAGGTTGGTGGATACCGCAAGATATCTGTGTTCACAGCGTTTGAAGTGAGAATATCGAGCTTTTGAATACTGGGATTTGAAAACATAATATTGTGTGGAAGAATGTGAACTACTTTATAGTATCAGTTGTTAGTATAGAACAACTATGGACACGTTTTCTTAACTATGTCGGCTTCCAGTATGACAAGGAGACGATATAGAGGATTTGTTATTAAAAAACATTTATATTACAACTACCTCAGTAGTATAGTGGTCTGAAGCGTGACTGCCATGCTAGAGGTCTCGGGTTCGATTCGTAGGTCAAGCAAAGTGTTATTGGGTTTTTTTAATTAATTTCTCAGTAGCAGCTCGGAGTTGGGATATGTGCCCGGTGAATGGCAATAGGCTCTCCCCCTATTACATAGGACCTTAATATACCAGTAAACTGTGGGTGTATATTATTACACCTCAGCCTAACCCTTCGGGGAATACAGGCGTGATGGTTATTTATAAGAAATTCAACTAGTCCCAGAAAAGGTTGACAAGTATTTAATTGCAAAGTTCTAGATGTGAGAATGTTCAAGAATTGCTCATCACTATTCCCAACTATCGCAAACAGCAACAAGACAAACATTCATCTAAGGCCGTCTACCAAAACGCATAAGTACGATTCCTGCAATATGCACCAAAATTTCAATCTACCCTCTATATAGAGCTAATAATCTTAGCAGCAGTATCTCTGCGGATATTATCCGACCTGCAAATTTATACCAGGCTTATACTGGGTGCACATATTGCAGACTGTGCGCCTATTCAAACCGCCTGTGAAATATACGTATTGGTGGGATTTAAGCTGGCTTACTTGGTGCATTTCTTGGCGATGTGTTTTAGGTGAAAGATCAGATTTAGTGATGGAAATATTAGTGATACAGTACATAATATGAAAATTAATAACAACACCTTTTTTATATGATAACTCGGCAAATGAGCAGGCGAGCTATACCTTATGGTAAGTAGTCATCGCCGCCCGTGGATATCTGCAAAACCAAAGGAGTTGCAGACACGTTCCCGAGCGTATCTAAGGAAAACGGAGGGGAAGAAGAAAAGGAAAAGGAAGGGGACTGAGGAAGGAATTGGGTTCCAAAACGCAACAGTATGCATACTGCTACTTGACGTCGATATTCTGTAGGAGGATAGTAGGTACTTCCCCGGTTGTGCGGGCCCATTCATGCTGGCATGTAGACATGCCAGCTAGACACTACTACTACTTTAGTGCACTTTAGCCAGAAGTTGTGAACGTATATTTAAACTCGCTGTTTTTCGTGGTTTCGAAAACCACGATCGCAAAGGACTTTATAAGATAAAACATACCTAGTCTATGTGCTTCCTTAGGACGCATACCATCACGCCTGTATTCTTCGAAGGGTAAGACGGAGGTGTACTTAACGTATACCCATAGTTCGCAGGCAAGTTGAGGTCCCATGTTATAAGAGACAAGCCTATTTCCGTTCACTGGGCACATCCAAAGCCGAGCTACTACTAAAAAATTCATGAAAAAAACAATCACAAGTTTTTCGATCTGGAATCGAATCCAAGAACTCTACCGTAGCAATCGCGTTTGGGATCACTAGACTAATGAGGCTGTTACGTATGTTTTTTTCTTAAAAAAAGCTTACTAGCAATGTGGGTCACACATTACTAGTATTCTTGTTAATCCCTCGTGCTAAGCTAAAATGCTTGTGTTACGAGTGGGTTCACGTCGGTAGTGTAATGGGTGGGGTTCGAACCGGCAACCGTATGATCGCAAGTCCGACGCCCTAGCCATTAGGCTACCGCGGCTCAATGTATTTGAACTTGTTGTTTATCTATGTTATAATAACCCCAGTTATACTCAATATTGAGTGGTTAACCGGTAGAAGGACTTTGATCATAACGTTAAATTATAAATTTATAATAAACTTTAATTACCAACGTTAAATATCTATTCCTTTGAGGTTGCTGTTTTAATTTCAAATTTATGCTCTGTGTGCTTCCCAATAGAATATATAATGTATAGTCTACAATTGATTATTAAAAAATATTAGTGCTTTGGCTTAAGGCTACTTACTGGCAGAAGCTGGATGCGAAAAGTGGAGGACAGGGTGAAATGGCGAATACTAGGGGTGGCCTACATCCAGCAGTGGACTCATATGCTGATAATGATGATGATGGTGAAGGTTATAGAGAAGCATTTAAGGCGGATCTCGCCATGAGCACCAATTTTTTTTTGGTTTTCGCAAATTGTACGGTCGCCAGCACCGAATTTGAACTTAATTTTCAACGTATTAAGGTTTTAATTTGGAGAAATTTGACAGTTTTGTATAGCCTGATGTACTGGCGTCTGTACATACAGTTCTATTCGAAATAACTCCAGAAGTTGGCCGTTCCCAACTACCAAGTTGTTAAAATCGCTTAATTAAGTGTTCGATATAGGTACATGTATATCGAAGTTAGTAAAGAAAACAATAAAAAATGTGAATCGTATGCGAACCCAATTGTCGTTACACCGACTCTTTCTTTTAAATTTAACACCGCTAAATCACTTGCGGATAACTTCAAACAGCCTTAGTTATTTCGAACAAACGAATATTTACATTCATTTTCAGTACAAGCTAATAATCTACTATTAGGTAGGATATAGGTAGTAGGAGATATTAGTCGTCTACTACGAAGTAAACTTATACCTTTTTTCTTTTTTTTTCCTTCTAGTGCTCCTCATCCTTATATAATGTAATGTTAAGTATCTATCTTTTTTAAATATTATGGCGCAACGCAACCTATGATGGGTTGCGTTTCTAGTCACTCGATTAGTTTCCGGAATAAATTGTTAGATGGCGCTATCAGTACCACCGTTGCGCCATCAATCCCCGACTATTTTGTATAAAGGAATATTTTTATTGTTTTTGTACAATGTATAATTATGTTTCTGCACCTTGATAAACCCCAAGTTTAGTTCAAGTATGTCCATACTATGGTTGCCTGGAAGAAGTCGCAGATAGCGATAAGGTCACCCATTATAATATTTAAATAACAACATAACATAACATACCATCACGCCTGTATTCCCCGAAGGGTGAGGCAGAGGTGTACTAATATACACCCACATTTCGCTGGTATGTTTAGGTCCCATGAAATAGGGGGCGAGCCTATTGCCATTAACCGGGCACAGATCCAGACTCCGAGCTGCTATTGGCAATTTCATAGAAAAACCCAATAACACTTTGCTCGACCCGGGGATCGAACCCAGGACCTATAGCGTAGCAGTCGCGCTTAGGACCACTAGACTAATGAGGCAGTCAAAATATTAAAATTGCATTCGTATTCTATTACTTTATATCGGTTTACAATAAAGTATATAGGTACCTAATACCTATACCTACCATTTAGAGAAATGCGAAAGTAATTTTGTCTATTTGAACAGATTTCAATAAATTTGATAGATTTTATTCTGGGAACTTGCGAAATCTTGCATACTTGCATCCTTTCCTTATGGATGCAAGTAAACGCATAATTACTATTTATTTAAAATTTGATAGATTTTATTCTGGGAACTTGCGAAATCTTGCATACTTGCATCCATAAGGAAATAACGCATAATTACTATTTATTTAAACGCGACAACCCTTTTTGTAGAGTTTCTGTAAGTAGTCCGCTTATACCCTAGCATACATTGTTCGGAAAAAAATCATCCTTCGAACGTTCCCCGTGTAGTCTCTGCGAATAACAGAATTAAATTTTACAGCGATGCTGATTGGATGCTGTCAATTAGGCCCTAGATTCGATTCCTTAGTCCAGCAAAATGTTAAGTTAAGTTATTGGATTTTTCTTTAAAATTCTCAGCAACAGTTTGTGTATTACATGTGTGACGAAATAGACCCACTATTAGCCTGTCCCTTTTGGGAATATAGGCGTGATGGTATGTCATGTTTTCTGGGACTACTATCTCATAAACAAAGAATTTTCATGGCCGTAACTCTTGGAAACGTAGCCAACATTAATTAGAAAATTTATTGAAAACGTATTAAATGAATGTAGATGAAGAGATTAATGAATGTGAATGAATGATGAAGCGAAAGTAGTGTGCCGGGATCGTAGGAAGTGGAAATCTATAGTCTCTGTCTACCCCCATAGGAGACAGGCGTGACAAATGTATGTATGTAATAAATGTACATTCTAAGCAATTTCCACATGAATGAAATTTATAATTTACATTTGAAACGTGTTTACCTACTGTTTTACATTAGGTTTCAACATTTTAGCGCTTGAATAATTAAACGTTTCGCCTGGTAAAAGCAGCTTTGTTTTAATATAATTTACCTCTAAACATGAGCGGGTTAGAAAAAAAATTCTACTTCTATTTCTCATTGCCACGGCGAGGAAATAGCGAGAAAATAACTGAATTGCCCTGTGGTTAAAACTATTGGGATTTGACTGGCTGATCTCTCATAAAGCACCGTTATGTATGCGACATCTATCGGGCTACACGGAACTACTTCGAAACAATTCCTGAATCGCACAAGCAACATTTACAGTGGAACTTGCATGTACACAAGTGCCCGACAACAACAGTACCTAGGGTAGCGGCACACCAGGCAATATATCCGCCTGGTAGGAGAATACTCCCTCTAGCTGGAGGGGTTATCACACCTCGTACTTCTACTCATGTGTTTCGACTTACGAGCGTGAGAGCCAGTTCCCCCACGGTTGCTGCAGCTACGGCAATTGGCAGGCTGTAGGGGCACTTATGGCTCGGCAACGCATTAGCAAAACTCCTTTGGTGACAGGTGGCGGCAGGCCGGCAGGTCATCATTACCATCAGGTGGATACTCCATTGCCGACATAAAAAAGAAAAGAAGTTCTGTGTTTTTTTCTCTTTAGGGGCTAAATTTTCATCACTAAATATTTTACTGAATAAAAGAGATACGATTAAATTCTTCTGGATTTTAGAATTATCTAATGGGTTTTGATTTTTTCTGCTACGTTAGAAGAAACCGAAGTTTATTCCTAGGTCGAGCAGTGTTATTGGGCTTTTCTATGAAATTTTCAGTAGCAGCTCGGAGTTTGGATTTGTACCCGGTTAAAGGCAATAAGCTCACTCCTATTGCATGGAACCTAAACTGTAAATGCACAAAAGTAGGCGGAATGTGTTTCTACAATCAGATAATCCAATTCGATCCCAATCTGAACTCAATTAATTATCACCGCACCATCATCTCACAATGGCCATTGTCCGTTCACAATAGCGGATAACTCACGCGATGCGAGTAGACACACGAATTCACGCGATAAATACAACTTAACCCGATTAACCGGCCCATTACCAGCCGCTTAGGCTGGATATTACCGGTTTCGACCGGCAGTAACCGGTTGTAACCACTTCTAACCGGCACATGCGTCCGTGTTGCAGCGTAATTGGATGTGTTGTATTAATTTAATTGATTATAGTTAGTAATTAAATGCTGGTTTCTGTTCGTCCGTCGTCAATGAAAGTAATACTTATTGTGATCGATATTACTAATTTGGCTTACAGGTTTCTTATCGTACTTTGTATCATCATCATATCAGCCTATTGCCGTCCACTGCTGAGCGTAGGCCTCCCCCTAAAGATCCCGGTTTTGGGCAGCTTTATATAGAATGACCAAGCTACATATAACTAAATTTATTTCACGCGTTCTCAATGTGTGATCTCCCATTCACGAACAGCGTGCCAATCAAGCCCCATTGCGAGTTCTTACTGTTGATTTTACATCAACTGTTGAAGCTAACAACGTGGAAATTACTAACAACATTGTCATAATATCCTAAAACAAAACACTATCTCCATCTACCTAATCACTTCAAATAATAAGCAAGCCACTTTCCCAAACGCTATGTAAAAGCTCTCAAATCTCAAAGACTCTAAGCTAAAATTATATAAGATGGGGCGCGATATGTTTTGCATGCGAGATGCATAATATTGCATAATATGCCCATAAAGATCCCGTGAAGTGGCCTTTGCCGGGGCTGGGAACTTGTCACACCGAAGCGTAACGCTATTATGGGCAAAATGTGCTGTTGGCTCAATTCGAAGCAAAAATACCTACAAAAATGCTTACTGGTGGAAGTTTGTGAGTGTCCAAAATACTTATGTTGTGGTAGAAGTTACCAAATTTTCTTGCTTGTTCTATCAGAAACGTGATCGTTTATTGCTTTTAAGATGATTTTTTTTCTTGTATAATTTTTGTCTCCCAAGTAACACTAGGATGGAGATATAAGCTGCAGACCAATTCATGTTGAGGAAATGGAGAAAGCACAGTCGTATCTGACCCCAGCGATCTGCACCTGAAAGAATACGGTTTGTAGATAAGTTTTTGTTACTAAAAACATAATATATGCATTGGTGATAATACACCTTTAAGTAAATTACAATTATTAGCAATAGACTCGGCCCCTGGTACTTGAGACCTAAACATTTATTTATGTATCCATAGGAAAACAAACAGCATTTATTATAACATTTAAACAAGTTACATCAAAAATAAATTAAAAAATAAACATCGACGAACTGTAGGAGTACTTACCTACATCGGTACTTTTGCTTTAATTTGGTTAAAAGGTACGTCTTGGATGAATTTAAATTAGAAAACTGTTCAATAGACGTTACTGACGTCTCCTGAAGACGTAAAATGTGGAAGAGAAATTCGACATCACAGGCACTGGCTTGGTAGCTTAGTTGGCAAAGCGTCTGGTGTACTTAATCAGAGAGACGCCGCCGCGCCGGTTCAAACCCCGCCTGCGATCGAATTTTTCTTTCACTTGAAATTTTCTTTCATTAGAAAATTCATATCTTTGTGAACATTTCGCATTATTTAATGCTAAAATATAATAAAAAATAAGCAGTTAAACTGTTGGTTTCTAACACTTACGCGAATATTAGACATTGAAATAAAACTACTTTTTACGGATTTTATCGTTAAAGTTAAACTTTAACGATAAAATCCCTAAAAAGCATCAAATCCATTTAAAAAAGAGAATTTTCTTAAATTCGAAAATTTGTTGGTGTTGTTAAGTCATCAACTCGGAAGATTAGCAATACCATCTTATATAAATACAAAAAAGGAAATAGTTTTGTTTCTTATGTTTGTTTCGGTGTGACAGTGAGCCAGTAGTGCCAGTTAAGAGTTCAGAAGCGGCGGCCTAAATGTGTAGTGGCGCAAAGCGAGGAGGTAACGACTTCCCTCAAATTATTTTGGAGCGCTATATTAATATTATGACGGTAACTTTATGACGAAAATGTGTATTAACTAGCTTTTTAATGGCAGTCGCTAGTCTAATTTTTTGGGGACTTGATATGTTGACTGCTTCATTAGTCTAGTGGTCCTAAGCCGACTGCTAAGCTAGAGGTTGAGCAGGTCGAGCAAAGTGTTATTGGGTTTTTCTATGAAATTCTCAGTAGCAGCTCCGAGTCCGGATTTGTGCCCGGTTCATGGCAACAGGCTCGCCCCCTATTACATGGGACCTAAACATACTTGCGAAATGTGGGTATACATTAGTACACCTCCGCCTAACCCTTCGGGGAATACAGGCGTGATGGTATGTTTATGTTAAGGTAATAATAGATAGGATTGGTGATCAGAATGAATTTATGAAACATGTTTTCATATTTTATTTTATTTTTATTTTATTTATTTAATTAATTACAAGTGCGAGGAATTGGCGACTTAGCACGTGCAACAGTACGACATGGAGGCACGGCAAACAGCTTGTGCTTTCTGCCCCGACAATAATTGTGTTAACTATATTGTTATGATTATTGACGAGTACGTACAGTGGGTTATAGCTATTACTTGACCCACCCTAGGTGGGCCGGCGGGTTCTAAGTGGGTCAGGTAACAGCTATAACCCACAGAACATGTCTCATTTGTGCGACTGAATAAAACGTTTCTTTCATTATTCCTTTCTTTCCGAACTGCGATTCACAAAGCGACTTTGCTTTAAGCCTATTTGTACCTATTCAAAAAAACTAGTACACTAAATGTAACTACAATAAAACTGAGCAATAAAACGTTGGCTTATCTTGAGACAGCGTTAGTAAAACAAACACCAGCTACTTAGGCACACGCTAAGACATAGTACGGTGTAATGTTCTGAAGATCGTCGCGGTCTCGGCGAGGCAAGACGTTTCAATTTATTCTGCTAACGTTACCGGGCCATGGAGTAATGAAAAATGGAGCGGGCAATATACTAAAATAAACTAATTATTTCTGCAATTAGAATCAACCCAATATTCGTTTTACTGTTGGGGACGAGTCTTCTTTCAGAACGAAAGGGCCCGCTGGCCTAATGCGGGTTGGAGGACTTCACACGGCGATGAGAAAATCTCTCAGAAATGCAGGTTTCCACACAATGTTTTCCTTTACCGTTTAAACGCCCTACGATTAATTTCTATTTATACGCATATTACTTTAAAAACTCAGAGGCGCATGCATTAGATTCGTGATATCACTAGGTTATCACTGCAATTAAATCTTAGACATCGCTGATCTCTGAGAAGAAAAGCCGAAAAAACTCAAAGGTATTTCAAAGTCATAATTTAAAATAACATAACATACCATCAAGCCGGTATTCCCTGAAGGGTTAGGCAGAGATGTACAAATTAACACCCACATTTTGCCAGTATCTTTAGGTCCCATGTAATAGGGGGCGAACCTATTGCCATTAACCGGGCACAAATCCAGACTCCGAGCTGCTATTCATAGATTAAAGAATTTCATAGAAAAACCCAATAACACTTTGCTCAACCTGGGGATCAAACCCAGAAACTCTAGCGTAGCAGTTGCGCTTAATTTAATATTTCTTGTATAAAAATATTAAAAGAATTATGAATGCAAGAAAAGGACAGTCTGCGCCGATCCCAAATAATTTGGGATATGGGCAGGAAGATGATAATGATGATATAAAAATATTATTTTTTTTAAACCTTAGTACCGTATCCATACATTTAATAGCTCTATGTCTTCTTGAGTTTCCGACATCTCAGGAGTGAAACTATAGCAGCGAGCGCCAACAGTGCTCTATGTAAAGAGCTCTCTTATGGCGAATTGAAAATAACTAGCTGATGGCGCTCCGTTTGATATGGCTTTATATATTTAGCACTTCAAACGCTGTTGTCATCGTTTTTATTAAAGTGTTATTTTTTTATGGGATAGCTCGGCAAACGAGCAGGCGAGGCACCTGATGGTAAGTCGTCATCGCCGCCCATAAACATATAAGTACTAAAAGAGTTGCAGATGCGTTGCCTAGTCTATTTAAGGAAAAGAGAGGGGAAGGCAAGAATGAGAAGGAAGGGGTCTGAGGGAGAAATTTGGCCTCTGGCGCTCCACATTCGCCGTACGAAACACAACAGTATGCATACTGCTAACTTGACGTCGTATTCTGTAGGAGGGTAGTACTTCCCCGGTCGTGCCGACCCATTCATGGATTGTCTAAGGCGCCACTTTTTTGCCCAAATTGTATGTCTATAAACGTTCTAGGTTGATGGCAGTAAGAATTGAGACATCAACTGTAATGTATTCACAAATTAATACTACGAGTTTTTTTTTGTATTTTTTAGGAATTATCCATGCAAAGATTACTAAGTTATTTTAGTGAAGGAAAAATACGACCGCGGGCAGGATTCGAACCTGCGTCTTCTGGTTAAGTACACCAGACGCTATGACCGCTAAGCCACCGCGACCCCCACCCGCCTTCATATTTTTGACTTAGCGGTCATAGCGTCTGGTGTACTTAACCAGAAGACGCAGGTTCGAATCCTGCCCGCGGTCGTATTTTTCCTTCACTAAAATAACTACGACTTTTCCTTGAAAATCATTTTATCGTAGCGGATATTAGTGTAAATTACCAATTTTGACGGAATCTTAAATTTACGCTACTATCTTGCAAAAAACCAAAACAAGAATGATTTTGGCGTCCTAGGATAGTATATATCATAACTATGACGGCAGAGATTTTTAACAAAAAATATGTAGGACGTAGGTACCTAGGTTTTTCAGTCCATACAATAAGGGTCATGCCTAGCTAGTATCCTCCAGGGAATACTGGCGTTATAATCTACATTGTCATGTCGAGCTGCGAGCCCTTTAAATTAATCTAGGAACTTTTTTTGTGTTCATTGAAATATTCGTTCAGTGATTTCACCTGTGAATTTCACAGCCTTTTTCATCACTATTGAATTTCCGTTAACAGTATTTAATGTTACACTTGCCATTTTATGAAATGGGGGCGACGTCGGACTTATGAGCTACATAGATGAGATAATCTCTCCGTTAGTAAAATGACATTTCATTTAAGTGTTACGTTGTGAAAACGCAGCAGATGTGTTGTGTCACGTATGATAAATCATTTCACATTCTATCTTTGAAATGTTCGAGTGACGAAAATCTATGTACAGAAGTTAAGTGAGAATACTTTGGTAAACATTCTTGGACAACTCGTCTAATGAAAGATCCTTGTGCAAAAGTTTACAAGCCGCAAACTTTTGCGAATACAAGTATGTGCGTGTCAAAGGTATGGACAAAGTCATGAGCGAAAGCGATAGCGGGGAATAAAAAAATAGGAATTTACAATATAATAATTTTATTTCAGATATAGTTATGCATTTTGTTAGTGTAACAAGTGTTAGTATAGCTATTTATTGCTGCAGGTCAAAATAAATAATAATAAAATATTATTTCATGTTAATAATAGTTTCACAAATAAATATAATAAAAAAAATACTGTATAAATAAATTAAAATATATAATAGTAGTAGCCTTACTGTCTCCTGAAATCAGTGCCTGTGATTTATTTGTTTTATTCGGGAGTTTTTATTCACAACCCCATAGGAAACGTATGTAACAATATACCTACCATGTACTAATAATACTTTTATACTAGAAAATAAAATTATAAAGACAGGATAAATAAGTGTCAGAAACAAAATTTGTAGATCTATGACTACCAAACTAGTTTTTTTTTTCAAACTAATCTTATGATGTGCCTATATGATTGATTCAACCCATATTCAACCCACCTATGATATCGAATCTCTTCTACAGTATCCGTATAAGGAGTTTTTAATAGTTTTTATCAACCTTGATATTTTCTGTCATCATCATCAACCCATTAGATTGTCCCACTGCTGGGCACGGGTCTCCTCTCAGAACGAGAGGGATAAGGCTATAGTCCACCACGCTAGGCTACTGCGGGTTGGTAGACTTCACATGCCGTCAAGAAAATCTCTCAGGCATGCAGGTTTCCTCATGATGTTTTACTTCAACGTTTAAGCGCGTGATAATTAATTATCACGCGCTTAAACGGTGATTTTCTGTAATAGTTCTCTATAACTTTCGGACATATTGAACAAAGCTAATAAAACGTTTGGACTAAATGTTGTGGAATAATCAGCTTAATTACTTAAAAGGTAATTAAACTGATTTCGACAAAGCATTGTAAACATTGAAATGATATGGATTTAAATCATAATCGTTTTAAAATGAAACTCCATTGCGATAAATGTTTTATCGCAATGGAGTTTCATTTTAAAAGGATTTCACAGAACAGATTTCCGAGTTGCTAAAAATTTTGTTTATTGCCAACCTAATGAGTTGAATGAGTTTATGCGTACAGACATATCGTATATATTACTCATCAATGAAATGTGCCAAGTGAACTAACTCGAGCAACGGACAGTGGACGCAAAAAAGGTCTCATGTATGTGCATTTCAATACGTTTTAGAATTGAAATGAAAATAGGTTCGCAACCTATTTTCATTTTTGTAACACAATTCTAAAATGTACCTATTGAAATCCTAACAAAAATCAAGCGTGTTGAAAACAAATTAATTAAAACGCTTTCGCTTATCAACTAAAGCGCCGCCCAAAAATCCGCGACCTCCGAGAGTGAGCAATTCAATCAAAATGGACGTTTCTTGTTGCAAAATAGTTGGTTCAGTTATTTTGGTCCTTTGTATCGTATAAGTGGTTCAACTATATGGGATTGTTTAATAGGATATCCATGTTCCAACATACTATCACGCCGGCATTGCCCGAAGGCTTAGGCAGAGGGGTACTAAAATATTCACCGTTGTAAAAGGGGGCGAGCCTATTGCCGTTCATCGGGACATATTCAAACTCCGAGCTGCTACAGAGAAGTTCACAGAAGAAATCAATAACAATTTGCTCAACCCGAGAGTCGAACCCAAGACCTCTAATGTAGCAGTCGCGCTTAGGACCACAGAGACTAATGAGGTCGTTATTAAAACATACATATTATACTTTACATAATACATATATGACAAGATTCATACCTAACTTTGCTTCCTGAATCTAAACGAGTTTCGAAATACGGAACGAAGGTAACATTCATCCAGAATTTGAATTTAATGTAATGACATCGTTGTCGCGTTGGAATTTCATATCCGACATGACATGTGACGTCACTTGCCTTGGCTCACAAACCCATCCATTTGGAAGCCTCGTAATTAAAACAATATTATTGTGAGAGTAATATGTCTTTATTGTTATTTAATGAGATATGATATACGTTCCAGTTTATGTTGTTGTAATGTAATGTAATACATCTGTCGCAGTCTCCATCTGCGGACGACATACTGCGGGCATAATATATGTGCATATCGTGCAATAAAAGAAAAAAAAACTAATAGACTAACACTTTATTTGTATCACTTCACAATAATCAAAAGAAAATAGATACTTATTGTAGTTATAGCGAATTGGTAACCGCGATAGAAAACGGAGTGACAGTTGCGTGTTGTCTCTTCGAGTGTCGGGGACAGAGTGAGTAGAGATGGGTAGCTCGCGAATGAGAGATAAAAATGAGCTAGCTCTTTGTTTCCAATCTAGCTCTCACTCACTCACTCGCTGAGAGACTAGCTCTCCGGCTCAATTAGTTCAATGAATCTTCATTGTAAATCGATCTTTATTTTGGTGGAGACAAAGTAGAAAGTGCTTTATCATATTTACTTATCTAGCTCTTCGCATCAATCAGCTCAGTGGTTCTTCATTGTAAATTGATCTTTATTTTTATGGAGACAAAGTCGAAAATGCTTTGTCATATTTACAGATCTAGCTCTCGGTCTCAATTAGCTAAATGGATCTTCAATGTAAATTGATCTTTATTTTAATAAATACAAAGTAGGAAATGCTTTATCATATTTACATATCTAGCTCTCCTGATCAATTAGTTCAATGGATCTTCATTGTAAATTGATCTTTATTTTTATCGAAACAAAGTAGCAAATGCTTTGTCATATTTACATATCTAGCTCTCCGGATCAGTTAGCTCAATGGATCTTTAATGTAAATTGATCTTTATTTTAATGGAGACAAAGTAGGAAATGGTTTAGGATATCCACATATCTAGCTCTCCGGGTCAATTCGCTCAATGAATCTTCATTGTAAATCGATCTTTAGTACAAAGTAGAAAATGCTTAAGCATATTTACATATCTAGCTCGCTGATCGCTCACATGTTGTAATGAAAGGGTATGTAAGTATATCTCTCGCTCACCGAATAACTCATTGACTCAGGATTCAATTTGAGCTAAATGAGCTAAAGAACTAAAAGAGTGATATATCTCTTTTGATTGAAAGAGCTATATCTCTCTTTTCTTTTCATTGAGCTATTTCTCGCATCTCTAAGAGTGAGTGTGAAATGCTCGCTACTGTTCCGAGCCACGCTTGGTTGATTTCACGGCTCTGCCCAGACGCACCGTCGTGAAGTTGTCACCGCTCGACGCGTCTTCCGTTTTATTTTAAATAACCGGATACGACATACTATATATTCGCTCTTCACAAAAAAGGTTCTAGTTACATGAGTACTTATTACCTAAAAAAACATTGCAAACCTGTTTTGTGAGTGCCTGATGCCTGACCTCGCGTTTCCACTGACTACAAAACATGTTGCAAACAGCTACCTATCCCACTCACTCTTTGAGAGTTAGATAGTTTTTTTTTTTTTTTTTAAACGGCTTACTAGCAATGTCGGTCACACATTACTCGTATTCTTGTTAACCCCTCGTGCGAAGCTAAATGCTTGTGTTACGAGTGGGTTCACGTCGGTAGTGCAATGGGTGGGGTTCGAACCGGCAACCACATGATCGCAAGTTTGACGCCCTAGCCATTTTAGGCTACCGCCGCTTCAAAAGATAGATGTTAGATCGATGTTTGCAACATGTTTTGTCGTTAGTGGAAATCGGGGTGAGATAGGTTTGTACAAACCTGTACTACAGGTCAACTTGAATGTTGTAATATACATACCTATAGGGCGACTGGTAATTATTATGATTTTATCAACCCGGTTGGTCCCACTGCACGGCAAAGCCCTCCCTACCCTCCGTCCATTTCGCAAGGTTTAAAGTTATTGATTTCTTAAAGAGGAGTCCAATTCGATCCGCCATCGCTGCCTAGGCCTCTCGCATCGTGTAACGCCTTGTGGACTCCACTATGTAGTAAGTCCAGCCCACGGGTCTTTCGACATCGGCATATGTTCAACCCAGTTCTACTTCAAAGTAGCGGCTTTCTGGCCAACGTCAGCGATTTGTATTTCGAATGCGATCTGATAGTCCGACTCCCAAGATACTGCGCTCCATGGCTCGCTGGTAATTCACGAGCGCGGACTTCATAACAAACAACATTCCGAATGAAAGATTTCTTATAAAAAAACAAGTTTTCGAAGAAATTCTTTGTACCTTTATAGACTTTGAACTAGACTTTTTCTCATTAATAATCTAGTTAGGAGAAAGAGTTGTCTTAAACAAGGAATTCTCCTGTGTGCAAATGTACAAATCACTGACTGATTCACAGACTGATCATAGAATTTCGCTCGGAATTGGAACATGATCGCTTAAATTTTACAAATTCTACTAAATAAGAAATAACCAAACCTTAATAGTTGAAATTCAATTGCCATTATTAGCCAAGCATTAGAGTTTCAAATGTGCCTGCATTACGACATTCAAAGGGTTAAAACTAAAGTCAGTACAACCGACAAAGTTATAAACTTTTCACACAATTTTTTTCCTACTTTGAAGTCAGTCTTCCACTACAGTCTTCAGGCTCATCGCCAGTTAATTATGTTAAACAAAAACTTTATATCGCTACAAACAGATCCGTTACAGAGCCCGCCTCAAACTTCTAACAGTCACCGTGAAACAAAATTAAAATGTAAATTTCTTTTCGCCCCGTACTCAGGAAACGATCGCGGTTCACGAATTGAGGATTTTTGGATACCTGTGCTAAAGTGGTAGTGTAAAGAAATAGTCAGGTTGATAAAAATTCCTCCCCCAGTCCCCTGCTTCTCCTTTTCTCATTCCCCTCCCTTAACTCGGCAGCGCATCTGAAACTCTTTCCGTATTGCTGATGTCTATGGGTGGCGATAAATACTTACCATCAGCTTACCTGATCGTTTACAGAATTATCCCATAAAAAATATCGTGGTTATTTAAAAGAACTTTTCCTACTTATCCCGTATTAAATATGCGTTCTCTCTTTTACTTCCCTTGTAATAAAGGCTAGACTTTGTATCCTGGGAAACTAATCTTATATTGCAATTTATGCAATATCATATAAGTTTCCCCGTTTTGAGACTATATAAGATTAGATTATTATATAGTAAGCCAAAATAATTCCATATTCAGGTAGTAAGACCACACAATTAAACTAGAGCTATATTATTAAGAGCTAATGAAGCTTTCAATCAATGAAATAATTTTCAGAATCGGTTCAGGAGCTCCGGTTTTCCTCTTTGTAATATTAGTGTAGAACAGTAAATAAGTGATATTACTATTTCTCAGAGAGAAATTTATTTGGCGCAAAGTTTATGTACACACTATAAAACGTAGAAGATAGAAGTATAAATACTTCACTTTCAAGACATACTTATTTAATGGGATGCTGTACTGACTTGATAGGGGATTACAATGATCATCCGGGCACACTTTTGCATGCAAACTAAACACTTTTGCCGTGTGTACCTGTCACACAAGTATAAACAAAACAAGTAACGTGAATTCCCTCCCTGTGCCTCACCATTTCCGATTGAATATATCAGTCCTGATTAGTGAGTTCGGAGTTGTAATCAGAATACAACGCGGCGCAATCAACTCAACGTAAATAGATCGAATTGGAGTTAGTGCGAATATGTAATTTTCGGTACGAACTCGGATTTATTTACTAAGCAGAAGTTCTTGTATAAATCTATGTATCTTCTATACAAGGAAAATACCACTCACTCATTTCAAAATTTTCTGAAAATATGCGTCTTACATACTTACACACATACATACCATACCATGTTGTGGTAGGGCCACGCTGTTCGCAGCATGAATGGGCCGGCTTGACCGGGGAAGTACCACACTCTCGCAGAAGACCGACGTCCGAGTAGTAGCGTTTCGTTACTGCGCTTCGTTCGGTGAGCGAGAGGGCCGGAGACCCAATTCCTCCCCCAATCCCCTTCCTTCTCCTTTTCTCCTTCCCCTCCCTTTCCCTAAATAGGCTCGGCAACGCATCTGCAACTCCTCTGGTTTTGCAGATGTCCATGGGCGGCGATGACTACTTAACATCAGGTAGCTCGCCTGCTCGTTTGCCGAGTTATACCATAAAAAAAAAAAAAAAAAACCGTCACGCCTGTATTCCCCGAACGGTTAGGTAGAGGTGTACTTAATGGTACACCCAGTCCCATAGTTCACCGGTATGTGTAGGTCCCATGTAATATGGGGCGAGCCCATTGCCATTCACTGGGCACATATCCAAACTCCGAGCTCCTACTGAGAATGTCATAGAAAAACTGAATAACACACATGCTCGACCTGGGAGTCAAACCCAACACCTCAAGGGTAGCAGTCGCGATTGAGACCACTAGACTAACGAGGCAGTCTGCATGCATGTTAATACTATACTAGTAATACTATTGTTATCTCAGATCAAATAAAAAGTTAAGATTGAACTTTGCGAACAAAGAAGTGAGGAAGAGTCGAGCTTTTGATAGCTTGATAGCTAGACTGACAAGATAAGCCGTAGTTTCGGTATTGTTATATACTGTACAATTGTGTTTGTAAACGGCTAGGCGTAGTTTTAACCGGCCTCACTTCTTTGTTCACAAAGTTCCATCTTAACTTTTTATTTGATCTGAGATTGTTATACACAAACTCCTTAAAATCGTGACTCCGACTTTTGTAACGCACTAAACGTAATTTCAGTCGCAAGATTGCAAAGTCAACGTTTTTATCAAAAAACAAACCTAACGGATAACTGATTGCTTTATTTTGCGTCTTATCCCCCCTCTTCCCTACCCCTACCCCCTCGCGTCTTTGTTATCGTAAACAAAACTTTTTTTTGCGAAAGTTTGTCAAAGAAGGCTGATTGTTGTTCTTCAATATATTGCAAGTTTTGTAAGTTAGATAGATGTTTCTTAAACAGTTATCTAAAGTTACGAAATATTGACATATTTCTTAAAAGCAAAGCTATGCCAAAAAGTGGATGATTTATAGCATTATTATTTAAAACCATTAAGGCCTTATTTTACCACGCCAGAATAGCCGCTTTATCCGAATAAATAAAAAAATGGAACAGTTTTCAGAAAACGGGAACTCATTCGGAGTTGGTGGAACGCGGCTTAAGATAGCAATATTGAATAGGCTCTGTAACTACTGAACCGATTTGAAAAATATCTTTAACCAATTAGAAAGCTACATAATTCCTGAGTAAAATAGGCTATATATTATCCCGTAAAATGACAAGAAACATATAGTCCACGCGGGCAAAGCCGCGGGCGGAAAGCTAGCAATTAATAATCTTAAGAAATAATAAAAAAATGCTTCTGTATTTTCTAATGGTAATTATCTGTTGGATATAAGGACGTTGATGAAAAAATATTGAGCATTAGCCATTTTATGTGCTGTAAAAAATATCAAAATAACTGAAGCTAACAATAAAAACGAGGAAACGGAAACATCAACGGCGTGTCATCGAACGGAAAGCGTGGGAGTCAATCAGTTGATTCCTATTTCCTTTGAAGGAAATAGCTTGTCATGAGAGTCGTGACCCATAACCGATGGCTGTTAGAAAATAATACTTTATTGGTCGATTCATTTTTCTATTTTGCTCTTATTTTTTATCGTATTTAGCATTAATGCATGCTTAACTTAACATTCATATTGAAAGATATACATTATAATACATATATACACGCACATGACTTCGAAAAGTCAGAGGTGCGTGCCTTGAATTCGAACTTGAGACCTCTGAATTGCCAGTCCAATGGTCATATCACTAGGCTATCACTACACGTCCTCGCCCTCAGTCCAGTCAGCCCTATATGTCGGTCAAAAAAGCTAGTATGAAGATTTTTTTTATGGGATAACTCGGCAAACGAGTAGGCGATCTACCTGATGGTAAGTAGCCGTCGCCGCCCATGGACATCTGCAATAACAAAGGGGTTGTAGATACGTTGCTGAGCCGACTCAGGGAGCAAATGGGCCTCCGGCGATCCACACTCACCGTACGAAACGCAACAGTATATATATATATATATATATATATATATATGTATACTGCTACTTAACGTTAATATAGTACTTCCCTGGTTGTGCCGACCCATTCATGCTGTAACGTGCCAACGAGGCACTAAAACTACAAAATCAAAGATGATTTTAAATTTGTATGACGTAACTAGTCGTCCAACTGCGGTTAATAGCATATAGCTCATACACACCCAAACCACGGTAACAAACTTCAGATTCTTGTTGTGGTAGGGCCACGCTGTTCGCAGCATGAATGGGCCGGCTCGACCGGGGAAGTACCACACTCTCGCAGAAGACCGACGTCCGAGTAGTAGCGTTTCGTTACTGCGCTTCGTTCGGTGAGCGAGAGTGCCGGAGGCCCAATTCCTCCCCCAATCCCCTAACTTCTCCTTTTCTCCTTCCCCTCCCTTTCCCTAAATAGGCTCGGCAACGCATCTGCAACTCCTTTGGTTTTGCAGATGTCCATGGGCGGCGATGACTACTTACCATCAGGTAGCTCACCTGCTCGTTTGCCGAGTTATCCCATAAAAAAAAAAAAAAAAAATTCTTTCTTAATTCCTCAACTACGAACATTAAGATTTATTGCCGCTGTAAAGCAACACTTATTGCCAAGAGTTATGGGTACAGGCACCCTGCGAATGTTGCGCCGTCAATTTTAAGCCCACCGAGTTTATTTGCATTTCTCTAGCGTTGTAAACATCGCCTTACATGTTGTCCTAGACTTGTGTAAGAAGGATAAGAACTTGAATACAAAGTATTTTTGCATGGATTGTGGTAAAATGTTAGTGTGAATGTCTAAATTATACTAAGAGGTTTACCTGTCCTTGTTATTTTGGAGGCATTAAAGTGAGAAAGCACTAAGCAACAACTTACTTAACTTAACTTAAGTGAATATTTACTTTTAGTCATATCTAAAAATTATCTAACCGATATGGCCCGGATCAGTTGCCGTGAAGTCGTGCTCGAATGTGACTGGCACTTCTCTCCCCTTGTCGATCCTGAAACAAAAGGAAGAAACAAACTGAATATTTTCTTCTGTTTATTTTCACGACAATTACTATTATTGGGGCCTACGTTATTCTTGTGCTACATAAATCAACTTTGTCAGCTTGAAATCGAAGGGTGTAAAATTGTCTCATATGCCGATGATACCACCTTAACCTTTGTAGGAGATTCTTGGGATAAAGTTCTCTCTTTAGCTCAGACCGGCTTTAATAGAGTATGTCACTGGCTTGCAGCGAACTCACTCACTTTAAATGCCCAAAAAACCATGTACATGGTATTTTCGATTAGACAGTCCAACTTTGACCTGAATGACAAATTCCGCATATGGGCACATAAATGTTCTTTTCCTCCGATGTTGCAATGTAGTTGTCCAAGAATAGAAATAGCACAGAGTATACGATACTTAGGTGTTATAATTGATAATAAGCTATCATTTGATATTCATATACACACTGTATCACAAAGAATTAGGAAAATCACATATTTATTTAAACAACTTAGACACATAGCTGATGTTAAGATAATAAAATTGGTTTTGCTTTGCACTAGTTCAAACAAGGTTACATGGGGGAGGATCGGATAAGACCAAGTTAATAGAATTAGAAAGAGCACAGAGGCTAATTTTAAAGGTAGCCTTCCTGAAACCCAGGCTGTTTCCCACAGCTGAGCTTTACAGGATTACAGGAGTATTGACTGTTAGGCAACTGTACATACTATTAACTATAATGAGGCAACACTCAGATTTGGCATCTTTCGACTTAGAACAATGCACGGCGAGAAAGTCCTATGCTATTTGTAAAAGAAATTTTGTTAAAACCAGCTTTGCACAAAAATTTTTCGTGGGCCGTTACTATATAATAAAGTAAATAAAAAATTAAGAATTTTTAATAACAGTAAAACTGAATGTAAAAAAAAGGTTATGGCATGGTTACTTGGAATTGATTACTATAAGACTGAACAGTTATTATACATACAATCATGAATTAAGATATATCACACGTACGCACACACACACACACACACACACACACACACACACACACACACACACACACACACACACACACACACACACACACACACACACACACACACATACATAAACAAACAAACACACACATACGCACACACGCACTGTCACAAATATACGTACCTTCTCATCCAACATAACATATGCAAGATTTAGCTTTGGCTCCTAAATAAATTCCTCAACTTTAATTTACCGTTGCAATAGATAGTGTCACTTTGTGTAAAATTTTGTGTTTATTAAGAATGTATAAAATTATCGACAAAACTAAGCTCACTTCTTCTTCTTCAAACGTCTTGTTTACATAATTTGTAGTGGTGGGGGCCTGATGTCCTAAGATACAAGCCCCGGCTTAGTTTAGGCATCAGTCTCCCACAAATTATTTTATTGTGTACTTTTACATTGCTGTAAACATCTGTAAAATAATTTGTGGAAGAGAAATAAAATATCTTTATTATTATTATATTATTAATTCTTCTTGAACCGCTTAAATGATAAATTGTAAAGGTCTCGTATTTCTGTGAAGAATTTTAATAGTAGATGGCGCTAGCGTAGTGACTTTATGAACTGACCTTAATCTTAATAGACACAAGGATCATTTATCGTGTAGTTCGGCGTAAGTGTTTGTTGTTGTAGCAAGCGAGGCGGTTTAGCTGCCTGTAATGGTCGTGGTGAATGCCACATGTCCCATGATTATGACTACAGAGCAAGGCAAGTCAAGTTTGGTTTTAGTAGGTACGAAACAGTCATAACCTGTTGCATTTTAGATCGCAAATTCCTTGAGAATTCTCCTATTTAAAAAAGGAACATTGTGTTATACTGAATGTCATATCCAGTGCTACGAATCCAGGAACAACGCGACAAGAATCTTCAATTTAAACGCACGGTGTTGTTTATACGAGTGTGTACATATATTTGATCACCTGTGTTTGTGCTGTAGAATATACTTCACGTCGAGTTTAACGCGCCACCCTTTTATTCTCTTAGCTACTGTTTAAACGTCTTATTTAGTCGGTACATTTAGGTTCTAGCTACTGGTCTTTTTCGTTCTAACAATAAAATATAGTGTAGGGCAGAATAAAGCATTGTCACATGCACACACATACACTCACTCAATCTTTCTCTCTTCTCTCTCTCTTTCATACACAGACACACACACCACATATCTATATACAAACTGAGGAGCACTCCGTCGCTCCCGAAGGTGTATACGTCACTGCGGTTTGTATGTGTATGTGCCAATTATATAAGTACACCTCTGTGTAACCCTTCTAGGAATACAGGCGTGATGGTATGTTATGTTTCTATCGCCTTCATAATATAAATAACAAACAAACAAATTTTCTGTGAAATTTTCTCCATTTTTGTTTTAGTAAGAACATTCTACTAAATATTAAAAAATAGGCGAATAAAATCGGTAAAGTCTATATCAAGTTATGGTGTGTCTGAGGAAAAAAGTGATTCATTTTTATATACCTATATATAAATTGACTCACTCTCCAAAACAAAAGTCCATAAAGATAATCCAAATACCTTCCACCTCATTAAATTCCCAAAGTATTCAGTACCGATTGAGCAGGCATTTGTCAAACGACACCATAAAAACTCAAACAAACACAGCTTACTGGAGAAAGACAAGAGAAAATGAATAATCCAGTGTACGCATCTGAATGGACATAATATTGCGAAACGTCAATGGCGGACATAAAAAATATGGCGTCCAATCTGGTGGGATATAAATCATTTGACATCTGCGATATTTCTGTTGGTAGCACTTATGTAGCGGTTATTTTTGGTAATGTTTTGTTTTTTTTTTGCTTGTGTTTCTCTTTTTATATTGGGATACTAGGGTATTACTAAGTGACATCTGCTAGAATAATTTAACAAGAATGCCAGAAGGGTTAGCCAGAGGATAGTTAGTAGAGTGAATATAGTAATGTACGTACGGCTACACTTCAAGCTATACAAAACTAATATAGGCTGGCCTTGAATTGTGCGGAAACCCTTTACAATGGGACGTCAGTCTAAACTGGCTATGTATAGTTTGATGTGTAGCCGTGTGTACACACACAGTTCACCGGTATGTTTAGGTCTTATTATAATAACAATTGTATATTACATGTAAATACCTCATTAGGGTAATGTTCTTAAGTCGACTAAAGCGTTAAATTCTCAGCACTAGTTTAGTGTAGGTAGGTTTGTGCCCGGCTAATGGCAATAAACTTGCGAACTGTGGTGTACAATAGTATTGCTCTGCTTCACCCTTCTACTTCCCGATAGTGTGTTATGCCATTACAAGTAACCAGACTATTTTTGTAGATACACAAATGTTAGTCTCATCTTAGTCTTATTCTTAGATAAATACTGCAATTTATCTCCTTGCAAAATTTAACCGCAATATGTTAAGTGGTTTTGGCGTCCATAGGATACGGATAATCAGGCTGAGTTACTTTTGCATTAGCTTAAGCAAATGTAACGCTTTTGCGTTACATTTGCTTTAGGGCTTTTTGAGATAGACGGTACCCTATGTCCTTTTCAGGCTCTCAAACTATCTCCATACTAAATTTCATCGAAATCGGTTCAGCGATTTAAGCGTAAAAAGGACAGACAGGCAGAGTTACTTTCGCTACATTAGTATAACATGGATAGATTTTAAAATTAATATTAAAAGGCTTTGGAAAGTTAGTTTTTGTACGCAATAGTATTTTAATTATTATCTAAGTTTTGTAATAATTAACTCAGTTTTATCATCTTTATTTCATAGATTTTGCTGTTAAAGTACTAGTTTTAAGAGCTGAATCTATAAAATGCCAGCAATTATTAGAAATCACATAAAAAAATCAAAGCTCCATAAAACTATATATATTTCACTGCTTTTCAAACTTTTAATAAACTTTATTAACGATAGGTGCCGACAGGTACGCTTACCTTTCGCTACAAACTTAAGAAAAAAATACCCCTTTTTCTACGGCCATCCATAAAAAAGCAATATTTTCTCAAACAAAACCTAATAAAATATAAATTCGCATAATGAAACGTATCCAAAGTATGCGAGCCTCGTAAAGCGTTATGCTCGCTCCGTTTTAATGAACACATAACAGCATTTATAGTCAATATCGATTTTACTATGTATCCCGCCTGCCATTAAAAATAATGTATATTCCTTTACCCGCGGAAACTGTTTATGCAAACTGTTTGGATAAAAGAAATACGTGTGCAGTTTCTTTGAAAGTGCGGTTTATTAGCGTGCTAATACATTAGGGCGATGAGATTAGTGCAGCGCAGGGTTGTAACGCAAGACTCACATTGAGCTACTAATCTGCGCTGAATAAATCTATATGAGAAGTATAGGCCGACCGTTTAACTCGCGTATCGCCTGCGCGGTAAGAAGAGAGCGGGGGCGGGTAACGCTACACACGGAGTCAATAATCCAAAGATTTATCTCGAGATAGACATTGTTGGTAAAGAATAAAATAATAAGTATCTTTTTACCCATCCGCTAACATCTCCCCCGCTCCCTTCTTACCGCGCAGGCGATACGCGAGTTAAACGGTCGGCCTATAGCTTTGTCAATCCGCCATAAGAATAAACATCCACCATCCATCCACCTATTTCTTAATTTGTGCTCAAACTGCGAGAACAAAATTATTTATTTCTTTCCCTATTGTTATCGCACCGCGATACGTCCCTATGTGTGCGAAATACAGAAATACATGTAGATTATCATTTCCTAAATTCGCAAATAAATTCAGTTTGCAACTGACTTGCGGTTTGATTACGTGTTCCTTTCTCTTTTCGAATACGCAACACATGTTTTATTTTATTGAAGCTAGGGTTTTTGTGTTTTACCATGCCTACTATGGTATGCTTAAGCTATGCTATGTAGTGTTCATATTGACTGTTTACTGACGTCACAATGACATCCTGATATAAAGATAGATAGACCATTTGAGCGATTGTCTAATTAGAATGGCGTCGCGTTGTATTTTTGCGTTGCACACCGCGGGTTGCACTTGCATTATTTCTGATTATTGCGTGGAACAGCGCATCGCACTGATGTCTTATCGTCCTTATACGGGGCTCCTTGTTTTCTTGTTTAGGTAGTACCCACACGATCGTTTCAAGTAAATTGTTTACACAACTAGTGAGAAACACAAAACACATAGAGGAGTTTCTTGGGAAGTTTAGCTAGCACGGTCCTTTGCTGTTTGCTTCTTGGCCATGATTTTTTAATAAATTCCCTATTAATGTTGTATAATCTAAGAAAGATTATTGTAGTAGAACAAATGTATATATTCATATAAGTATGTATATTTTTTGCATTCCATAATGTACACATACAGGTGGTTATTATAATAGATAGATACAATTATGGACCCTGTCGGACACGGTAACATTTTTAAAATTAGACAATTAATTGACTGCCTCGTTGGTCTAGTGGTCCCAATCGCAACTGCTACGCTAGAGGTCTTAGGTTCGATCCCCAGGTCGAGCAAAGTGTTATTGAGATTTTCTATGAAATTCTCAGTAGCAGCTCGTAGTCTGGATTTGTGCCCGGTGAATAGAAATAGGCTCAACATGGGACCCAAACATACCGGCGAACTGTGGGTGTACATTAAGTACACCTGTGCCTAACCCTTCGGGGAATACAGGTGTGATGGTATGTATGTATGTACAATTAATGTCCAATATCCGTTAATGCGCTTGCTGGCCCATTTGATTGGATGATTTTTTCATATATATCATCACTTCTATATTCCTCAAAAAGTTGAGCAACGATATACTTACTATAGGTAAGTCAACCACAACTCGCTGATATATTTAGGTCCTATATAGTAGGAGGCGAGCCTATATCATTAATCGGACACAAATCCAAAATCCACACCAAAAATCCCAATATCACTTTGTTCGACCTAGGAATCGTATCCAAAATTTCTAGCATAGTGTTCATGCTTAGGATCACTAGACTAATGAGGCTACCATTATTACTGGTATTTTCGAAGGTGTTTTTTTTATTATAAATGAATTAATTGTTACAAGAGGTAACTAAGCTTATTAGGCGTTTTTTTGTAAACTTGTATATCAAATGTAAATATCTAAGTAATCTCCTAAAGAACATCAACGTTGTACAAGGTGAATGTACTGAGCTATTTCGTAAATTTGTTTAGTGAGCGAGTCTTTGAGAAATAATTAACGTTAAGTGACGGCATACGAGGATCTAAAGATACTAGATATGATATTAATTTATTGTTGTGTTTGTTTTAAATAACTGTTATTTCTTTCTTTCTTTCTAGTCACGGCAATGGGATTCGCGACATTTTCCATGACCGTTGCAGGCTGAGACCTGCAAGTCGGACTCCATCCAGGTTTCATTCCTCCGCGACAAAGCGTTCGATCGTAGCCTAACCTCTCGTATTCTGAGAGGAGACCCGTCCAGCCGTAGGACGGTAAATGGGTTTGGGATCAAAAGTAGCAACATGGTAGAGAACAGAACCATGTATAGATAACTGTAACGTAATGTCAATGTATCATAATTATGTTGCAACGTTTATAAAAGAGTTTTTTTTTATTCAATTATTATTGTCCTACTGCAGGGCAAAGGCCTGGTGACCCTCCTTCCACTCCTCTCGGTTCAGAGCTTTTACGGCCAATTCATCCAATAAATATCTAGCTCGTCCCACCGTCTCCTTCTAGGACGTCGTCTGACGTTGTGTGGGCTCCACTTCAAGCTTGCAGCTTTTTGACCAACGTTGGCAATCCGAGTTTCGGAGCGCAGAATATTGTTTCTTATAATGTCTGATAACTGGACTTCTAGGATGCTGCGCTCCATAGCTCGCTGGCAAACCTCAAGTGTGGACTTCTGATGTTTCGTCAAAGATCAGCAGACAAACGTTCTCTTACAAAATGATTGAAATCAACCCATATATTGTCCCGCTGCTGGGCACGGGTTTTCTCGCAGAATTAGAAGGATTAGGCTGTAGTCCAAAAAGACGAACTAAGTTAAGTGTAACATCTAAATGTACTCTGTTATAAGTGAATAAATGAATTGAATTAAATGGACCAAGTCTGAGCACCAAAAAAAGAGGATATCCAGTAAAAATCTACATCTATAACACTACCATGACAAAGCAAAGTACACACTATACAGCGCGTCAACGCGCAAACAGTGAGTGAATACACGACTCAATTTCATAGTTCAAACAGTAGTGTCTGCGGTGTGCACTAAGCTTTTATTGTTATAATGCATACGAATATACATGTTTGTGTATATAGCTTTATATAAACACATAAACGGCAGAGGAGGAGGTGGGTAGAATTGTTTTTCCTTCCATCCTCCTCTTTATCATCACGCCTGTAAGCTGTGAGGGTTTAGACAGAGACGTACAGTCAGCATCAATATATATCTACACACTACAAACTTAATAACTACTAAATTAAAAAAATCAAAACCCCCGACAATTGCTTTATATCTCGACCGATTTTCATCAAACATAGCTAAGAAAACTCCTGACTAATTCACCTTTCAAACAAAAAAATAAATCCAAATCGGTCCATCCGTTTGGGAGCTACGATGCCACAGACACACACACACAGACACGTCAAACTTATAACACCCGTCGTTTTTGCGGCGGGGGTTAAATATGATAGATTGTCATGAATAAGGGGCGAGCCTGTTGCCATTAACCGGGCACAAATCTAAACTCCGAGCTGCTACTGAGATTTTCATAGAACAATCGAACAACACTTGCTCGACCCCGAAATCGATTCCAAGACCTCTACCGTAGGAGCGTACTACACTATATTACTGAAGTCAAACATAGGACTTGTGCTTGCAAGAGCAGTCTTGTTTAAAGTGAAATTATTTAACTTTTCACTAAATTTCTTTGTAATTTCTACGGGCTCTTATTATGAAGCCATTTTAGCTACAAGACAGACAACTGCGTTCTAAACTAAACATTAACCTAAGTTTTGCAACTCATAATATTCTGTTCACCCCAACAGGTAAGCAGCGTGAAGATATAAAACTGAACCCAAAACTGCTATATTCACAGGCCGTTTCACCCCCCGCTAAGCCGATGGAGGTGTACAACTGAAAATTTACTTAAGCCCGTATAAACGAACGCATCTTGGGACCTTATTCATAGCCAAGACTTTACACCTTGGGGCGATATTTTATATATTATTCTAGATATTATAGTAAAAAAGAAATAAGCTCACTTTTTGTCATGTTCTCTACTTTGACATATTTTATCTTTTACAAAACTGCTCTAGCCAAATTTATTCTATGACGGTTGCTATCTGTGAAGATATTTAATTGGCCTACATTTGTTTAATTTCTTTCTACTAAAATTAATTGTGATGCTTGTCACATACCATCACGCCTGTACTCCCCTAAGGGTTAGGCAGAGGTGTACTTAATGTACAGTGGGTTATAACTGTTACCTGACCCACCCTAGGTTGGCCGGCGTGGTCTAGATGGGCCAGGTAACAGTTATAACCCACTGTTCTCCGGTATGTTTAGGTCCCATGTAATAGGGGGCGAGCCTATTGCCATTCACCGGGCACAAATCCAGACTCCGAGCTGCTATTGAGAATTTCATAGAAAAACCCAATAACACTATGCTCGACCTGGAGATCGAACCCAGGACCTCTAGCGTAGCAGTCGCGCTTAGAACCACTAGACTAATGAGGCAGTCCTAGACTAATGAGGCAGTCTAGGCTAGTGATGCTTGTCTTCCTAAGTAAATAAAAAATTGATCAGTCTATCCTTCGAATATCGGTATTGACCAGAAATATTCAGCTGCATCTGGTTATATTCGACGCCGACCCCAAAATTGTTGGGAAAAGTCTAATAATGATGATATAGGTATTTAGGAGATTGACGAAGTTTTTGTAGGAGGTTTTTGTAGGAGGAAGCGACGGATATGTGTTATGGACGTAGTGTCAGATACTGGTCCGCGAGTAATTGTTATAGTGAGGTCGAATCTCTGTACGATCATTACGTGTAAAGCTAGAAGCGGCGGTAGCCTAATAGCTAGGGCGTCGGACTTGCGATCATATGGTTGCTGGTTCGAACCCCACCCATTGCACTACCGACGTGAACCCACTCGTAATACAAGCATTTAGCTTAGCACGACGGGTTAACAAGAATACTAGTGATGTGTGACCCACATTGCTAGTAAGCTTTTCTTTAAAAAAAATATAAATATTGTGTGATGATGTAATCCTGACGGCCTAAAATTGTAAATTGTTACTTTGACCTAGGACCTTATCAATTTTTTTAGAGTAGAGTAGAGGAAACTCGATATAAAGCAGAGTACCTATTTAAATTATAAACATGAACATAAAACATATTAATTGTATTAATTGCGTTACTTGAACCATGGCACTTACTGCCACTCGGTACGACCAAATAAGCATCTACGGTCACATTTAACTTCGTGACACAGTAATTGTTAATATACAATCAAGATTTTCTTAAAGATATTATGATTTTAGATTTGAAACCATTGTGGAACAATTTATAAATTTCTGTTTTGTAGCCAAAAGTAAAAAAAAAAAAGTGTCAATTAATTCAAACCAAATTTATAAATAAACAATTTCACATAAAATATGTACCAATCAGCTTTTCGATGAATACAGGCGTGATGTTATGTAATTAATTATCCAAAGTTATATAAAGGCTGACAATTACAGTTTTTCCTTCTTTAGTTATAACAATATCGATTGCTCAGTTTAACTTAGTAATTTGTATTCAAACGATATCAATTAAATGATTAAGGTCGTTTAAAAATGTAGGTCATCCCATTAACACGACAACATTGCATGGTGGTGGGCCATAAAGGAAGGCCCTTTATGAGGTGACAAAAAAGTAAGCGTTAGTTATGTATGATAATAAAATTTTATAGGAAGAATACTTATAATATTTATTTTCGTCATAAGTGTCCGTCGTAACTACTTTTTATAGCATGTTTACGTAATTTTTCTCGGGTGTTATTAAAAAAAAAGGACTACCTACTGGCAGTTTCAGATTAGGCAGAGGAATATTTATGGACATACACAGTTCGTTTAGATCCCATATAAGTAATAGAGGGCGAGCCTTTTGCCAATAAAACATCTAATAACAATTTGCTTGACCTAGGAATCGAACCAAGGACCTCTAGGTAGCAGTCGCGGTCAGAACCACTAGACTAGTAAGGGATTTTAAACTACAACTACTTACTAATATTAAATTTAATCAGTGGAACTACGCGCGAGTTGCGGTAAGGTTAGTTCGATAAGCAAGTTTAGATACTCAATAATATCTAGCTTCTGCTTTTTGTGTTTTTATTTTGTTAATTAATTAATCTTATTTAATTTTAAACATAAAAGATTATAGTTCTAATTACTTATTATCCATCTTTACATTAATTATATTATTGTATAGCATGTTCTAAAAAATGCTACGCTTTGAAATAACTACCTTTTCCGATAAAATCCATAAAAAGTAGTTTCGTTTCAATATCTAATATTCGCATAGTGTTAGAAACCAGTAAATGCTGTGCTTACCTTTTAATTTATACTTATACATGCAATGCTATTGTTGAAATGAAATGAAATGAAATGATATTTATTTCTGTAAATAGATCTTTTCAGGACACTTTTACAAGTCGATTTTTTCATTTGATGTTCGATGTTTTTGTGAAAGATATAATTATGCTGTGATTGTTTTGCTGTGTATTAATTTGGTTCGCCAAATAAAGAAATACAGTAACCGCAGGATGTTTCTCATCTTACTTGTAACTGCACTATGCATACGGGTCCAACCATCGTATTTATCCGCTGCGGAGCTCTGAATTAATTAATCCAGACCAGAATCACCTTCATTGTCTAAAGTGCGTAACTATTCGAGCGGGGACAAGTTTACACATTCGGGAGAAATATGTCGGCGCAACACTATTTTAATTTATACTTATACATGCAATGCTATTGTTTTTGTGAAAGATATAATTATGCTGTGATTGTTTTGCTGTGTATTAATTTGGTTCGCCAAATAAAGAAATACAGTAACCGCAGGATGTTTCTCATCTTACTTGTAACTGCACTATGCATACGGGTCCAACCATCGTATTTATCCGCAGCGGAGCTCTGAATTAATTAATCCAGACCAGAATCACCTTCATTGTCTAAAGTGCGTAACTATTCGAGCGGGGACAAGTTTACACATTCGGGAGAAATATGTCGGCGCAACACTATCTTGAGTTACAATAGTGATGGGATATAGATTACCAGATAACGGAAATTTTGGATTTTAATGTATTTTTTGCATTCACATTTTTGTTTAAGGTTTAAGGTTAACTTTTACATGTTATAACAGATCAAAAAACCCGCTTTTCAACAAAACATAAACTACTCCTAATATCAAAACTTATACTCATTAGTCTAGTGCTCGTAAGCGTGACTGCGACGCTAGAGCTTCAGGGTTCGATTCTCAGTTCGATTGTTGGGTTTTTCTATGAAATTCTCAGTAGAACCACAAAGTTTGGTATTGTGCCTATAGATGGGTTTATGTCCGGGCATTTATTTTTCATGCCCAAAATGCCTTGCCCAAAACCCATCTATGACATGAGTTTGTGCCGAGGCACTATTTTTTTTTCCGAAATATATCACATTGATGCATTTCTATTTGTGCCTGATTAATGGCAAATGGCTCGCCGCCTATTGCATGGAATATAGACATACTGGCGCACGGTACGTGTACACAAGTACTACTCTTTTTTTCTATTAAAAAAAAAGCTTACCAGCAATGTGGGTTGCACATTACTAGTATTCTTGTTAACCCCTCGTACAAAGCTAAATGCTTGTGTTACGAGTTGGTTCACGTCGGTAGTGCAATGGGTAGGTTTCGAACCGGCAACCACATGATCTGCCTGCCTGCACTAGACGAATGACTGCCTCATTAGTCTAGTGGTCCTAAGCACGACTGCTACGCTTGAGGTCCTGGGTTCGATCCCCAGGTCGAGCAAAGTGTTATTGGGGTTTTCTATGAAATTCCCAATAGCAGCTCGGAGTCTAGATTCGTGCCCGGTTAATGGCAATAGGCTCGCCCCCTATTAAATGGGACCTAAACATACCGGCGAAATGTGGGTGTACATTAGAACACCTCTGCCTAACCCTTCGGGGAATACAGGCGTCATGGTATGTTATGTTATGTTGTAACCACATGATCGCACGTCCGACGCCCTAGCCATTATGCTACTGCCAATTTTTTTAAATCGTTTGGGGTATACAGGCGTAAATAAAAAGTAATCCCGTTGATTACATCGCATTAGTACATCACTACGGGAGATATTGCAGGTAAACTAGAAGATGTAGTTAGTGGGAGTTTGGTTCGCGCTTGCGCAGATAGTATTAAACGTTATCCAGGATTAGTGAGTGCTATTGTCTGATTGCATTGTGGGAAAGTAAGTTTAGAACAAAATGTACGACACTTTCATAAACGGTACTAAAATTAAGTTCCTGTTTTCTGACCTAGGTTCATAGGCTAGCTATGCAGCCTAGAAAACATTAATACAATTATAATAAGATTTTCAGACCGTGTGTATTTTTGTTCTATAAGTATTACTAAGTATATTATTATAGAGGATAGATTGTTTGTTTGAAATCGACAAACTCTGAAACCGATTTTATTCATTATTGCTCCACTGGAAAGATTTAATATTCCCGATTATCATAGGCACATAATGTACCTATATATTTTCCCGCAGCATAACCAGAATCCTATAGGCTATACGAGCTCAGCCGCGGGCAACCTTTTGGTCTATAATAAAAAAATAAAAAAGATTTTGAACGAATAAAAATCTTTAAATCTCCGAAGGTGGATTTTTTTCTTTTATTCATTGAGGCTGTTGTTTAATTTTAATGTCGTATTCACTTTGAAGTTTGTATTTATATCAAAAATAAAAACTACTACCTCGTTAGTCTCCCGATCGCGACTGTTACGCTAGAGGTCTTGGGTTCGATCCCCACGTCGAGCAAAGTGTTATTGGGTTTTTCTATGAAATTCTCAGTAGCAGCTTGGAGTCTAGATTTGTACCCGATGAATGGCAATAGGCTCGCCCTTTATTACATGGGACAGGCTAAGCATACCGGCAAACCTTGGGTGTACATTAAGTACACCTCTGCCTAAGCCTTCGGGGGTAATGTAATGTAAAAATAAAAACTATTTGCACATTTGCCCGCACGCAGCAAGCGCCTCATATCTCCAAACTCACGCGAGTGGGACTGCGTTCAATTTGTTGCTAACAATCCGTTTCCGATTGCTCTGTCATGCGGCTGATTGATGATGTTTGTGTAAAACGTCTTAGATTAGCGGAATGTACGCACTATGTATGAAAACCGCGGAGTTTTGAACGTTCCAATAAAGTTTGTATTGATATAGATCTTGAGCTATATAATTATGTTTATTCTGCAATCAATCACCTCAGATCAAATAAAAAGTTAAGATGGAACTTTGCGCACAAAGAAGTGAGGCTGGCTAAAACCACGCCTTGCGGGTGTTTGTAAACGGCAAGGCGAAATTTTAGCCGGCACTTCTTTGTTCGCAAAGTTCCATCTTAACTTTTTATTTGATCTGAGTCAATCACCTGAAAAAATGCGAATTTAGCAACATTTTTAAATCTTCATGATCCTGATAACTGCAAATTATTTTAGAGTAGGAACGCTTCGAGAAAGACTAATGTTTGTATGACCCATTATTATTATTACAAGTCTATAGTGGCCAACTGCAGGGCACAAGGCCTACTACTCTACTCTACGTCCATTGCTCTTAAGGATCAATCTTTTTGCAAAGAGTCCATGTTCCCGCTAATTTTTGCTTAGGGAGTCAAACATTTTTCTTTACATTAACCTTACCTATTTTATCCGCATAGAATGTTGGATCATCAAGACTACTACAAGTAAGTTTACTTAGAGTTTAACCAATCGTAATTATATCCATTTCTAAACTCTCATCTGTGGGATATCAACGCTTACAATGCTTATTTACGTAGCGTTGATTGTGACGTGTTGCGCACAATTGACTAATCAGCAATCCATGCGTGATGAATCAGTTTTGTGGCTTGTTTTCGGAGCACATGTTCAATATTAGGACAGATATACCCATAGGACTGTCGAATTCAGTGCTAATACTTAAATATTATAATGATTTGCTGTTCAATAAATTGCTTTCCCAGTTAAAATGTGGCTTGAACTGAAAGTAAGTATCTTGTATCATCATCCTCAATATTCTTTATCAAAATTTTCTTGGATTCGGTCAAGTCAAAAGGGGCGGTAGCCTAATGTGATCATGTGGTTGCCAGTTCAAACCCACCCATTGCACTACCGAGGTGAACCTATTCGTAATATAAGCATTTAGCTTAGTACGAGGGGTTAACAAGAATACTAGTAATGTGCGACCCACATGGTTAGTAGGTAAGCTTTTTTTTAAGTATCCGTTTTACCTTCAAAACATCTCTATCAGCGATCGTCGCATCATTCAGTTCCCTTGTAGCCATATCATCTCTCACACAGTCTATCCATTTCCTTCTGGTTTTCGCTTTTCCCTTATATCAATCCATATTATGTATGATTCTCCTATGTTGGGATTGCCTTCCTTTCTATTAACAGCTGTAAAGTTTTTTCTGAATCATTTAATAATTATATTAAATTATGGTAACTACGTCGATAGCTTATTGTTATCTAAGATAAGATTTTAGATTAGGTAATGCCTTGAAATCACACGTTTCCGAAATCATTTGTTTCAAAATGACTTCATTGGAAACGTTAATACGTTATACTTTATTTAGTGCCTGATCTAAGTTCTGGTTAGACTGGAAACCGACCCCAACTTATTTGGGGAAAGGCTAGAAGATAGATATTGATACAATTAAACATCGTCGGTATTGAAATAAAACTTTTTACGGATTTTATCGCGTTAAATTATGTTTTTTAATTCCCGACGTTTCGGATCCTTTAAAGCATTCATGGTCATCGTCGTTATGTTTCGTTATGTAATAGTTAAACTAAACGATGACTAATGCATGCGTGTCTTCAGTTGGGACAAAGCTGCTATGGCTCTTTCTTCAGAAGGCCTGTTCAGACATTTTTCTACTATGTAAAACTCGAATATCTGGTAATGTAATTACAACTACTGTCTGAACCTTAAAAGAGACCACGATTCTCTGAGTTTGTTTCGGAGTTTATCCTTAGCATCCATACGGAGTGCCAAAAATTTTAATTATCTGTGCATCTAAAAAGTTTATTTTATAAGACATACTGCGTTCCCGAAATATCGCGTTCCCGATACGTCGCGTTTCTTGCACCTAGTGCGTCCACGACAGTTGGCTACGATTTGTCTTGCTCACTCGGATAGAAATCGTTGGCAACACAAACAATAATAACTACAAATAAATATTTGGCGCGTTTATTGAGACTGTCCTTATTTCCGATCCTCAAATAATCTGTGGCTGATCATTTACTTGCCTTCGGATAATAGAAGTTAAGAAAACTAGTCATTTACAGTGTGTTCTTTTTTGCTATTGTGTTAAAATTATATTAATTGATGTTAGTACATAAATATTATACATACCATCACGCCTCTATCACCTAAAGGGTGGGCAGAGATGTATCAATACACAGTATGATGGCATGTTTTGAGATCCTATGCAAAAAGGGCAACCCACATGGTCACATCAAAACTCCGAAATACCGAGGCAGGGCCTATAGAAAATGAGGTAATTTATATGTATTATTATGTAAATGATTTGACAGAAATCAAACTTCCAATTGACGAATTTATATGAGCATACAATTTCACCTTGATTATAATAACGACAATGATTTCAAAATGAACCAGTACATTGCTCGTAAATAATATGCTCCATTTAAAATAATGTCCACGCAATGTTAAATGCGGATATTGTGTGACGTCACGTGAACACGCCAATCAGCGTGAATGCTGACACAGATTACGTAATGTGAATATATTAAGATTGACTCAATTAAGGAAGTTATTACGTTTTGTGACTATTTTGGAAAATCCGCAAACAAGTTAAATCTATTATTTTCTTTACCACAATAATTGTCGTATCGCAAGCAATTATCTGTAACTCTTATTATGCGACTGACACTTCAGCTAATAATTTTATAAACCCATTGATTGGTGAACGTGGACGAACAGTCTATAATAAAAAATAAAGCAGCCTAGTGATAAAACCGTTGCACTACCAAGTCAAACGTCTCAAGTTCAAATCCAATTTGACTTTTTGAAGCCATTTATGTATTAATAGTTAAATATCACGCGCTCTAACAGTGAAGGAAAACATCGTGAGGAAATCTACATGCCTGAGAGATTTTCTTGATGCCGTGTGAAGTCTTCCAATCCGCTGTAGGTTAGCGTGGTAACTATAGCCCAATTCCTCTCGTTCTAAGAGGAGACAGTATAATGGGTTGATGATGTTATTGGAGAGAAAATTCCGTGCCCAGCAGTGAGACAATGAATGGGATGATAATGATGACGGGTACCTACAATCACCTTATAACCCTTTAGGGCCGCGGCAACCACAGCTTAACTTTACTATTAAGATTCTGAGAGAGAGAGAGAGAGAGAGAGAGAGAGAGATTAGAGAGATTCTGTAGGGAGTCAAATGCTTGGGTAATTTTTGACCAATCACTTTTTTCTTCTAATAAATTCACTTTACCCTTCTACGTAAGGCAAACATCCTACCAAATCTTACTGGATCATAATAAAACCTATCCTATTTCCTGGGCATATCAACAGGTAGCGCCACCTGTCGCCGCTTGTATTACACGCGTGTCGACGAGCCGATGAGTATCTCTGACACGAGACAGATGTCTGCGATTGTGATCGAGTGTCGTTATAGTGACAGGGACATTATAAGTGTCATTTTTCTTTGGACAAATAATAGTGTGATAACATAACAGAGATCAAGGGTTAGACGGTGAAATTATTGGGCAAAAGCGACTTAACAACTGTTGTTTCAGAGTGGCAATGTATGTTCATGTACATTGGGTTATAGCTGTTACCTGACCCACGTAGACGCCGCTGGCCCACTTAGGGTGGGTCAGGTAACAGCTATAATGTACCATCAGGTTCAAAAAGTGTCAAAGGTGTCAAATATAGGGTGAAACAAAACGTAACTTAACCACCAAATTAATGAATGAAATGTGGCACCAAATGTTTTGTTTATAGTCAGTTTAAAAGATGTTACCACTACGGTTGCCAAGCAACTGAGTCTGTCATATGAATGGGACTGGAAATGAAATGAAAATAGCAGACACAATCGAACTGAAGCTGGAACAGGAGTCATCATTCATCTAGATGAATGATGATTCCGTTTTCTATTCTAGAATAGAAAACGGAATCCAACTCGGAATCGAAATTAAAGTCGATATATAGATTAAAGTCGAAATCATGGTCGATATCGCTTTCCTCGATTATTTCTTTTCATAATAATATGTAGTTTGTACTGTACTTCACAAAATACGTAACTTCAGTACGAAGTACCAAATTATACGCTTGTAAGAACATTAGGAAGCGGAAACTTGTAAACTAATCCGAAACTTATTCAATACTGAACGAGCAAAACTGAAAACTGAGTCCTCTAACGTTCCAATCGAATTAACTAAATTTGTAGAATTATTTCATTACATTAAATGTAGCAGGAATTGCTCTGTCATAGTAGAAATTGGAAGATAAATTATGTTAATTAATGATATTTTAATTCCGCAAATAGATCTTGTAAAAGTTTAAAATATCTTAGATTGTCTGACTCCTAGGTCCTTGGTTCGATTTTTGCCTGTAGCAAAGCGTTATTCAATATTCCCTCAAAGTTCTCTAAAACTGCTCTGTCACATTGCCCTGCATTGTGACACTTACATAGTATCTTTGATAGTACTATGTCGAGATTTTATTAGAGACCATGATGCTTTGCATCGGCTTTTCCTCTTAGAGATCGTCAGCCAGAAAATGCCGGCAACATCTAATTAAAAAATAATTCTAACCTTGACTATAAAAGTGTCTTTCAAAGAACTATTGACTGAAATAAATATCATTTACCATTTATCATAACATTACATAACATCACGCCTGTATTCTCTGAAAGGCTCAGAATTGTACTAATTTTACAGTCGCACATCAGGTTATACAAAACTGTCAAATTTCTCTAAATGATTTTAAACCTTAAAATGTTGATGATTAAGTTCAAAATCGACTGAGAAAATTTTGACATTGTGGTAACTGACTGTCAAAATTTTGACATTTTAACATCTAGTTACCACAAAATGTCAAATTTTGACATGTGTCATTTTGTAGTAACTTGATGTGCTGGCGACCGTACACCCAAATTTCGCCGTTACGTATGTTTAGGTTCTATGTAATCGGAGGCCAGCTTATTGCCATTAACCGGGCAAAAATCCAGACTCCGAGCTACTACTGGGGATTTCATAGAAAAACCCAATAACATTTTGCTGGAACTGGGGATCAAACACAGGACCTCTAGCGTAGCAGTCGCGCAGCGCACTAGATTAACGAAGCAGTCCGTTTTCCATTTATTACTTACAATCATGATAAAAACGTTTCCGAATTGAACAAAAGTCCAGAATTGAAATGTAACAGTTGTTAGCCCATCAATCTTGCCGAGACCAGCGTGACTTCACCTAGTTACGAAGTCGGGAATTAATTGTACGGAGAAAAGTTTGGGTAATGTAACGTTGTTTCGTCTAAAGGATTACAATAAATAAGATTAATTGATAAGTCGGTCTTTTGAAGTTCAGTTGAGTTTTAAAAGTTAAGTTAAGTTTTAAATGATTACCTGGTTTAGACGACGCTATGTTTAGGTGCGTTTACAAGATATTGTGTATTTGGCCTTTTAATCACAATCTAATTTTATTGAAACACATACACACACACACACTCTCGCATATCTACACACACTCATTCACTGTTTCTAAACCGTTAAATCCTATTGTCAAAACATGGAATGAACCATAAAAATCATTATTTCTTGTTGTAATCCTCCATGATATAATTGGCACTGTCTCCTTAATACAGGTTACTCTGACGCCATCACATCAACCCATTATGTTGTTCCTCTGCTGGGCACGGGTCTCCTCTCAGAACGAGAGGAATTAGGCTACAGTCCACCACGCTAGCCTACTGTGGATTCACACACCGTCAACAAAATCTATCAGGCATGCAGGTTTCCTCACGTGTTTTCCTTCACCGTTTAAGGGCGTGATCATTAATAGAATAGAAATAATGATAGATTTTCTATTACATTGCAGGCGTTCGAAGCCACCACGGGTCGCCAGTAAAACATAATTAAACCGCCTCACATGCAGAGTAGGTACTTAAGTTTGCTAATATATCACTTGCTCCAGGTATGTTTAAAGCTGACTTTTCACCGCCCTCGCAACAGCCTTAAACCTTAATGCATAAAGTTTTGGGGCGACTTTTACATTATCTTAACAGGTTACATACCACTAACAGTTGTCTTAACATTTATTGGGTCTTCGCATCATTGAATTTCTATAAAGATAGAAATAATGGACTGAACAAATTAAAGGTTTTGAATTTAGATCGAAACCTAAAAACTGTAAAATCATGTGCGTATCATGACTACATAGTATAAAACAAAGCAATTTTAGCATTAAATAATGCGAAATATCCACAAAGATATGAAGTTACTAGTGAAAGAAAAATAGGATCTCAGATAGGCGTCGATCCTGCGTTCCGACGCTTCAGCCTCCAAGCTACTTAGACATCGATTGTCTGTGACATCGAATTTATTTTCCACATTTTACGTCTTAATGTGACGTTAGCAACACCCATTGAACACATATTATTTATTATGTTGTTCAACCGACACACTTTACAGTTAGTTCACTTTATTTAACTTTCAGAAAATTGACATTAGGTATAGCCGAGCAAAGCCGAAAAGTGCCGCTAGTTAACAATACATCATTAAACGTTGAAGAAAAATATCGGGAAAACTGAATTCTTAAGGGACTTTGTCGACAATGTGTGAAGGCGACAGAATCGCTTGAATTTTAGCCACAGAAATGAGTAAACGAACCATGTCAAAGCGTTGGTTTCCTCAATTCACTTTCGTAATGCCTTCCAAATTCTAGCAAGCCGTAAAATACTGATAGCTACTTACTTCATGCTGTAGATACAACAAAAAAGTCACTGGAAAGTTTTTAAAAGTGAATTGTAGTTACCAAAAAGTTCAAAGCGCGTTCCAAATTGCAAGTGTTAACTTTCTGCACCCCCTAGGAGAGAATGGAGAAGAATGCTTAAAAAGCCTCTTGGAAAACTTTTACTGCTTCAACTAACTTTGGTGTACGAATTACTGGATTCGTCATTGTGTATTTTTTCTGGTAACATAACATAACATACCGCCTATATTCCCCAAAGGGTATTAATTTTTTATTAATTTTTTATTTGCTATTTATGGCTATGTATCACTGCGACAGCCGTTGGTCTATTGTGATCGCCACTTAACGATTCAGAGTTCACCGCTAAACCCTGCAGCTTCTACAAACTGCAGGATTTTCTTAGGGTTAGGCAGAGGTATACTAATTTACAAATTGTTTTGTAAAATTAACAAAATCTACGAATTCACAATTGCAAGTTTAATAAACTCAAGTTTTAAATGTATTTGCCAAATTTCATCCAAATCCGTTCAGCCGTTATTATGTTATTCAGTAACAAAATATACTATATAAACTTTCAAATTCATCATTTTTCTTGCACCATCCAGCACTTTTGCATCCACCTCTCTTTGCAGTAATAACGTTTTTTCCCTATTTTCAGTCTCTTTATGTCGGCCCCTGTTGTCGAGCGGCATTTTAAATAGTCCAGCTAATTTTATGCCTCCTTCGGAGATATTTTAAAAATGCAAAACTCCTTTATAACAATGGCCGCCGGTAGTTTGTACGGGGCGCTCATTAACCGTCGAGGTGGGTTGTTCCTTGCGAAGTTCTTGTATTACGATCTTTTTTTATGCATCAAAGCATTTTTAGTGCTTTTGTTGGTAAATTATTGAGTCTTAGTACTTGAAGAATAAAGGTTATTACAAAAACGAGCTCAGGCCAAATTCTTCTGTGTGGTATTCTTCTAGCTAACCTTCTGAATCGGAATCAACTGTGACAATCACATAAACCTCTTTCATGATATTTGATAAATATTTCTGTAAATTGCCCCACTAGTGTAGTTGTCCTAAGCGCGACTGCTACGTCAGGGGTCTTGAGATCGATTCCCAGGGTTAGGCAAAGATGTACTTATAGAAACTCACATTTCGCTGTCATGGTTAGGTCTCATGAAATAGGGGGCGAGCCTATTGCCATTCACCGGGCGGCACAAATCCAGACTCTGAGTTGCTACTGGGAATTTCATAGAATAATCCAATAACACTTTGCTCTACCCGCAGATCGAACCCAGGACCTCTAAAGTAGCAGCCGCGCTTACGACCACTAGACCAATGAGGCAGATAACCCTATAATTTAATGTTAAATTGAAATAAAAAAAGTCCCTGTATAAATTAATTTCTCCAAGTTGAATAATCACCGGACGAAGCTTTAAGTAATCCTTTACGACCACAACGACCTTCACTTTAACCGTTCAATTCGAAACAGTAACTACGTCCAATTAATTCTTAATCCCCAAATTGAACCCGGAAACGTCTTGAGATCATAATAGAACATATTTTAATGACTCGATTTGTCAAACGCCACCTAGAATTCAACGGTCGCTGTTTCAATCAAATTGCGAACATTTGTCTCCAGTTTCAACCAATTGTGCTGAAAGATCATAATGAATTGGTCTTATTTGTAAAAGACATCGCGGTTCGGTGTAAAAACGGAATTGATGGTGGCCAATAAAAGTGTTTTGATGGATTTCTCGGTGATCACTGTGAACATTACGTTTGATGGAGGTCCGTTTGTTGTGATAAAAGTCTTTCGTGTAAATTATAATGGTATCAATTAGACTGGTTTTTCGGAATTAATATGCTGAATTTTTCGGTCAGAAATAAAAAACAGTCATTTCTAGTCAATAGATAAGAGATAAGGGATCATAAGTAGGTTTAATTTTGCGAAATAGGTACAATTAGAAATTATGACAGGGAGTGGTTTAAAAAAAAAAATTATGTGGCCCTAGGCCAAAGTAACAATTTACAAGGTAGAATTACACACAATCACAATGACTAGCGGACTAGTGTCTGGTATACGTCCATGACACACGTCCGTCGCCTCCGAGTTTCCAAACAAAAGTGCGAGTTGACGTATCGGCTTGTCTTTTATGCAAAACTGATGCATGCCACGATAACAATACGCAATACCTAATAAGAACGTATCGGATAAGTCTAAAAAATATAATTGAAATCCTAAGAATCAACTCAGAATTTGTTAGTTTCAAAAAAATATTCGTCAGGTGCTACGGCGTAGCAACTACATCTAGGTTATCGTAGCAGCTACGCCGTAGTACTGGCTGCATTTGTAGCTAACGTAGCAATAACTTTTTTTACCGAGTACAATTTTGATAGGCGTGATTCATCAAGAGTTTTGTTGACTTTTTTGGCAATCTATAATTTTTATTCTAAATTCAACATTTGTCAGTACTTTTTTTTAAAGTACGGATAATCCTCTTGGATCCTTTGCCGCCTGGACAAAACCGCACTTTTCCTATAGTAATAGCTATGGGGTCAGCTGAGAATAATTGTTCTGAACAGTATCTGGCACTCCAAATTTTGTGTCTTTACTCAAACACTTTGCCATTCCAATCTAAAACGGAAAACAATTTACTTGGTACACCACACTTCTTAATTACCTAAAACACTGCAAGTACTGCTTAACTTGTACAAGTGGCAGGCGACCGGCGCGGCGGCAAAGTACAGTGGTTACCGTTCGTTTCGCCGGTTGAGCGTGAAATCTGCAAGCTAAGTATGCAAACTTGTTCTTGTGTACAAAGATGTAGTTTGGCTAGAAGAGTTGATAGTACTCCACCAAGATAATGAGACGCAAGACAGTTGTATGATACAGTAGCCAGCACATCAGGTTATACAAAACTGTCAAATTTCTCCAAATGATTTGAAACCTTAAAGTGTTGATGATTGAGTCGAAATCAACTGAGAAAATTTGCCATTTTGTGGTAACTTAACACCGTACCATATAATTATAATTGAAATATATTATCTAGCTACATACAATTAAAATAATAGGTACAGAGTTATTGCGGTATTGTAATTGGTCGGGTCACCCCTTTCCCTCTAAAATGGCTAGGGTGGTGATGGCTGATCCGTGCGTTATACTCGTGAACGGGTGCTCCTTGTGGTGACTGGTCGACTTGCTGGCTATCGTGTCTTAAATATGTATATTTTTTTTTTTTTTCTCTTTTTTAATTCACAAGTTAACCGGGTGGCCTTGTAGGTCCTAGTAATCATGCATAATATTATTTTGTTTTTAAATGTTAATTGTACGATATTTAAATGTAAATGTGAGTACTATGTAGGTTAGCTTTAACTCGTATCAGATCTATCTAAATATATATAATTCAAAGGTGACTGACTGACTGACTGACTGACATAGTGATCTATCAACGCACAGCTCAAACCACTGGACGGATCGGGCTGAAATTTGGCATGCAGGTAGATGTTATGACGTAGGCATCCGCTAAGAAAGGATTTTGATTAATTCTGCCCCCAAGGGGATAAAATGGGGGATGAAAGTTTGTATAAAACTTTGACAATTTTAAACCGATCGGGCTGAGACTTTGCATGCATAAAGCTACTATCACGTAGGCATCCCTTAAGAAAGGATTTTGATTAATTCCACCCCCAAGGGGATAAAATAGGGGATGAAACTTTGTATGAAACTTTGACAATTTTAAACCGATCGGGCTGAGACTTTGCATGCATAAAGCTACTATAGGCATCCCCTAAGAAAGGATTTTGAGATGCAGGCTATATAAGATTAGTAACTTTTCAGTTTAAAATATACGAATTTCTGTATGCTAGCGCCATCTACATTGAGTTATTTGGTAGTAGTTTGGAGAGAACTTTGAATTAACCATTTTTGTGCATAGTGCATAGATAATAATATCTAGCGGATTATATTTGACGAAGAAGCATTATTATATTTTACGCCGGCTGATATCGTATAGTACGGTGGCCAGCACATCAAGTTACCACAAAATGTCGAATTGTATAATACATACGTATTATAGTACAGAAAAGCCGAGAAACCACGCGGGCGAAGCCGCGGGCGGAATGTATAATAAACTTCTCTGACAGTTTTGAGTATTTCACATGACCTACGCAAATGTCTTGCTGATCTGGTATCATTGTGTGACGGGTCGTTGAGCTCCCTATAAAATGGTTGAGCTACACGATGACTGATGTATGCGTGCTGTCAGTTAGGACAGGTCAACTCAAAGCTGCTATGGCTTTTTCTTCAAAAGCCCCGTTCAGATTTTGCCCTACATTGTTAAACTCGCATATCTAATAACATAACTATTGTCTGGACTTTAAAAGAGACCATGATTCTCTGAGTTTGTTTCGACGTTTCTCCTCAGAGGTCGTCAGATAGGAAACGTCGGCGCCATCTAGTTAAAAAAAATGTAAAAAATCGACTTGTAAAAGTGTCTTTAAAAGATCTATTTACAGAAATAAATATCATTTCATCATTTCATTTCATTGGTTTATAACCTTGCAGGCCTTGAGGAATTAGCCCTTCAGGGAATACAGTCATGACGGTATGTATGTACCTCCAATAGTATTCAAAATTTTAAAACTAAATAAAAATATCATATAATATTATAGTTATCTAAATCCGGTCATGGTGACGGCTTCATACCCTACTCACATATATTGATTTCTCTTTGCAATTGTTTTGAAAAAAGTCATACTCCAAATATTGTCCTTTGATGTTAGTACTTTGATAATATGGTCTATATTGTTAACCTCACAGACTTCACCTGTCTCTTCCATTTCTCTTAGATCCTTGTGTCCTCACGTCATTCTCATATTTTACGTGAATGTTACGAGTTGGTAGTTCAGTTCTACTAAACGTAACACTGCTTAAACTTGTTTGGGGGAATAATTTCTGTATGTTTGTTCTGTCCTTTGAAGCGCCGACACTTGTGAGGAGCTAACACATGTCCTGGATAGTTTGAAAGGCGCTTTGTTAAGTTGCATGTTGATTGTACATTAAGTGAAGCCGGTAACGAAGTCAGGTGTGTTGAGTTGGATTCCCACTTTCGGAAAAATATTACGGACGAAGAAGACTTCTGTACTTAAAGTATTTATAAGTAATAAAATAAAAATAAAAGAATCGGTTTGTAAAGTCCATAAAACATAGAGTGAAAACGGTGTTTTGAGATTGAAATTTGAATGCAACAATGACATCACCAAAAAAATTAATGGTGTTGAGATAATCTTAATTTAAAGTTTTTGGTACAGTACAGTGAAGGTGAAACGATACCACTTTAATTATCTTAATAGGTACTAGTAATGTGCGACCCACATTAATAGTAAGTCACAGTACAGTCTCATGAGATCGAAACAATAGATTTTTTGTTGTATTTATCAAAATTATTCACATTAAAAAGTGTTATTATTCTATAATGTTAAAAACGCACAAAAAGTACCATTTTTGCTTGGCCTATTTTTGATATATATTACGTATGTTAAAAACACACTGACAAAAAACACCTTTTTCCGCGGTCCGATGCTAATCTTCCACTTAAAATCTGACGGGAAAAATAAAACAAATTAAATTTTCAATTTACCGTATAAACTGTTTGAAATTTAAGTGGCGAGATAAATTTGTATGTAAGCAGATAACACTGGACGACGTAAAGTATTAGCATCGGGAGCTATTTGTGGCATCAAGCTAGCTTTTATCGCGAGCATGACCGGTGAGCCATAAAAATAGCGGACGCCTTCTTGATCGTAGTGCCTCGCGGGTTCAACCACTTGGTCTTTTTTTGTGGGATAACTCGGCAAACTAGCAGGCGAGCTACCTGATGGTAAGAAGTCATCACCACCGATTGACATCTGCAAAACCAAAGGAGTTGCAGATGCGTTACCGAGCATATTTAAGGAAAAGGGAGGAAAAGGAGAAAAGGAGAAGGAAGGGGACAGAGGGAGGAATTGGGCCTCTGGCGCTCCACACTCACCGTACGAAACGCAATAGTATACTCGTACATACTGCTACTTGACGTCGATATTCTGTGGGAGGGTTGTACTTCCCTTCCATAGATAGTTGTTTTGAGGATGTGATAAGATCTTCGGATTCGCAAGCAAAAGTTTTCTATTGAAGTTGCTTGAAAATTAAAATAAAATGCCCCACATACGGCGTATCTCGTGGCCACATACTGAAAAATGAGCACAAATATTTGCTTATATCTTTCCCATTTTGCTGCCAACGTAAAAGTGACACGCGACGGGATTTCAAGGGAGATATTAAAAAAGCACCGAAAATTTTCTCTTGTCCGCGGTTTTAGTGCAAACCTTTGTGGTCACAGTAGGACAATAAGGTCACCAAACAATACTCGCTCGTTAATCATAGAATATTTGACGTCACGTCAACTTTTACAAGAATATTAATGGCGCTTAATACGGCGGCCATTTTGAATTTTTCGCACGCGGCCGTCTTTTCACCCTTTTCCTTTCTGAGTTTGTTGTATTTTAATTATTTTCTTTTGATGTTTGTGTGAAGGAATTGTAATTTTTTTGTGAAAAATGACTGTGTTGATTGTAACATAGCATACATATTTAAAAAATAAAATAATAATACGATTTCCAAACATCATCGTGGCATAATAATGTAACTAATATTTGAACATGCACGAGGCATTTTCGTGACCCATACAAGTAATACATTTTTCTCAACAACCACACTCGGAAACCCATCTAAAACCTAATACAAGTGTAACATAATGTCCCCAGATAATCGTTTCTGTCCACTATAAATAAATTAACCTTCCCTTTGCGAAATTTTCACCACACACGCTCCCTGGCGACTCTTATAATTAACTTTTAAATTAAAAACATAGTGAATAAAATACTATGCCGTGATGGCACTGAGTTTACTAATTAATTTCACGCTGCATTCCTGTGGGGGCAGCAGAGATTAATAGTGTAAGTAATGTTAATAATGTGGGTAGTGTTTTTTATAATTATGCCACTAAAAGTTTTGTTTTATAGTTCGTGTGTTGAATTAGAAAAATTATATGGGTACCTACTAGGTGCTGCCCGCGACTTGGTCTGCATGATTTTTAGGGTCTAGCTTAGATAAAAAGTATCCTATGTGCTAGTTCAGGTTGCATTCAAATAAGTTTATCCCTTTTTGCGTGACTGAGTAATAAATATACAAACAACAATTTAAACTTTTATAATAGTATCAACACATTCACTCTTTTAGCGTTTGACAAACTAAATCAGCCCAGTTCCTTCCACTGTTAGGATGAGGCTTAGTAAATTTACCAGGCTAGTCAAGTGTGGGTAGACGGGCTATAAAAGTTGTTACCAGTTTTATAGAGTCGTTTTAGATGTGCAGTTTCCATCACGATGTTCTTCTTCACCGTTTATTAATAATACTCAATACTCAATACTCAATATATTTATTGCACTCCACAATGTTAACAGGTGTTACACAGTAATTTAGTAGGTATCAATCATGGACCCTGTCGGGCACGGCAATTTAGGAGAGAGGAGGAAGGCATTCTATTTTTATATTTGTTATACCTACTACTTTTTTTAGTTTTTTAATTATTATTTTTTTATTTATGTTCTTAATTATTATTTTTTTATAGTTATTGTTTTGTATATACTTACTATTTATATACCGTTTATTTTATTAGCATATTGTATCAATATACCTAGTAAGATTTATATAATTATGTATTTATTATTATATATTTAAACATATTTATAAAGTTATTTATTTGTATAGTTTGTTTTGAATATATTGTTGTTGTTAGACTTAAATGAAGGTAGTCTTCTTTGTTACTGAAGCTAATTTTATTTGTCATGGTTTTTTATTTAGGTATTCGCTTATGTCGTAGTAACTCTTTAATAATTAATACACATATGACTTCGAGGTGTTAGAGGTGCATGCCTTGCATTCGAATTCGAGCCCCTTGACTTGGCAGTCCAATGATCATATCACAAGGCCATCACTGCAAAGTAACCTATAGTGTGGTAGGTTAATTTCATTATCCACACGTGGTAAAACCATTAACTATTTTCTCAGTAGTATCGTTAAAGTTAACTAGCGCGCAGTTGTCTAAAGCAATTTAACTAACGGATTTCCCTAAGTTGAGTTTTGATGACTTTTGTTGTAACTGTGTATTATCATCTCTCATCAACCTATTTATAGTCCCACTGCTGGGATTCACTTGGGCCCAGTTAATACCAAATACCCGTAACTTTTCGTATTATTTTTGTCTAGTATCCATACTACGCATAGCTACACATCCAGCTATACAAAACCCGTATGGGCTGGCCTCGAATTGTGTGGAAAACCTTTACAATGGAAAGTCATTTTAAACTGGATTTGTATTTTGTATAGCTTGATGTGTAGAAGTGTGTGTGTTACAAGTTCTGCTTAGTTTAAGATTAGATGATTTTTAAATTTTATTATTTATTGAAACTGCCTCAATAGTCTGGTAGTCCCAAGCGCGACTGCTTGCTAGAATCCTGGGTTCGATTCCTGAATCGAGCAAAGTGATATTGGGTTTTTCTATGAAATTCTTAGTAGATATCAGCTCGGAGTTTAGATTAGTGCCCGGTTAATGGAAATAGGCCCCCTATTACATGGGACTAAAACAAAACGGGGGAAATGTGGGTGCACATTAGTAAACCTTTGCCTAATGCTTCGGGGAATAATAATAATTTTCGTGCTTATATTTGATAGTTATTTTCTTGAGTTGTGATTGCTGGTTTTTTTTCTAATGACAATTAAAAAGAAGCTTAATTACCTACGCATGTAAAACATTTTCTAACGGATAAATTTTGTGAGAATTGGTGTATGAAATTACGAAACTATGTATCATTTAATGTAATTATATCTAGTATTTTGAACATTGCTCTGACACTTTATTATATCAATGTACATTACATATCTCTACATAATTTCGCTACATTTACGCACTTACCGCAGATTCCACATTTAAACAAGAAATTCCCGTGAATCCCGCTAATTCTCAGCGCCATCAATTATCGTTATAATCAAAGTGGGTAACGATATAAGTAATTATAAGGCACAAGACGTTCTCACTTGCTCTGATTAATGAAGACATTAGTGGAATATCACGCCCCTCATATTCGCGTATTGTGATTCGAAGTAGATAAGATAAGGGAGGTATGTATTAAGTTATATAGAGCTATTTGCAAAACACTAACAACTTCTAAGAACTTTGTAACTAACATCACTAACAACAACTTTTTCAAGCCTCCGAGCTGCTACTGAAAATTCTATAGAAAAATCCAATAACATTTTGCTTGATCCGGGAATCGAACCCAGGACTCCAAAGTAATAGTCGCGCTTGGCACCACTAGACTAATAGATGGGTCAGTCATGTACAACGTCCAATATGTATGATGTACGATGTCTCACGTGACCCTACAACGTTAGACTTCGTTCATTGAGCTCTAAAGTCTCTATGTAAACACAATTAAAAGGTGAGTATTGTACAAGTATCTGCACTTGGTTGTCAGGCTTTCAGGGCTTCTCAGTTAATGGAAAAAGGCTCTTTTCCCTATTACATGGAATCTAAACATACCGGCGAAATGTCGTTGTAAATTGATACACCTCTCGGGGAATGCAAGCGTGATGGTCTTCTTACGATAGTTGCATTTTCGAGACGAGAAACTTACTCCGTGTAAAATGAGCCTTTACAAACAAAGTCGCAAATCCGGAAAATGCAAGAAAACAAAATAGAGAACGACCTTCGAAAATACCTTGACAATTATCATTCATGTTAACAATAAAGTATCATCAGAAAGTCCCAAACACAACCCTAATTACGTTGAAGGCCCACCGACCACAAAAAGTGGGCCCAAATGAACCGCGTAGGGTTCACAAAATGGGACTTGGAATTAAATTACTGTCTCCGAGGTAGGGGTGCGTGCCACCGGATAATATGTTAGCCGCGACCTTTTTTAATTTCAAAAGTTCATTGGGATTAATAATGTGTGGATGTGTTAATTTTTTTTATAAGCATGTACTGTACAAAGTGCAGTGATAGCCTTGTGATAAGACCATTGGACTGCCAAGTCGAAGGTCTCGAGTTCGAATCCAGGGCATGCACCTCTGTCTTTTTGAAGTCATGTGCGTATTAATAATTAATTATCACGTGCTTAAACGGTGAAGAAAAACATCGTGAGGAAACCTGCATGCCTGAGAGATAGATTTTCTTGATGGCATGTGAATTCTGCCAACCCGCAGTAGGCTAGCGTGGTGGACCATAGCCTAATCCCTCTCGTTCTGAGAGGAGACCCGTGCCCAGCAGTGGGATAATGTAATGGGTTGATGATGATGATGTACTGTACGGCAAAGGCCTTTTTCCTTTTCTTCCACATTTCTCTGTCCATGCTACAGTGAGCTAGTCAGATTAATACCTATACGTCAAACTGATCGCGGTATCGTCGCCAAGGGTTGCCACATGACACTGAGCGCGACATCTACGCTTGGTTTGAGTCCCAGGTTTAGCAAAGTATTATTCGGTTTTTGTATGAAATTCTCAGTAGCAGTTTGTAGATTGGATTTTTTTAAAATTAAAAATAGTAGCAATGTAGGTCACACATTACTAGTATTCTTGATAACCCCTCGTGCTAAGCTAACTGCTTGTATTACGAGTGGGTTCACGTCAGTAGTGCAGTGAGTGGGTTTTTAACCGGCAACCACATGGTCGCAAGTCCGACGCCCTAGCCATTAGGCTACCGCCGCTTAAATTTATTAATTATTAATATGCACATGACTTCGAAAACTCGAGACCTTTGACTTCGCAGTTCATTTGTCATATCAGTAAGCTATCACTGTAATATCCAATATATAAAAAAAAACATATCGCCTGCAGTATTTCCGACCGAATACGACCTTCAAACATTCAAGAAAAAAACGTACTCGCTTTTAAAAGTTCGGCAACGCACTTGTGACTCCTCTGGTGTTGTGGGTGTCCATGGGCGGCGGTAATCGCTTACCATCAGGCGATCCGTCTGCTCGTTTGCTTCGTATTCCATAAAAAAAATATCTACTGCCGTATCCAGTATAATAACATTCATGTAAAACCACCATCAATTTATGTGGACACATCCCGAGCTGATTTCTGTTGTGTCGCAAAATTTTTGTTTATGACTGTAATATGGTCCATGTTTTTATGTCGTTAATTAACAGCTGAATCCTCAGGCTTTGGTGATATTTAAATTATAGCGCATATATCATGTAAAAAAATTTATAACGTGCTTTATGAATGGAGACACAATTATAATATCGTACTGGTTTCTAACACTTACGCGAATATTAGACATTGAAATAAAACTACTTTTTACGGATTTTATCGCGTTATATTGATATTTCTAATTCCCGACGTTTCGGATCCTTTACAGTATCCATGGTCACGGGTGGACTGAGGTCTTGGTCGTCCTAATGTCAAAATTATCAACAGCTACCCTACATTTTGGTGATTATTATTTGTTCCGGTCACGCAGAACACTCACCGTACGAATCGCAACAGTATCCATACTGGAGCGCCGGAGGTCCAATTCCCCCTCAGCTCCTTCCGTCTCCTTTTCTCCTTCCCCTCCCTTTTCCTTGGCTTAGCAACGCGTCTGCAATTCCTTTTTTATTGCAGATGTCCATGGGTGGCGATGACTACTTACCATCAGGTGAGTCGCTTGCTCGTTTGCGTAAAAAAAAGTTGAGTCATTCTATGGATGACGATGATGAGTACCTGCTAACTTTTAACCCTTGTAAGTACATAAAATATTTTTACTCTACCGACGTGCGTCATAAAACTTTGGAGCCGGCCGGGACCACTACTACGTTATTCCATTAAAAGTTTTGCGTAAAAATGCGTAATTAACGCGTTAAACAGTACAGTGATAACGATTTCATTAATTTTGGGGCTTTCTATATGCAAGGTGTTTTCAGGTGAAATGATTTTATCATTATAATCAAATTAGCCATAGCTTGGCGCCCGCAGATTCACCCGCGTTTTCACAGCGTTTTAGTGTTTCGCGTTTGCAGCTTTCTAATGGTGAAAGAATTTTTGAAATCGGTCCAGTAGTGTTTGTGTGAAAACATTACAAACATACATTGAACAACACAAATGTTTCCTCTTTATAATATAGTATATACACTGTTTAGAAAGGACATCCACTGCTGAACAAAGGTCTTCTCTATTATTTTATACAAGGACCACAGGCAATACCATGACGTTATTTTTTAAGCGGGTCGCGAAAATTAAAACAAGAGATATAGACACAACATTATTATTAATTAGCCAACATGCAAATTGCAATCATTCATGTGGTGAAACAAATTTATTACACCATAATTCTGTAAATTAGCACAACAGATCATAATAAAAAACATTAGTATCACAAGATGTAAACGTAAATAAAAAAGCCACACCAGTTTTCAGGCTAATATATACTAAACACCATCTTAGTGGAGTTTACGACACGTTATACTCGTGTAATATTAGGATTAATACTACAGGTGTATTCAATAAAAAACTTGTGTCAGTTATGCATGAAAAAAAAAACAGTACCGGAAAATAAACTATACAAAGAAATGAATTTTCTAATTAAAGAAAATTTCTAGTGAAAGAAAAATTCGATCTCAGGCAGGGTTTCACGCTTTACCAACTAAGCTACCGAGACCACTGTGGTTTCGGTAGCTTAGTTGGTAAAGCGTCTGGTGTACTTAACCAGAGGGACGCAGGTTCAAACCCTGCCTGAGATCGAATTTTTCTTTCACTAGAAATTTTCTTTAATTAGAAAATTCATTTCTTTGTGAAAATTTCGCAATATTTAATGCTAAAAAATAATAAAAAATAAGCATAAACTATACACTCTAAAAACCAAACAGTTTCCATTGGACGAAATCCAATAGCATCGCAACAAAACGGTGCAAAAGCCAGCACCTAATATCTCAAGCAAAAACAAATCTCATACTCCATAGCACACAGTTCTAACGAAACAGCACTGAAATGGACTGACAGCCACATTTCCACGCTACGCTAGTTCCGACAGTTTGGGATAGAATCTGCGTCACAGAGTAGTAGATAATGGAGTCATAATGTGCGAGGGAGCGGAGCGTAATGAAACTAAACGGACATCTGAAGATAAAGTTTCCAGAACAATATGAGTGAACGGGCTTGGCTCATCTTGTGCTTAATCTGTCATGCTTCTTTTTTGCTTATTCTGTCATGCTGCAATTGTGCTTATTTTGTCATGCTGCAATAAATGTAATAATATTATGCCATGGCAGAAAAAAAACTGTAGGATGATGGCTAAGTTTAACTGCTCATGATGCGCCCAAGTATCATTTTATACATTGTTACTAGAGAAAGAGCTTCTATGGCTTTGTGTTATAATAACCTATCATAGCCTTCGAAATCTTTTTATTCAGATACAAAATACTTCTAAAATGTATAGCGACTAAACATCATTACTGGGTATATAGAAGATACGTATATAATACCATGACTGACTGACTGATTACCTTGATGTTTAGGGAATTATGGCCGTGGCTAACGTTTAACTACTCTTCGTCTTATTTCGCTTGTCGTAAATGTAATAAATAATAACTATGAAAGAAAACATCGTGAGGAAATATGCATGCCTGAGATATTTTCTCGATAGGGTGTGAAGTCTCTCTATCTGCAGTAGGCTACTATGGCAAACTCAGCCTAATCCCTGTCATTCTGAAAGGAGACCCGTGCCCAGCAGTGGGACATATATGGGTTGATGATAATGATGAAATGTATTTATTTGATTGCTGTAGTTTCTGAGAGATGACATTTTTATACCGCGCACCTCTTTTGATATTAGTCTGAACACTCCATTTATTCAATCTCTGTGATCTGTAGGTATAAATGCCAGTAAAAGGGGTGATGAATGTACGAATTAATAGTGTATGCGACACTAGTTTTGGATGAGCGGACTGGACTATGCTCCTGACCAACGATGCCTTATGGTGCCTCTTTAGATTTGGTCTTTGATAATTAATATCACATTTATTGGAGCATTTTTTGTATTATTATCTTACTATTGGGGACTGGAATAAGCTGAAATAATTTCAAATTTCAAATTTCATCTTACTCTCCAAATCAAAGTGATTTAAAAGGGGTTATAGAGGTTTTGAGGGTTTAAACCTGCTTTTATTAGATTTCTTTTTTTTCTGTCTGACAAATATGACAAGAGGGATTTGTCATCTGTATGTAACTTGTAACATAGAGTAAGATAAAGCTTTGGCTCGTGATGTCCCGTCTATCAATCGTTATATTTAAATGACTTTTTGTTCAATACGTTCTTTTTAGGTTCGTGCATCTGTCACCATTCAATCTGACATTTGTCATCTATCTGTCAGTTGACTTTTTAAGCCATTTACGTAATGTAATCGTTCATTCCTAACTTTCATTCGTTCTCTCACTCACATTTCACTAGTTTTTTTTTTACTCTACTCTGATACATATGAATTGGCAGCTTTGACATATCACTTTGTTATAAATGGTACCATATTTGACAAATAAATTAACTAAAATGCAGAGTAGCTGTTAGTAATCATAACTTTAAGACGCCCAATCTCGTCTACGCGTGATCATGGAAGCTGCAAAGGATCCGAAACATGGAGAATTAAATAATATCAAAATAACGTGATAACACCCGTAAAAACAGTTTTATTTCAATGTCTAATATTCGCATAAGTGTCAAAACTAGTATATATTTACCCTAATCAGAAAAAAGTAAGTTTTAACTGTGAAATGCGATAAACTAACATATGAGAAAGAAATAAACTGCTGAAACACCGAGAAAAATGTTGCTAAAGTCATCAGACTCTAACTCTATTGAAATACGATCTCTATTCAAATACTTTATAGTTCCACAATCGTGAGGTGTGTGCTTTGAAATGGTATTTAACTTGTGCACAGTGAATTTTGCAAAGCAGTTGAAATATTTTATTTAGAATCGAGTTTTATAACAGAGTGGTATATTTCGCTAGCAATTTCAATTGTTATCAGAATAGGTAAATGCATTTGTTAAAAGCTGAATTATTCTAACTTAACCTCAACTACACAAGAAATAAATAAATGTTTTATTTCGCAACCAAAAAGCCTCACAAATATTATAGATTAGATACCTACAATTAAATATATTTAAAAAAACAAATAGAACTAAATCGACTTTAACAGAAACTTAACTTACAGACAGAAAAAACAGCTGCATAGGTCAAAATATGGTGCATGTCTCAGCTGTTGCTGCAGAGGGGGGAGTTGCTACATCGCTGGTGTTCTGATAGGCCCAGAGTGTAGCCACGGATGCAGAGCATACGCTTCAATCTAGGAACTGTTCCAGTCTGCAGTCTGCAGTTCCGGACAACTCTCAGACTGTAGGTAGCAATGACAATGTTTCTATAATATTACATATTCAATTTTTTTATATAAATGCCATTACTTAAATTAAATATTTTTAGCACTGACTGCCTCGTTGGTCTAGTGGTCCCAATCGCGACTGCTACGCTACAGGTCTTGGGTTCGATCCCCAGGTCGAGCAAAGTGTTATTGAGTTTTTCTATGAAATTCTTAGTAGCAGCTCGGAGTCTGGATTTGTGCCCGGTGAATGGCAATAGGCTCGCCCCCTATTACATGGGACCCAAACGTACCGGCGAACTGTGGGTGTATATTAAGTACACCTCTGCCTAACCCTTCGGGGAATACAGGCGTGATGGTATGTTATGTTATATTTTTAGCACTAGCTTCACTCGTGCTTAGTTAAGTAGTTCCATGTTAAGACTATTTTACTTAAGATGTGGGTTACTCATTGACAAATCCTATAAATTATAACTGAGTTATTAAGAAAAGTGTGTAACCGTTTGTATTCCCGAATAATTACATATTCAGTATCATATCATATCTTGTTAGACTAGCTTCATCTAACCAGATGCATAACAAAGTGAGTGCTATTAAAACTATTAAACCCAATGTCAGGGTACTATCGATAATAAAAATTTGGCACGCTTTTGGACTTCTAACTATCACTGAGAATTATCATAGGTGTATGGCAATTGGGACCGAAGAAGTAACGTTATCTCTGAGGCATATTGTCAAGATTAAACACTCTTAATCTAAACCTTTCTTAGTGTGGAGACTAAATAATGTGAGTACATAATTTATCGCCTTACCTTCAAAATGGGGCGCTATTTGGATTTTATAACGTAACATTAATACGTTCCATAATAATAATAATACCCCTAAAATTATGACATTCCGAAAACTTTACAATTTCCATGCCGCTGTAAAGAATCCGAAAGGTCAAGATTATCAACATAACGCGATAAAATTCGTAAAAAATAGTTTTATTTCAATCTTTAAAATCTAAAGTCTAGATTTTTTGATTATATCGTTAATATTCTGTTTAAATCCACCGAACCGTCATTCAATTTAAATAGCACTACTGAACTTGGAAATCGAATCCAATATTCCACGAGCGATCGCACTTGCGAGCAATAAATCGATGCCCGCCTGCATTATTGTCGTTATACCATAAATCACGGCACCATTTCAATTTCCGTCACCTGCCGATAAAATAACTATTTTCCATTATTCATAGCATTGTAAGCAAAGGCTTTTAAGAGGCTATACCACATAAACGAACCACGGCAACGGATAAAAAAATAAAATTTACACAAGAAATGAAGTGCGCGCAAGAAAGCAATTTCCCTGTGAGATCTCTGTAATGGCTACTTTGAGCTACTACGCTTGAATTACACTGGATACGGTACTAAATACTTCAGAATTTTTTTTTATGATGACTTGATTCCTAAACTTATCTCTTCTCGCCGTGTGCCGTCGCTATCATAAGAAGTAATAGAAGTTTTATTGCTGTAAAATTCAACCAGAAACAGCCATCTTTAAAAAAAAAAAATTAGACCTAAATGTTTAACCCTAACCTAGCCTGGTGGAAACTTCATAAATCCAAAATATTGACTAGTAGGAGTATTTTTCGAAAGATTTATTTATAGAAAAAAATATAATTATCATCAAGCTTGTACGGTCAACCGCACATTGTACCTTGGCATCTTGGCCTGGTTTAGATTAATTTATGCGAATTTAGTGATTTATAAGAAATTAGCGACATCACATCACGTACGCAAGTATGTCAGTGTTTTGAGTCATCTCAAGCGCGCATAACATTTACTTTAAACATTTATTTTAACATTTATGTAAATTTAATTTAGTGAAATATTTTATTTTATTAAAATTTTTATCTTTTGAACATTATTCACTATTTTATTTGGTTTACAAACATTTAACATTCAACATTATTTTATGTAAGGGATTTGCCCCTACAAAGCTATCTCATCAAATTTAAGTACTAATACTAACCTAACAATATGCACAGGCAATACCTACCTATCTTTATTTTTTTCCAATTTGACTTGTTTTCTATATAAAAACAGACATATTAGATAATTATGTTGGTATAGTAGCTCATTGGTAAATTATAAACTACCGAACGTATACAATTCATTACATTTACGTGAAATCTTGTTTGTCTGTTAAAAACAAAATAGTTATTTGAATAAATTCGTTCGATTATTTGGAAACTAGAACTACTACTAGCCTAATTAGGACGCCCTAGCCTAATGGCTAGGGCGTCGGACTTGCGATCATGTGGTTGCCGGTTCGAAACCCACCCACTATCGACGTGTAATATGCAAGCATTTAGCTCAGTACGAGGGGTTAACAAGAATATTAGCAATGTGCGACCCACATTGCGAGCAAGCTTTTTTTTAAAAAAGCCTTAGCACGAAGGTTTAACCGTATCCAAAACTCCTTGGAACATTCGCACCTCTATACATCTGTGGTTGCCGGCAGGATCCGCTGCAGAAAATTGCGCCGCCCTCGCCGCCGCTTCCTGTGCTTGCTTTAATTTCAGACTACTTTTAAAACTATACTTTATGCTACCAGCATTTGATAGCTCTGAATAGTTTTCAATGTAGACGACTGCTTATGTTTGTTTAATTTAACAGTAAGGTTACTAATGTATTTGGTTTATATTTGTGAGTTAACTCAAAGACAAAGTTAAAGTGATTTATGCAAATGAAACTTAATAAAAGCTTGTAAAAATACTACGTTTTACATTATAGAGAGCCTCTAAAAACGCGCCGGCATTTTTAGAGGCTATCTAGCTAGCGGCGCAACCAACTTCCCAGCAACGCAATTCTGTCTGTAAAGTTATGCGTTAAAGTTAAAACTGTCTCATTAGTCTAGGAGGCAATAGGCTATTGCTACCTTTTAGATACATGGTACCTAGATATTATCTGGTATAATACCCGAATCCATCAGGACCATTTATTTTCAATTATAGTTTTTTTTTTCTGTCTCATTAGTCTAATGGTCCCAAGTGCGACTGCTACGCTAGAGGTCCTGGATTCGATTCCTACGGAAGGAGTGCTATGCGCGCTAAAGCGCGACTGCTACAAAAGAGGTCCTGGGTTTGATTCCCAGGTCAAGCAGTGTTATTAAGTTAATTTGATTACATGAGAGCTAAACATTAAACATACCGTCGAAGTGTGGGTGTACATAAGCACTCCTCTGCAGTCTGTCTTAACATCGGTGAATACAGGGGTGATGGTATGAAATTATGAAATGATTCCTTGTATTTTTCCCAACAATAATTAGCAAAATCAAAATTACTCGTAATTGTAAAAAGCTGCACAGTTTTCCTTTAGTTTTGAGCCACCTCTAGGTTTTAGCCTTTAAAATGTCCTAGGTATTTAATTTAAGACTAATAGCGACGGTAAGTGGTCGACTCGACATTCCTAGAATTGTAAATTTTTAGGTCACTTGTATATTTAAGACTGGGTCAGGTTAAAAGGTTCGGTTCTTGTAGACTGTTTTACTTTGACCGACTGTCTGACTTTGTACTGACTTTTATCATAGTGTTTCATTACACTATGCTTTTATTAAGGTCGAGTACTCTAACTCACTCGTTTAATAAAACTACGACTATTACTTGTGGTGTTCTGAAACCACAGAATAGGAACGTAATACCGAAACTACATAGTTTTAAAACCGAAACCGAATTTTGGCAGGGTGCTGATAGACTTCAGCATTTTCACCAGCGTCCGCTAGAATGATTGACGAAATGTTTATTCCGATTAGATGCTCAATTTGAAGGGTTTTCGTCGATTATTCTAGCGAACGCTCGAGAAAATGCTTCCCTAAGTAATTCAATACTTTTGTATGTTTAATAGATTTTGTTAATTTTGAATAGCTGCATATATGTGTTTAAGTATAGTGCAGTTCGGTTTTGAAGCCCATGCGAAAGCTGAAGAACGAAGTTTTGGCAGGTTTTCTGGCGAAACTTGAACCATCGCTGAATATGTTCATGACAGTATACATAACTACACAATGGTCTAGTACCGCAAGCACGGCTGCTTAACGAAAGTTTCTTGGTTTTGAATCCCAGGTTGGATAAAGTGTTATTGGGTTTTTCTATGAAATGCTTAATGTATTCTTGAAAATTTTTCAAATCAAATCAATCAAATAAAACAATTTGTAAAACATAGGTGATACATATTACCGATAAAGTAAGGTATACGTTACGTTTTATGTTTAAGTATATATCTAACCTAACCGTTCAGAGACGGTGGCGTGATGTTATATTTTAAGATCCAGTATCCAATTATTAGAAAAAACTAGAGAAAACCTTATTACAGTTCACACCTTGCAGTATTAATAGTGCTCTTAAAACAAAATGGCGAGCGCTCTCAACGGAATTGACTAATTAATGGAAAGAAAACTGAACGAGAGAGGAATTAAAGATAAAACGAGTAGAAATAAGTGTGAGGAATTTGGCGGCGAACAATTTGCGAAACTATAATATTATCACGATTCATTTGTAAAGGGTTAAGCAGAAGTAATAAGTTTTAATTTAAAGAAAAAATCAACTGCCTCATTGGTGTAATGGTCACAACTGCGGCTGGTGAGCGTGAGGGTCTAGGTTCGATTACCAGGTCTTGAATGTTCTTAAAAACATCTCGCAGTCGGATATTGATATTGGCAATAGGCTCACTCCTACTCCATGGGAATTAAAACAACTGGCTTAATGTGGGTGAATATAAGTAAAGTTCTGCTTAGCCAGTCGCGGATACAGGCGTGATAGTATGTTATGTAAAGATATAATTATAATAAAATTCAATTTTATTATTATCTCCTCTTCGATTTAAGTTTCAAAGTTGAGTCTAAAAAGCGATCAATTTAACAATTTCTCAACGTGCGTTGTTAAAACTTAACTGTTATTTCAATCCCAAAACTTTGGTGTTCTCCTGAGACGGTCTCCTAAACACTCAGACGAAAGTTTAAATAGATATATAATAAGTTTAACAGATAAACGGATAAACAACTATTGTTAATTGAATAATCGTCTTACTTTACTTTACTGTGAACACTAAGTCTTTAAAATATGCTAACGTTGTAAATAAGAGATTGTATTTATTACAATTTGCTAATGTTGGGAACAGGACATTGTCTTTATTACAGTTTACAGAAATAGAAAAAAAAGAGACTTCGTTAAAATTGTAAGCAACTGCTTCAATAGTCTAGTGGTCAGCTCGACTGCTATGCTAGAGGTCTTGGTTTCGATTATCAGGTCGAGAAAAGTGTTATTGGTATTTTTTATGAAATTCTCAGTAGCAGCTTGGAGTCTGGATTTGTGCCCGGTTAATGGCAATAGGCTCGCCCGCTATTATATGGGACCTAAACATACTGGTGAAGTGCTGGGTTAGGGCAAAGGTGTACTTAATGTACACCCACATTAAGTGCACCTTTGCCCTAACCCTTCGTGATGGTATGTTATGTTAAAATTGTAAGCAAATTATGGCTTTGCCATACACTTTGGTTTTGAACACTGTGCCGATATTGTAAACTTGTGATTTTTTATACAAAACTAAAGGAGTTGCCGATGCATTGCCGAGCCCATTTCATGAAAAGGGAGGGGAGGGAGAAATGGAGAAGGAAGGGGACTCAGTGAGGAATCGGGCCTCCGGCGCTCCAAAAAACCGATGAAAACTATCAACGCAAGGGGTCCAGAATCATGTACCTACTAGTTAGTAGTTAGCTAGTTAGTTAGTTAGCGGTTGTGCGTCGATGTCCCTTCCACCCTAGATAGATAGATTGAGATGTTACTACAGTCTATTACTCAGCGTTATACTAACATTCTTGTGTTTTTAACGCAAAGTTGATTACAATTTCACCCCTATTTTAACCCTATCTAATTCGCGTAGCTCGGGGGCGGCAAAAATAACTTGACATTAAAATTTTATCCCTGTTAAGCAAGTATGTGGGCAGACGAAGTTTTACTGGAAAATATAGATAAAACTGTGATGTTTTGAGTTATAATATTACCGCGTGTTTGTGAAACAGTTTCGTTAGTCTAGAATAATTTGCAAGACCTATAAAGCTCAACATACAATATAAACAACATATTTTATCATACAATCACGCCTGTTTCCCCAAAGGGTTACGTAGAAGTCTACTGAACTGAATTTACAATTTGCTATCTAGCTATAATTTTTTGATGAGCTATCAGCCACGAAACAGCTTCTTTTTTGTGGGTCGCAAATTCCTAATAGATACCTACCACGTAAAAATACCATGTTGAATCTTTTAAATTGCTGATCTTGGACAATGTTACATGCAAATGATGCAGTAATTATTGGATACATAACACTATTACTACTTTTTCAATTATTAAAACGTCATAATGACGGATGAAAAGCCTTGGCATCAACATCTCAAAGAAACCTCATAATTGGATGCAAGAAAAACTATCTCTTATTCTTCTTAAGCGCAAGCCTCTAAAACTAAAGGAAACAATATCCCGGTGGAAACGACTCGCTTTAATAAAAAAACTAGTACACAAACATTGCAATAAACAACTTCTGCTTAAGTACAGTTGAGCACAAGCCTATTCCACTCTTAATAGGTTGCGGGAGTTTTAATATTAACTACATCTTTCTTTGCGAGGCGCGTAATGAAACGGAAAAATGGGAAAAAAAAGGCTTTTAAATGTTGAATGGGAGGAAGGAATGAGGTTTGTGTGCGAACAAAACATTTGTGGCCAGTGTTAGTGTCATTAGTAAGGAAAATATCAACTGGGGTGCATTTAGACTCCACGGATGAAGAAAAATATGTATTATTATCGGACGTATCTTGGACTGCCTCATTTGCCCTCTAAGACCACTAGACTAATGGTCTTAAGCGCGGATGCTACGCTAAAGGTCCTGGGTTCGATCCCCAGGATGAGCAATGTTATTGGGTTTTTTATTAAATTCTCATTAGCAGCTTGAAGTCTGGATTTGTGCCCGGTTAATGGCATTAGACTCGCCCAAAATTACATGGGATCTAAACATACCGGCAAAATGTGGGTGTACATAGTACACCTCTGCCTAACCCTTCGGGGAATACAAGCGTAATGGTATGTTATGTATCTTGTACTGTCAATTAGGATAGGTCAAGGTATGTTTAAAGGTCCCATGCAATAGGCAGCGAGTCATTGGCATTCATCAGGCACGTACCCAAACTCTTAGCTGGTATTGAGAATTTTATAGAAAAACCCAATAACACTACTCGACCTGGGAGACGAACCCAAGACCTCTAGTGTAGCAGTCGCGCCTAGGACCACTAGACTAATGAGGCAGCATATAAGGTATTGCAGTGATAAATTTACTAAAGAACGCAATTTTTGGTTCTAGGATATGCTGGTTTCCTCACGATGTTTTCCCTCACCGTTTTGGGAGCACTAGTGAATTTACAAAGTGCCTGTCTGGGTTCCTGCGACCTACAATTCATAAGTCACGCACTAGGTAGTAGCTTGACACAAATATCCATTCTAAAATTAGGCTTACGTACTTCATCTTTCTTACCTTACACCAAAAAATGTGTCAAGCGTATTCAAAACAGCCGAGTGACAAGACCGCGATCCCTAATGGGTGGCTTAACGCGACCTAAGGGCCTCTTTAGGTTCCGAGAGGCCGATAAAACGAGGCTCTTGCGCCGTCAGCCTCTAGCCGCCCCTCACTTGGAGAGCCTTCGAGCGATCTGGTTATAGCCGGAGCAAAATTGAGGGTGTTGTGTGCAAAACTGAACGAGCCTGTGGATTTTTTTTTAAAGATTTTATTTGTTGGCATCGTGGATATTTATAAAACATGCCAGGAAAATACGCGCGCGAAAATCGCTAGCGTCCATCTAGTTATTCGCGTCTGTAAGTTTCCTATTTGATGCAATCTTTTGTGAGATTTTTATAAATTTTACTATGCAATGGATCTATTATTGGTAGAGGTCTCGAGCGCAACTGCTACGTTAGAGGTCCTGGGTTCGGTTCCCGGGTCGAGCAAAGTGTTATTGGGTTTTCTTATGATATTCTCCAAAGCAGCTCGGAGTTTGGGTTTGTGCTCGGTTAAGGGCAATAGGCTCGCCCCCTTTTGCATGGGACCTAAACATACAGGAGAAGTGTGGGTGTACGTTAGTACACTTCTGCCTGAACCTTCGGAAAAACAGGCGTGGTGGTATGTTTTATCTTATTAAGTAAATGTTTTATTTACAGAAATAAATATAATTTATCATTTGACTTAATAGATTTCATGAACAGTCGACACTTAACTCCATAAAAATTTGTACTGTCAAAAGCAATCTTAATCAACCGCCTCTTACTTAACAATGAAACATAAATCAGTTCAAGCGATCTTTCATCAATTTTTAATTAAAACCGCCATCTTGCTGCGATAAACCAAAATGGCCGCGTAATAAATCTGCACATAAAAGCCTACAAGTTAATATTCTGGGCTTGGCAACGTGAATATATTCGAGGAAACGTCATATTTTGGGGCATGAAGTGTATTATTACTCTAGTTATTGAAATAAGTGTAAACACAACGTTGGTGTTTAGAAGGAATCTTTGTGAAAAATTTAGTTGAAAAGATACTGCCTGAAAAAAATTTTTGTCCCATACTTGTTTAAAATTATACTTAAGTTCAGAAAAATAGGATAAGTTCTATAAAAAACTAGTTTTCCGTCCACGGCTTCGCTCGCGTGGACAACCTTTACGTTTCTTTTCATTTCACTGGATAATAATTATAATTTAACCTATGTCACTCAGGAATAATGTAGCTTTTGGGTGAAAGAATTTTTCAAATCGGTCCAGTACTTTCAGAGCCTATTCAATGCAAACAAACAAACAATCAAACGAGAACGATGTAACGTAATGTCACATCCTATAAAACTTTTTTTTTGCATGGACAATACTTACTCAGAAATCGCCTGCCATCCGTGTAGGCAGGGTATGTCGGACTTGCACCTGTTAATAACTGCAGTACCCCCCTAGTAGCCCCATAGTCACGGCCGTGGAATTCATTCCATAAACCCCCATCTTTACTAATATTATATTATTAATATTATAAAGCTGAACAGTTTGTTTGTTTGCTTGAATGCACTAATCTCAGGAACTACTGGTCCGATTCGCAAAAATATTTCAGTGTTAGATGATCTATTTATCGGGGAACGCTATATATCATCACTCTAAGACCAAGAGGGAGTTGAGCATAAATGAAAAATGTTGCAAAAAAGGGAAAATATATTCCTCTTACATGCAGAAAAGCCGAGAAACCACGCGGGCTAAGCTGTGCGCGGAAAGCTAGTTATATATATTTTACACGAAGCAATTGCCATCAGACCTCCGTAACCCAATTTATGGGTAATACCACTATCCTAAAGATCAGACAGACTGTCAGGCTATTTAGACTGATGATTGTCATAAATTCTTTGTCTGACCATTGGCCCCAAAACGGCTACGTGTTCTCCAAGGCACAGTGTGTTAAGAATGGTCACACATCCACTAAACGACCGCGGCAGGCTCAGCTTGACCTTTCGAAGCAGTTGATCAGTGTAGTTATTACTTCGACACGAGCCTGTTGAGCCCCTCAAGCCTTGTACTTGCTCATACTCTAAAATAAAATAAATATTATATAAGCGATTCGACATTGTATGAGTATTGTATGACAATGTTTTCTACAGTAAATATGGGACGGTCAAATCAAATCAAATCAAATGTTTTTATTTCAAATAAGCTTTCACAAGCGTTTATGAAACGTTATTGACTCTAGTTGCACGGTTCCAAAAAGTTGATCTCATGGAGAAGAATCCGGCAAGAAACTCCATAGACACTCTTTTAAAATATATTGTTTTAACATAATTTGCTGGTACATTATGCCGATAACAGGATGTAAGTGCATTGGAGGTTTATGTCATAATTAGCCTGAAGTCGGGACTAAAATTACAAGAAGGTTCTCAGCAAATGAGAACGCAATGTCAAACTAAAACAGATACACTATGTGTAAGAATACACATCATCAAAAATATGAACTAGGATAACTATAAACTACTTAGACATAAATGGCTACGATGCACTCACATTTACAGTTCCTGTTTATATAAAGTGGTAAACAATATACAAGATAATTGAGAGTGAATAAAGTAACCTCAGGTTGCCAGGGAGACCACAAGTGCACCCGTATTTTAACACCACACATTTTTATCATCAACGTAGTCCTTGATTTTGTAATATGCTTTCTTAACAAGGACCGATTTAACATAATTTTTAAATTGTTTACCGGTGAGATCGGTGACAGATTTTGGAAGTTTATTGTAAAAACGCACACAATTTCCTAGAAATGATTTATTGGTTTTAGTTAATCTAAACTTAGGTACCACTATTTTATGTTTATTTCTTGTATTATGGTTGTGAAAGTCGCTATTTATGCTGAACGTATGCAGGTTTTTGCGGATATACATGATGTTTTCTAAAATGTAAAGTGACGGCAGCGTTAGTATACTGACGTTCTTGAAAACTTCTCTAAGGGAATCGCGAGGGCCCATATTGTAGATTGCGCGGATGGCCCTTTTCTGCAAGATAAAAATAGAATCTACGTCAGCAGCTGATCCCCACAGCAGAATACCGTATGACATAATGCTGTGAAAGTAAGCGAAGTATACAAGTCTAGCAGTAGCTACGTCAGTGATCTGCCTAATTTTCCTAACTGCATATGCTGCGGAACTTAATCTGCGAGACAGGGCTGAGATGTGAGCACCCCATTGCAACTTACTATCAACCGTTATACCTAAAAAAACAGTTTCGTTGATTAGATTGAGTTTGCTGCCTTCAAGAATTAAATTAGTTTCAACTTGTGGTACATTTGGTAATGAGAATTTTAAACATTTTGTTTTGCTAGCATTAAGTAGTAAATTATTAGCAGCAAACCAGTTAGATAGTGATTTTAGGCTCTCATTTACACTAAAAAGATTGCTATCATTCCGTTCAATCTTAAATATAAGTGAAGTATCGTCAGCAAATAGCACTATATTAGAAATCTCAGACATCATATAGGGGAGGTCATTTATATATGCTAAGAAAAGGAAAGGGCCTAAGATAGAGCCTTGTGGAACCCCCATTTTAACTACAGACCCGGGAGATGTGACTCCATTAATGCCCACTTTTTGTCGCCTCTTCGAAAGATAGGAAGACACAAGCTCCAAAGATAGCCCCCTTATTCCGTAGTAGTCTAATTTACGGATAAGCGTGTCGTGATCAACGCAATCGAAAGCTTTGGAAAGATCACAGAAGATACCTAGGGCATCCTGTGATCCTTCCCAAGCCTCTAAAATATGAGAGATTAATTTCGTGCCTGCATCAGATGTTGACCTAAAAAAAAAGGGTAAAAGCTAAGAGTGTAAGTTTTATAAGAATATAACTACTAATGGTTGTGTGTCTGCGGGAGTTTATTGCGTCGTGCATATTAAAACAGTGCCTTTTTATTAAAACTATTTTCAATTTAGCTCTAGTATTACTAGATGCGGATGGATATACATTTTTTCCATCGCAACTACCATCCGACCTCTACAATCCAATAGAGTCGTTGACTGGTGTTGATTTGTTAAAAATAACTGGCTTTTTAAAAGAATATCTATAGGTACATAGATTGAAAGTGGCGGTAGCCTAATGGCTTATGCGATTATGTGGTTGCTGGTTCAAAACCCACCCATTGCACTGCCGACGTGAACCCACTCGTAACACAAGCATTACTTTAGCACGAGGGGTTAACAAGAATACTAAATAGTAGGTGCAACCCACATTCTATTAAGCTTTAAAAAGAACATAGTTAATAAATAATTATTGTAACAAGCCGATGAGTGTGCATTATAACTATTGAAGAAAAACTAATATGGGGTGTGTTTATAGCAACAGAAGCAAAAACAATACCTTTTTGAATTTTTGTCTGTCTGTTTGTACACGCATCATGCATAAATTAATACAAGAATATAAAATCTGGTGCATGTTTCATGTTATATTAAGTTAACCCATAAGTGATGTGAGTGAAACCATGGGCAACGGCTAGAAATTTAATTAAATTCGAATAATAAAAAGAACAAAAAATACCATCTCCTATAAAAAAGTAGACTACGTCATTTTGTTTGTTTTTTTAGCCATCTACAAAAAATATTATTATATTATCACAAATGCTCCTATAGAATAATAATAAGAAAAAATAAATAATACTTAAACTTAGAATAAATAATAGAAGTTATGATTTTTATTAGTATTATTATTAGCCATGGCCATGGCTAATAAAAATACGCAATTGCATTACAAATAAAGGTTTTGATTTTATTTTATTAAGATAATTCATTACATTACATTGCTTCCTCTCTCCTACATTGCTGTGCCCGACAGGGTCCATAATGAACAAAATTGTAAAACCTACCATCCATGTAAACTACATTGTGGAATGCAATAAACATTGAGTATTGAGTATTAAAAAACTTTTTTTTCACGTATTATATGGAACTTAGGTATAATACCCATAAGACCGCCCATTGTACCATTGTAAGATTTATAACATGTACTTGACAATATTTTCTTGGTGTGCAATAAAGAATATTCTATTCTATTCCATTCTAATACCTACTTTCCATATAATAACTCAACCCTTTAACGGCTGCAGGTGCATCAAACGAAAATCTGTTTATATATTTTTTTTTGTATTTAATCCATTTTCAATTTCAGTTAGAATATTTATAAAAAAAACTAGGAAAAGATACGAAAGAACTTAAAATAAGAATGTTCGTCTCAACACTGTCCCGTATTACTAAAAACCTGTAAATTACTAGAAACCTGTAAATTATATTAATACCTATTACATTATTTATCAAGATAGTTCGTTAATAGTACTTGAGATTGTTGAGATAAAGGTAGGGGAAAATACTCGTAATACATTGTTGTCATGGGAATATCGAAAAAGTTTGTAGGTATATATTCAATTATTGAGAGATTTATCCCAAATTGATTGATTTTATTAGTCATGCAAGGTTCATCCCGGAACATGACTTGCCTATCTTCGGAAGAATAAGCATTATAAACTGATGATTCTGACTGCCTTAAAAGAGTAGTAGTTAGAAATCTTGGATTCGATTCCAAGGTGAGAAAAGTGTTATTAAGTTTTTATAGGTATGAAATCTCTCAGTAGCAGATCGATATCCGGATTTGTGCCTGGTTAATGGCAATAGTCTCGCCCTCTATTTTATGGGACCAAAATATACAGGCGAAATGTGGGTGCACATTAGTACAACTCGGCCTTAGCCCTTCGGGAAATACAGGCGTGATGGTATATAAAATGCCCGACAGGTTCCATTATTGCTTTTTATTATTTTAATATAATAAAGTGCTATATTATAAATTGCCATCTTACGTTTAGCCGTGCAGTATTTCAATTGCACGTTTGTAGAACTTAAGGCCAAGCTATCAACTATACGTCATTTGGTACCGTCGAAACGGAGACTATTAAACGATGATGACTATGAAACCCATTAGCAGACCAAAACTGCACTCATTAAGTTGCCCGCCAGTGTTCAAATACTGCTATAATAGTCATAACGCCACTGCAGCGGTTACGTGCATCTTGTTGATACTGCTCGACACTGTAATTGCAACATTTACACTGTCGTGCAAATTGTATAACGGCTTCCTAACAATCGGATGAACGGTTGCGGCTTGTGTCAGCTGCGCGCTTACACATCGTGCGCGAAAATAGACCAATTTTGGTTTTTCGTTTCAAATTTGTGTGTTCATAATGTTGAGTTTCTGAATATAGTGGCGTGAGTGTGCTGTCATGCATGTAATGACTTTTTTGTTGAACAACGAAAATAATACGAAACTAAAATTGGATTCTAGACTGGAGGAGTGATGAGATAGAAAATAGAGGCAAGTAAGAGCGGGGCCTAATTTTGGCGTACAGAAACTCGTTTTTAAAACTTTGTCCTACACTACTTACTTTGTCATAATAATGTGGATGTTTTATAACTACAAATTGATTTATTTACAAACAACTAACAGGTTTATTAACATTTTATTGAAGGAAAAAATCGACTTGTTAAGTTGGTAAGTTTAAGCGCGACTGCTGAGCTGGTCTCGGGTTGGATTTCCAAGTCGAACAATATATTATGGAGATTTTCTATGAAATTCTCTATAGCAAGTCGGAGTTTTAAATTGGCCTCGCCCTACAATAAACATAATCTAAAGCCAGACTGCCTCATTGGTCTAGTGGTCCTAAGCGCGACTGCTAAGCTAGAGGTCGAGAAGTGTTATTGGGTTTTTCTATGAAATACTGATTTGTGCCCGGTTAATGGCAATAGGCTCGCCCCTCATTACATGGGACCTAAACATACCGGTGAAGTCCGGGTGTACATTAGTACAGTACAGTACTCTGCTTAACAATTCGGGGAACTATAGAGTTTTTCGAAACACCTCTGCAACCCTGCATTCTAATAGGGGTGATGATGTCATGTTTTATGAACCATACTTTCTTGTTCATAAATCTACAAATAAGGAATTCAATTTTATTCAAACATTTCGATGTTAACGCAACATTCCAAAGTTGCCACACGCATAAAAATGGAACAAAGAAACCAGAAAATAGGTCGACAGTGGGAGGGTTTTGTAAAATTGAATAAGGGCAACACCAATGAGCACTTCAAGGGTCCTTGAATACATTTCTTCTTGTTTCTTGTCCTAAGCTTGTATTATTCAAGAACGTAGAACCAATGCTATTAGGAAATCCCTTCGATTCGGTATGCAAATTGATTCAAAATAAACTTGACCCAGCACATTGCAATCTTGCTCCACCACACTATCAGCATCCGCTATTTGTGTTCGTCTTCCTCGTACAATAAGTCCACTAACATATCTTTGCTATTCTGAAACCGTATCAACTCCCATCTTTATCCTTATTGCCTTAACAATAGAGTACAAATGGAAACGCTAGACGAAATCCGACGGCAAATTAAGAATAGTTGTGTACGAGTCAACAATGTTCCATTTTCGGGTCCCCAAAAATTTTATCGATTGAAGCAGTCTTTACCACTTAGATAATAGAGGATGCAGACGTTAACAAGAAATTTTTGGAACAGCAAATAGGTTGTGGTTTTAAAGGTCCGAGCTGCAGCCTGAATGAGAATTAAATACCTATTCAAGTCTTGGTCTCGTGCAATATTTATGTAAATGGCCGAGCTAAGGGGTTGATCCTGGGAAATTTTAGACTGTTGTGTAAACGTTGCACCTTAGTTAGGAAGGTGTTCTGGTTTATTCAAACGGATTAGTAAGAAACTAGACTGGAGAAGTTTTTGAATACTTAGTGGTTGCTTATCATGGGTAAATGGTTTGTAGTGGGACATTTTGAATCCTTTTGTGTGAAATTTTAAGCTTTTAAGCAGCTTCCGTAGCTAAAACTATATGAGAACATTTGAGTTTGCCCCGTTATTGTTTGATGCTGTATGTGTTTGTACATTGACACCTTATTAAATGTTGTTTAGCAGATGTATACTAAAATAGATAGATGGATTGTTCTTTATTGTACATCAAAGGAAAACACAAATACAAACGTTATATAAGTAGGTACGTACAATTGGGGGACTTATCGCTAAATGAAATGACAGAAAATCATTGGATGGACAAGTTGGGCCATTGTAGGCCGTTGTATGTACATAGAAAATGCTCAATAAATATTACAGGTCAAATTGATAACCACCATTTCTTTATTGGAGTCGGTTAAAAAGGCCAAAGAGTCTGTGGTATTAAAAAATGTCAACAAAATAATTCCGTTGCAACAGTTTTATTCATAATTCAAACGCGCGTTCATCGCGTATGGTCCGCAAAGAAATAGAGGTGGGTAGGAATTTTTAATATCTTTTACGTACCCGCAACTTGAGAGTTTCGAAATATTAAAATGTCACCGAAGTTATGCTCGCGTGGGGGGACGTCCATTGGAAGATATGCGAGGAATGAGCGAAGCGAGGTATTGGATGGTTCTTGGAAAGTTATCACTCGGACAGTGATATGAATGTTGGCTTCGAAAGTCTGTGGAGTTATCTGTTGAATGTAGGAATTACTTTTATCTAAAATAGTACAGGTTGGTCACAACGTGACACGTTGGTCTGAAAACTAATGTTTCAATTGAGGTCCATCAACGTGTGATACATCCACAACTAATGTACGTGCGGCTACACATCAAGCTATAAAAAACTAGTATAGGCTGACCTTAAACTGTGCGGAAAACCTTTACAATGGGATGTCAGTCTAAACTGGTACATCCACATATGGTGTAAGACAAAATGTAATGATGATGATGTCATTCTAATCCTAAATTAAGACTATACAATCGATGTATCAATTAGGATTTATTATTAGTAGTAATAAACTATACTCCAAATTTCGTACATCAAGTTGTCATTATTAGAAACCTGCACCGAACCCTTATATGGAATCTAGGAATAATTTGACGTCATCATCACATGATTATCTTTGTCTTACACCATAACAGCTCACCGGTATGTATTAAGTCATGCAATACAATGAGAGTATAGTTATCGCAGTGTAATGGAGAAAAGCTTTAATAAGTAAAGACATAGTTTTTACTACCTTTTAGTGCTGTTACTCCTAGTGTTGTACACAAAGAAGAATTAATTTATGAAACTTTCCGACTTGCTTCAGCTTGAATTTTTAAGCTGAAAACTGGAGAATTGTGCAACACTGGTTTTATTTTTACGGCCTTTATAAGCAGCCAAGAGATAGCTTTTATTATGAAATACAGGAACGAGATATATTACAAGAATTCAGAAAATATTTTAATCTATTTTATGTTGTATTCAGAAACGGCCTTATCCAACATGCATGTTGCATGAAATTAATTTATATAAAAGTAACTTCTAAACACCATACTTTTTTAGGGTTCCGTAGCCAAATGGAAAAAAACGGAACCCATACAGATTCGTCATGTCCGTCTGTCTGTCTGTCTGTCCGATCGTGTCACAGCCTTTTTTTTCGAAACTATAAGAAGTATGCTGTTGAAACTTGGTAAGCAGATGTATTCTATGAACCGCACCGCACAAGATTTAAACACAAAAATAGAAAAAAAAAAATTTTGGGCGTTCCCCATACTTGGAACTGAAACTCAAAATTTTTTTTTTCATCAAACCCATACGTGTTGGGTATCTATGGATAGGTCTTCAAAAATGATATTGAGGTTTCTAATATATTTTTTTCTAAACAGAACAGTTTGCGCGAGAAACACTTCCAAAGTGGTAAAATGTGTCCCCCCCCCTGTAACTTCTAAAATAAGAGAACGATAAAACTAACTTTCACCAATAGGAAGCTACGTTATTCCTGAGTGACGCAAACTTTATAATTGTTATCCCGTAAAATGACAAAAATATATGGTTCACGAGGGCAAAGCCGCGGGCGGAAAGCTAGTATTTTAATAATTAAAAGACTCACCAGAAAACCTCACGAGGAAATAAGGGAAATCTGAAACAAAGGAATAATACCATTCGTTAGAAACTTCCCATTTCAGCTTTTCAAAATATGCATAACAAGTCATGTGAAAAGATAAATCCGAATTATTATTTTAAAACAAAAATCGTCCCAGTCAACAGCATTCTCAATGACCTCTAAAAAGATAGGGAGATCGCAAATTTATTTTTGTTCTAAACACGGCAAAATATGCCTTGATATCTAAGATTTAAGGTCTATATAAAATGCGTGGAGTGGCTCGTGTTTTTAAAACAATTGGTTGGTGAAGTGCGGTGGCCCTGTGTCGCTTGCACCTGTTTTAGTCTGTTCCTTTAAGAGGGGCTATTCAACCTCAGTTTTAGACGTCACCTAACTGCTTCTGTATAGATTTTTATCTAAATAATTATGTATATTGACTACCTCATTAGTCTAGTGGTCCTAAACGCGACGGTATATAATAAGCGGTCCTAGTAGGTTCGGTCCCCAGGTCGAGCAAAGTGTTATTGGGTTTTTCTATGAAATTCTCAAGTCTGGATTTGTTCCCGGTTAATGACAATAGACTCGCCCCCTATTACAAGGGACTTAAATATACCGGCGAAAGACACTTTTACAAGTCGATGTTGTACATTTATTTTTAAACTAACTTTATGACGACATCTGGGAAGAAATGCAGAAACAAACACAGAGAATCATGGTCTCTTTTAAAGTCCAGACAATAGTTATATTATTAGATGGAATGATGATGATGATGGTACTAGGATGATGGCAAAGACATAAAAAAAAGTCATGGAACCAGTTCTATTTCAAATAAAGTTGGATTTAACAAATTCACGTGGAAGTTGTTCGGCTCTTGAAATTCATATAGTCGCCGCTTCACTTCCTGACGAAGTAGCTGAATTTTCAGTTCGAAAGTTTTAAAGAAAAACTTGATCTTAAATGTCTTATACTTATAAATTTGCATAATTCTTTTTACTCGCTGATGATGTGGAATGTAAATTATTAAGAATAGATTTCAGGCTTTTTGAACAAAAAATGCTGGTAGGTATTGTAAGTATGCATAACATACCTACATAAATATCATCACTTCTTCTTCTTTTGGTGCCTCTCCAATCACTGAAGGTTGGCCATCAACTCTGTATACTTCTCCTTATCTTTGGCGAGGCGGAACAGCTCAGCAGCACTCGTGACTCCGGTTCATTCACGAATGTTCCTTAACCAAGACTTTTTTCTTCGGCCAACACCGCATTGCTCATAATTATAATTTGCAGCAAGTTATATCTCTCGTGCCGCAAGACCTGCCTGATGTAAGCAACTTTTCTTTCTTTGACGGTCTGCATGAGCTTGCGGTCCTGGCCAATTCGCCATCATCACTCATATGGACTTAAATCGTTTATGATATTGTAGGGGTTCTTGGTGTTGGTGGTAACGGAAGGTCTTCGTATTTGTTATATAATATATATTTTACTGCCTGGCATCAGTTATTAAAACATAATATATCTACTTATTGACTACCATCGACCTAACTGTTTGGGTGTGGGGAGACAACTCCGCGTTCGGCTAAGCTGGTATAATGTCAATCTAATGCATCAGCAGGGTCCCTACAATATATAAGCATAATGTTTCATATTATATGGGTGCGTGTATAGTATTTTTACAGTGAATGTTGTTAGTGTCCTACAGGAAAAAGGCTCTAAAATAAGCCCTTCGTTCAATCGTCACCCAGTAAAATGGTATAAAAACTATGTGCTTTTTAACATACTAAAAAAAACTCACTCATTTATTATAATAGCGTTCTCATTTTTTAAAAACTGACAAACTGTTAAACCGCTAAAATAAAGTGGATAATACATTACCGTAATTTACTTTTCTTAACCAATTTTTTACGCATCCGTCACTCAAAGTCTGGTGATGATACATTGCCTATTATAATGTAAATTTTTGCCGCTCAGTAACGCTTTGAAAACGTAATCCATCATTTAATGTGTTGTATACATGTAATTACATACTTTCACATTAGTATTGTGCGTGAAAGGAAGTGTACTTATTGTTAGTTTTTTTTTTAATGAAGCTTAAAAACAAACTGACTTTTGACTGCCTCATTAGTCTAGTGGTCCTAAGCGCGACTGCTACGCTAGAGGTCCATTTCTAACAAAGTGTTATTGGGTTATTCTATGAAATTCTCAGTAGCAACTCTCGAGTCTGGATTTGTGCCCGGTTAATGACAATAAGCTCGCCCCCTCATATATGGGACCTAAACATGCAGGCGGAATTAGGGTGTATATTAGTTCACCTCTGCGCATAACCCTTCGGGGCATACAGTCGTAATGGTATGTTATGTTTAAAACAAAATATCTAATATCCTTGTCCAAAATATCCTTAAAATAAGGTTCATTTTCAAATTCATCTGGGTCGATAATACCTTATTGGATACCATCTACAGCTACCCAATAATGTTACCTTGAAAACTTAGAATAGTATATCCTAGAAGCCACAAATACGCATAAAAGGGAAGCCACAATAATTGCTTTTAAAAAAGAGTAGTAGGTATCACATTTTGGCGATTAGTCACTCTATGAATGTCATTATACGTGTTTTACAGAAGTCAAATCGATTCTAATAATGCTGTCTTGTGCTTACCACGACATGCAAAAATGGGTGAACGCGGCTTCTAGTTAATACTTACTTATTCTATGCCTAAAGCCTATTTGCCTGGTAATTTCACTAAATAACTAGGCGAATTGATCTCAAGATGATGTATGAATAATAATTATTACTGAGTCAACTGACAGCTGTTGCGGGCGTCTATTAGCTACAGTTGTTGCTTACCTTCAGGCGGCGCCGAAACCCGGGAAGTAACGCGGAAAGTGAAAAAGAGACAGTGATAGTGAGTGAAAAGGACAAAGTGTTAATACGGACAGAGTTAAAAGTGAAACAGTGAAGTGCGAACCTAAAATCTAGAACTTGTGAAAATTTCACGGATAAACAGTGAGACGTGAGAGTGATGTGTGGACATAGAACAATTCGTGAGTGAAAAACACTTAGAAAATTCGTGGAAATTTCTCTCTTGCAACATAGCCGATTTTATGAAAATTTTCTTCTCTTGGGACTTAGAAGAATTTGTGTCAAATTTGAACTTAGAATAATCGTGTTCAAAAACACTTAGAAAAATTTTGAGATTTTTTGGAGAAATCTGAAATTAGCAAAATGGTGAAGTTATTGTAGAAACAAGAAGACATGCTTGAACATCTCAACAAAGCATTTTCAAATTATTAGAAGACACCATCAAAGAGGCGTAAAGTATCGTATATTGAATCGAGGATAGAAATTTTGGAGAAGCTATTTGAGAATTTCACAAAAATTCATAGCGAAATTCTTGAAAGTATTAATAGAGAAGAGAAAGCGCTGATGCCCTACTTTACCGAAGATATATATTATCGATTTGAAGATGCATACACTGACTATAAGACCAAGTTGAAGGACGATCTTCGAACTTACGTTGTCGCAACTTCTTCGTCACAAATAGCAAAGCATGACGTATCAATTCCATCGAGCACTAAAGTCAAGTTGCCTCAAATTCAACTACCGAAGTTTTCTGGACTTTATGAGGAGTGGCAAACCTTTTTTGACATGTTTACATCATTGATACATCAGAATGCTGCATTGACTGGTATGCAAAAATTGCACTATTTGAAGAGTAGCCTTATTGGGGAACCTGATACCCTTCTTAAGAACTTCGCTACAACTGACACCAACTATGAAGAAGCTTTCAAGCAATTAACTCGGAGATACAACAATAAACGATACAATTGCAACGAGATTATGAAGCGCCTATTTTCACAACGCAATGCCATTGATTCAGCTAGTTCAATCAAACAACTCCTCGACATAAAATCTACATCGCTCAAGTCATTAGCAAACATGGGCATTAATACGAGTTCATGGGATGTCATAGTCAATTATCTTGTTGTGTCACGACTTGATCAAGAGTCCCGTAAACTATGGGAAATCCAAGTCAGTCAATTGGATACGGATGAAATGCCAACCTGGAATCAACTTGTGAAATTCTTAGAGACCAGATTCCGAACATTAGAGATGATTAATGACAATAAACCCGTATCGAAGTCCCACAATACGCACATTAACATCACACCAAAAGCTTTTCATTCAACTTCACAAGAATATAAACAATCAAATATTATTTGCACGATGTGCAATAGTCAGCACCTTTTATATCAATGCAAGCAATTTGGAAAGCAGTCTCCCGAAGAGAGATCAGAGTTTGTACAATCAAAGAGGCTGTGCTTCAATCTTGCACCTACACATTCAGTGAAAGACTGCCGATCGTCTGCATGTTGTCACCGATGCTACACCATCATACCATCAGACCATCATACACTGCTTCATTTCGAGAGAGGCAAGTTACAAGATTCAACCGCAATTGAATCTACCAGAGATGAGAGAGTTGCGAAATATGCACCGAACCAAGAACCGAGTCATATTATTGAGAATCACGTGGTAGCTCATTTAGTCACACGGAGTAATGAGAGAGAGATGTTATTGGCTACAGCTGTGGTCAAAGCATATTCAACTGATGGCTATTCACAAGTAATGCGAGTCCTAATAGACCCATGCTCGGAAGGTTCATTTATAACAGAATCAACTGCACAATCATTGGGCTTAAAGCGAGTAAGCATCAACGGTTTAGTGTCAGGAATAGGAGATGGTAAAACTAGATCAAGGAGTATGGTGTCTTTGAGTGTGGAGTCAATTCACAATCCAAAGTATTCAATAAAATTTGATGCTTATGTACTGAATAAACTGACATCATTTCTTCCTACATATCAAACTAAAATAACAGATTGGCTTGACATTGAGAGAGTTCCACAAGCAGTACTTTGAAGTTTAATTGTGTGCTGACATCAGTTTTCTAATATACAGTTACAACACCGTAATAAGTTGTTTTGCTGTATTATCCTCATCCTTGCTACCATCGCGAGTGCTGCAGATCTAGTAGTGCGTGGTGTTATAAGTGAACGGTTGTTCATCTGGCGCGCATGATCGTTTGTCATATTCATCATTATCAACCCATTACAACCCACTGCTGGGCGCGGGTCTCCTCTCTCGAATGAGAGTCCACCACGCTAGCTTACTACGGGTTGGCAGACTGTGAAGTCTGCCAACCCGTAGTAAGCTAGCGCCGTCAAGAAATGCTCTCAGGCATGCAGCTTTCCTCACGATATTTTTCTTCATCGTTTAAGCGCGTGATAATTAATTATACGTTTGTCATAATTATAACATAAAAACAAGTCTTGATAGGACGCTTTTTTTAACTTTATAATAATGCGTTGCAAAAATGTGAGTCTTCCTCAACCTCTTAAGTAACAAATCATAACAGAGGGGAAGGCTTTATCATCAATGATTTACGAGCCAAGATGAAACTTAATCCCCGATTCGAACAAAGGGCTAATTATTGCCCTTTGAAGACTTTTGGCAAGTTCCGTGGCTAATTTAAATGGTGTTCATTATTCAGTGCCTCATGATTCTTTGTGGGGTCCAAAAAGTTTTTAATTTGTGAAACAAGTAGGTCACGGTCCTCGGCATGCCTCATTTTTTAATTAGTTCATTAAGATGGCATATTTTTTGTTAATTGAGTTTTTTTTCGTTTGTGTTTGACGCCGAACTTAGTTGACATTTTTGGATAATTCTGATTATTTCGGGTTGTTTTGTTATTTTATTTTCAAGGGACAATCAGAACTGTTGACTGCATGATATTGTGTATTTTGGTTGAATACTGATTTAATATTCGTATTATCGAAATTCCACTCGCTCACTCAATAAATTAATGATAATTCAGATACGCCTTGCACGTGTGGACACTATATGGTCGCTATAGTAACCACATACTTATAAACAATACATTGGCAGCGTAATTACAAAACCTCCATCGAGTGCGCAGATTAAAAACAAAACCGTCTCCTATTTCAGAAAAACAGTTTATATATAGCAGTAATAATTATGTGTTAGCGCTGTAATACTGTAGGATTTGCATTCCCGACTCTTAATTAAGGGGCTGGAGTCCTGCGGCCGCGTTAGACCTTGTTTATATGCGCTAATGTCGCTACACTTAAGGGGAAGTTAGCAATAGATATGAATATAAATTGATTTTTCGAGTCGTGTTGCTATCGAAAAAGATCTTGTATTTGAATAAGGTTTTTTTGGTATTGTAACAATTTATTATTTCTGAAAAATTGAGAAACATAAAATGATACCTATATAAATTTGATTTCTTATTTAAATTATTTAGTTAATCTGAAATAAGCTGTCTTGTACTTTTAGAGATCGTTTCTGAAGTTTAAACCCATATATATATGGCAATGACAAAGAACATGATTGACATTAAAATGACAATATTTAAAATTCACGCAAGGTATATGGGGTTCCAAAACAGCCAAATACTAAGTAAAAAGACGGGACTACAGAACCCCATGGTAAGTATTTTATTTTCAAGCTTACCATCGTTGATTCCCTTAGCGATTATCAAATCAATCAAGTCAATTTACAAAGGATTCGCCCCAATTACGAAGGGCCCAGTTGACCAATCGGATTTGGAGAGGTTCCGTATCTTTGTTCAGTGGTAAGGGATCTAAATTATCTATGGGTTAACCCTTCGAGTTTTCCTTAAGAAAACAAAGGTTGGTAAATTCGTAAAATTCTCAAGGTCTGCCTTCTTAGAACTGGTTGTTCGTATTCATAGGCAATAAGAAAGCTGTTTGCGTTCTGTGATATTTATTAATTCAGTAATAGATGATAATATGTGAAAAACACTTTTACAGGTCAATGTTTTAGGTGATTTAGACTAGATGGCGTTGTATCAACCATAGAGTATTCTGTTTCCTGATGGTAAAAACTTCTAAATAAACTCAGTTATCATTTTTAACTCATTTTGGTATTCATTATTGAAAGATATGGGAACTACGGGCACTATCGGGAGCACAATAAAACATCGACTTTACTAATAGACGTATATTCGGAGACTGGCGCGCGGCTTGTTACATACTATAACCTAAACCTTACTACCCACTATTACAAATATATCACAATTATGTTATTATAACAATGTTGAGCCAGGAAGGAAAAAATTTAGAAAGACCTTTTGAAGTAAATGTCCCTATACTTACTGTTTGGCATAATTTCATATCGGTGAAAATCATTAGTGATTCGAAGCACAAAAAGCCTGACCACCGGTCTAACCTAATCCTTAGGTAGCTTATTGATATTGGCCAGAAATTGGGTTTGTGTAATATACTGATACTTATCATTTGGTTTGACATCCGACTCAAATATTTTTAGGCGATTTTTTTCAGTGACTGCTTACCCTTAACTAGATGAGTGGTGTGCGACGTGCAATTAGGCGTCTAAATACAACCGGCAGTGGAAATTATTCGCTTCTTTCACAATATTACGAGCGAAGCTCTATGGACGTCAGCGCAATGCATATAAACCCATTTGAGCGCTGTTAGTCTAGTAGAGCTGCAATCGTAGATTAACTCCCATTTTTTAACCGGACAGTCACATAACTACTGTTGAAAGTTTTAACAATGAGAAAAGGGTTTTGGTGTAGTAGTGTTTCATTGTGTTGGTTTGAAATTATAAGCTTCTAGAGTAAAGAATATCAAACAGAAATTCGACATCACAGGAAGTGGTCTTGATAAGTAGCTTAGTTAAGTAAAATGTCCAGTGTATTTAACCCAAGAATGCAAGTTCGTGCCTGGAGCGCAGTAGGTATGCATCGCACATTACTAGTAACGTGGTTTCGTGGTTTGGTGGGTTTCGAACCAGCAACCACATGATCACAAGTCCAACGCCCTAGCCATTAGGCTACCGTCGCTTCTAAATTCTTCTTATTGCATTCACAGCTGAAGGTTCTAAACTGAGAAGAGCTTTGGGCTGAGCGTCTTCCCATTAACAGGGTCCAAATCCAATCTACGATTTACTATTGAGGCCCTCTATAGATAAAATATATCTGATATTAATTTTTGAGATATATTCACATTTAATTTTACGTTTTAGAGGGCCTACTACGGATTTACTCAACTAAGGATCTCCCCACGCCTAACGACGCAAAATCAGCTTGGGATGAGTGTGTATCACCGCGCTGATTGGAAAAGTTAAAAAAATCTCCCGTATTGCCTTTGGCCTACGTCACCACACCGTCCAATTCGAGAGATTCGTTTATACCCATTACCATTACGTATTTTCCCACTGGCCTAAGCGATTCCGCGTCGATAAATGTGATAATTTCTTAAAACTTACCTGGAAAAGTGCGACGTTGTTTCGTCTCGATTCAAACGAGAATTTCAGAGTAGGCCCCCGAGCGTTTAAGTGAGGCGCTTTGCGTGAAGATTGGAATTAAAAATTATTTTTTAATTTTCAGTGTTAATTAACTTAAATTGTTAATTTTTTTATAGAAATAATAAATGAGGTATGTATAATGAAGCCTAAAATTATAAAATATAAAGAGCAGATTTTTTTATTGTGTTATAGGAATCAGATTGAACTCGAGACCTCCAGCTTGGCAGTGCACTGCTATGTTTATACCTATATACTAGGCTATCACTGCTTATGTCATCACACGTGGCTCAAGAAATTTCTTGAAATTTTAGATAAAAAAATATCAGTAAAAATCCATCCATTTGGAGATTGATACGAAAATCATGTATAAAACAAAAGCTAATATAAAATCATCCAATGAATCAAACGATTTATGAAAATAAAACCTATATCAAGAAAATCCACTTTTTATGACGTGTATTTTACGTAGGTGGTAGGGTGACCATACCGTTTTTGATCGTCATTATTTAGTTTTGGGACAAAATATTAAAAATGGTTTGAATTATTTAAAGAGCATCCGTAGGCACGTCTATAAGGCCGCTTTATTAATCATAAAATGTGATATTTCATTCCATATTTTCAAATAATTCAGAGGAATTACTAAATGTGACCTTTTTAACATCCCAGAAATGTGAGAATTATGTGTTTTCCTGTCAGCAATGCACTTAGTACCTATTTTTTATTTTTCTCTATTCTGCCTAGTTTTTTTTTGTAAAAATGCTGGATTTCTAGATGTTCACATTTTCTCTTCGTCCTAAGAAATATTTAACGCATGTACACCGTACATAGGTGACAGTTTTTCATCGCCAACGTGTCTAGACGCTGTAAATTCGTTGATACATTGAATTTACCCGACATTTTACGTGAAGTGACTCCTAACGGATAAAAATATAATTTCATAACAGAATTCAATGAAAATACGATGTTTTCACAAGATATTTTCCAAAAATATTTGTGTTTGACAAACATGGAATGGTATATGTGCCGCCATATTTTATTCAGACGCGTTTTATTCAGATTTTGCGTGATTACGGATGTAATGTCATAAATTGTGACGTTTCGCTACATCTTCAATGTAAGCGTAATTTAAAAAAAAATGTGTAGCGGACTTGAATCAAAAGCGGGTAGGTTCTTTCTCATTTCTACTGGGTACAGGTCTAATCTATACGAATAAGATCTTCTTCTTCTTAACCCGTCAAGTGCTTTATTGTAGACACAATGCAAATTCTACTGTTTTGCCCTAATGAGGCAAATACATACGTCAGTGCATTAATCTCTTCAATTCTTTTCAAATACATTTTCTTTCAATAAAGAAAATTAAAGTGTCTGTCTGTGCTTTAAATTTTTTTGTGAAAGCTTCGATTTATACGATGCCTAAACTTATTGATTGTTTTTAAACATTTCGACGAACTATTATCTACCTTTTCAAAGCAAACTTTCAGTCGGACAGACATGCATGAATAGGTTCGGAAACGGATTTAAATAAAACATAACATACCATCACGCTTGTATTCCCCGAAGGGTTAGGCAGAGGTGTACTTAATGTACACCCACAGTTCGCCGGTATGTTTCGGTCCCATGTAATAGAGGGCGAGCCTATTGAAACTCACCGGGTACAAATCCAGACTCCGAGCTGCTACTGAGAATTTCATAGGAAAACCCAATATCACTTTGCTCGACCTGGGGATCGAACCCAAGACCTCTAGCGTAGTAGTCGCGATTGGGACCACTGAACTAACGAGGCAGTCAATTGATACGGACGAACAAAGAGGATTTAAATACTTACGTAGGTAATATTAAAATTTTAAAAAATCGTACCAGTTTCAAGATGACAAGATGGAAATCTTTTGTGGAGAATTTGTTGAAGGACAGTTGATTGAAGAGAAAAGAAAAGAAAAAAATAAGCACTTAAATTTAATAATCTCACAATATAAAGATTTTTTATTTATGACACTCACTACACTGCAGCAGACAGGATCCCACTTCAGTACGAGTATTATAGGTAACGCTGACGCTCGTTTTCAACAGGGCCCTTTAAGAGTGAATGCACGACAGAACATCGAATTATATTATATCATGTTGTGTGATCGATTGATTGGTGTGATAATTATTAACTTATCATTCAATCAATCAATAACTGTACTGGCGTTCTTAAGACAGCATGTAACTGCTTGAGACGTGTCCGCAGCTCTTCTGAGGCGATTAAGTAAGACAGCGTTGCCACACCATCGATCCTTGTCTCCGTTCAATTTCAATCAACAGTTTGTCTTTATATTTGTTTTCATTGCTGATTGGTTTGTTTAACTTCTGTAATTAATGATAACAGAAACTCAATTTTATCTCGCCTATAGATTCTTGCCTGCGGCTTCGCTCCCGTGAATGAATAGAAAGAACAGTAATGATCTCTACTTTCTATGGATCCGTATTCTACTGAGAGGTCAAATTCTTTCTCAGGATCTGTTCAACTATTCGAGCTAAGACGACCATCATTGTTTAAGTTGGAGAAATGCTTTCTATAAATTGTTGTGGTAGGGCCTCGTTGTTCGCAGCATAAATGGGCTGGCTCGACCGGGGAATTACCACACTCTTGCACAAGATCGACGTCCGATGTAGAAGCTCAGGTTTTTTAAATTGGATTTCTAACATTACGCCGGTATGTTTAGCTTTCACTTTACCGGGGCCGAGCCTTTTGCCTTTAGCCGGGCACAAATCCGAACTCGAACTCACTCTTGAAAGTTTCATAGAAAAAGGCCGTAATGCTCACTTGAATCGACCCCAGGACCTCTAGCGTCGCGCTTAGGATTACTGGAATAATGAGGTAGAAAAAAACTAAACATTATATTAAAAAATATATATATTCATAAACATTACTTTTCAATTACTATCGATAACAGCTTTCAGATAGAATTCAAACTAAATACATGCGAATTGGATTTAAAACTATAACGTTGTAATAAAAGTTTATAATTCAATTTGGGTTCTGATCTAACTTTGTAAATTGAATCCTTTCAATATTTATTGTTGAGAAAGAATATCGGTTCACAGGTAAAGGGTGAGTGCTGTTCATGTTTTCTAAATGGGCTTTTAAAAAGCAGTTTTAAACCTATTATTCGAGATCAACCGCATATTGGAAGTAGCAAAACCAGAGTAAGCTGACCTCTTATACTAGTTTTGGATGTTGATGGTAATTACGCTAGACAAGTCTTCAATGAAATATTTTATTCGTATTTTAAAAAATCTGTTAACTACAAAAAATAGCTTTATGATTTACAAAATAGGTGCAAGGAAATTGTTTTTTAAAAATCGGATGACTTGTGTCAAGTCGCCACTTGACACTTCACTTGTTTTGCCAGCGCGATTGTCAAAAAGCAGGTCAGGTCTCTTCTTAGCATTCGATTGGAAAAGCATACTAGTACTATTCGAGAAAATCTGTCAAGTATGCAGGTTTCCTCACGATATTTTCTTTCACCGTTTTGAACGAGGGATAATTAATTATTTAATACTCATATGATTTGAAAGGTCAAAACTCGAGACCTAAAACACTTTATTGGTACCTATATCATATCGCTGGAGTAAAACTACTATTTAACGACAAATACATAAGTATGACGAGATGTAACTATGTGACGTATGTATGAAAAGATATATGAATGTCGAAGAAGCTATGGGGATATGCAAGAGTCATATTAAGTAGCAGTCTTAACTTTCTGCCTACACCTGTGGGAAAAAGGCGTGAGAGTAGTACCTAATTAAAAAACCTGCTCACGCTTCCAATTCTCAAAATATCCAGCTAGTAGCTGACCGGTTCAAATAGGGTGTCATCTAAAATCACCGTGGGTTGTAACGTCTGTCACAATGTCAAGGAAATTAAGTGGGATCTACACTGACGGGATTAGTACGCGCTGTGACGAGGGTAGCTGATGCACCTGTGACGCTGAGGAGACGCGGACATAGAGAATATGGAAGAACATACGAACTGGAGGTGGTTTGAATGGATCAGTAATGACAGATTTACCGGATCCTCACTTTGCAGCCGAATCCTCATTCAGTGTAATGGTCCTAAACGCAACTGCTGCTACGCTACACTTCTTGGAGCAAAGTGTTGTTGGGTTTTTCTATGAAATTCTCAGTAGCATTTCGTAGTTTGGAATTGTGCCTGGTTTATGTCAATAGACTCGCCCCCTATTACATGGGCGATTAACATACCGCCTGACCCTTCGGGGAATAGAATAGGCCTACTAGGGTAGGCCTATGTCCAGCAGTGGACTGATTCCACTGCTGGGTGTAGGCCACCCCTAGTGTGCGCCATTTCACCCTGTCCTCCACTTTTCACATCCAGCTTCTGCCAGCAACCTTTCGCAAATTATTATCAATGTTACCTGAGGGCGTCATAAATTACAATTGCCGAGTCGCGACAGTTACATTTGGTTAATATGTAACATGCAATATGTATTTAGCAATTCCTAAATCAATTCATATTTAGAACCCATCGAATTTTTTAGCAATTTTCTAACATGAATCATTTTATGGTTCCTCAGAAGCGGCCATTTTAATCCCTCTCGTATCGATAATTCACATTGTTTTGATTGTGTCCCTTCCAGTTCAGTTGAGTTGCTTTAGCTCTTCGGTACTGAAGTAAATATGCTTGACCCATATTTCCATACTCGGTAAATCAGTTTACGGAGTCAGCCTTGCGCTAAAATGGGTTGAATAATTATAATTAAAGAGAATATATTTAAGAATTAAAATACTATCATACTTGTATTTCCCGGGGTTAAGCAGACCTTATGCTTACACTACATTACTCACAGACCACCGGTATGTGTATGTCCCACGTAATAGGGAGAGAGCCTATTGCAGTTAACAGGACAAAAATATTTGTAATGCTTTTTTTAAAGAAATTCCAAGTACCGGCTCGGAATTTTTCCTAGTACTGTAGGTACTGGTCCAAAACGACGAACGAAGCGAAACATGGCGTACGAAAATGACATTAATGAATTCTCGAATTGGCTTATTTATAATATTTTCATTTAGCTTGTTAATTCGAACCTCAAATTGCAATTACAAGCCCTGCTAAAAACTTCCTGACATGAAAAAGAGACGCTTTTTATTTTAAAGACGTCCATAGAGAGTGTTAGTGAACAATCTTTAAATCTAGCAATGGGTGAGTTGGCTACAAATAATTGAAGTACGACTAAATTTTTCTTATTCTCAAAGAAATACACAAAACGAACAACATTGTTATTTACAGAATTCCCACAATATTCCTAGATACAAATGTACTGGCGCCGTGCCAATGTTAAAGCTAAAAACGTGGCTTATTCTGTGCAAATGTCCTCGGCAAATTGGGAGCGACGCTCTGAGCCTTCGTGATTGATATCCGTTGGGAAGCGCTATGATATTCGCTTTTGAAAAGAATTAAATGAATTTTTAATACAAAGGCAGATAGGGCTAGTTTTGATTAGAAAATTTGGGTCCACTTGGAAGGCTTTCATCATTCAGCTTCCGAGACGTCTGCCTGTGATGTCGAATTTCTCTTTTACATTTTACGTCCTCAGGCGAGGTGTCTTCAGGCGCGAATTCTACGAAACGACTGCCATCAGACCTTTGCAATCCATTTACAATCCTTGGACAATTGTATATAAATTATCTATTGTACGTAGGCAGATGTACTACTTTGCATCAGCTGCGCTTTTTTGAGACTGAGCTTCGCATACCCTATATTGGGTGGGGAAAGGAAAAATCCAGATTTGGGACGGACACAGCACTTCCCAAAACCGGTTGGGACCGCACCAAAGCGGATTAAACCGGATGATACTGGATCTGAACCGTACAGAACTGGCTGTAGGTGGAAAAAGGCATTTGATGTTCCCGAACCATGTGCGTTTAGGCTAAGAGGTATGAATAATGGATCGTACTTCATTGCATTTTGAAGGCACTTTCTTAGTTTTTTTTTTGGAAGGGCACACAGGCAGTGATCTTGCTAGCTAACAAATCTGTTAGTAGATTTGCCTTCTAAAGATATTATTTGAACATTAGGTCCGAATAATTAAAGTCTTGTCTCTATTTACTTAAGTACTCTTTTTTAAATGGAAGCCCGCCGTTAGTTTTTAAAGCTACTGGTGTACCAAACCAGAGGATAGAGGTTCGAATTCTAACAAGAGTAGAGTGCTTAACAAGCTTACAAATACAAAAAATCTTGTAACGCAAGTAATAATTTATATACCTATCTAGATGGATATGTTATGTCACCTAAGTCTGACAATGTGATTTAAGATAATAATAGGATGTCTTCTTCGTCAAGAACTTCGAAAATGTTATCTTAATAATTCTGTTTCCTGGTTTAAAAAGTTTTGTAGAGCCAATAAGAGCGTTAACGCACAGCCCCTGAGGAAACATCTAAATACCTTATATTATTCCATCACCCTTGCCTAAATTCCAACAATTTTGGGGCTGGATTCCAGTCTAATCAGATCATCGTCGAATCAGAATATCATTATTTTACACGTACTGATTGCCATGAGACATGAGTACTGGTTGTCAATCTTTTCCTCTCCAAATGCCCAATAATTTTCTGTATAGCTTTTATTATCAATCTCCATTCTCCTTATCAACATATCAAGTCTGTTCTCTGCAAATGAGGATCAATAGTGTTATCAGGCCAAAACGCGGTTCGAGACCACTCTTATTATAATACCACATATTCAGTGCCTACTTAACACTTTCATAGTTAGGCATAAAAGGCACTTACGGCCCGAGACGGCGGTATTAGCCGAAACGAGTTCGTGGAATGACCCCTTTATAACCATGTTTGTTTTGCCAGACGTGAAAAGAGTTTTGGGTATTATAGTTTTATGACATCATAGTGGTCAGGGCGAGGTCATGTCTTTGAAAGTCGTGAGTGCAGTGATAAACCAATGGATTCAATTTAGTTACTAGAACATCGTGCACTCATCCAATGGAAAGCTAAAGAAGATTTTTTACGTTTTTTTTTTCATAACTCTAAGGTGTCTGAGACGGCTCGCCTGTTAATGGAAACTGTATGTTTGTTTGTTTGTATGGACGCCAGCAACATCTAAAGTGACTGGCATCTATTCACGATGCCACCTTAAGACATTTATTAAGGTTGTTAAGAGTAGTGTGATTTAAATGTATCCCATTTTTTATGTAGCCTCTTTTGTGTCCCACTGCTAGGCAAAGGCCACCTCTTTCTTAGTACAGAAAATTCTATCTGGGCTCCTTAAAAACTACGATGATAGAAAGCGATCGATTTCATATCATCTCGCATACACATGAACATACTAAATTTTTTTAGGATTGTTTGAATCCAACTCGGAGTTTTGTGACCGGTAAATGGAAAAAGGCTTGCCGAGTATACATCTCCATGTTCACTCACATATTTGGGGATATTTTATCTGGGGACGACAGACGTGATTGTATGTAATGTAAGGTATAAGCGGCGGTAGCCTAATGGCTGGGGCGTCAGACTTGCGATCATGCGGTTGCCGGTTCGAAACCCACCCATTGCACTACCGACGTGAACTCACTCGTAACACAAGCATTTAGCTTAGCACGAGGGGTTAACAAGAATACTAATAATGTGTGAACCACATTGCTAGTAAGCTTTTTTTTAAAAAAAAAAAGTTGCAAGAAAGAGAAACAGACATCCAAAAAAGTTGCGCATTAAATTAGGTAGAGTGTAACATGCCGAAAATCCATCAAAAATGTTAATGTCCTTGTTGTAGTATACGTCGAAGAGGACACTCAAAGAAACAATAAATCCAGTCAAAGTACGAAGCCATCCATTTAAGCGCTGAACGTATAACTGTGTGGTGCAAGACATGGAATTGAAGCGTCGTAGGCGAAATTATGTGAGTGACAATTACTTGTGACATTCAAATATTCAATGCCTTGAGATTTTGATTAGACCCGTCCCAACTGATGGCACGCATACCTTCTGCAACCGCCTTATATATTGAACACTGGAGGGTTAAATAAGTCATTAGGTTTTTACAGTGACTGTGTTTCAACGTTTATAAACTTTTTTTTTATAATATTGGATTGGATATTGTTGGCTGGGATTTTGTAACCCATAAAGAGTAATCTAGACTAATCCGTGTCTCGAATCAAAAAGTGCGAAGTGTAGCGCTGTCACAGAATAATTAATCAGAGAGTCAGAAGTGTGCCGCTGCCACAGAATAACTTATTAGAGAGTCACAAGTGTGCCGTTGCCACAGAATAAATAATCAGAGAGTCTCAAGTGTGCCGCTGTCACAGAATATCTAATCAGAGAGTCAGAATTGTACGCTGCCTCTTAAGCATTGTGTCCAAAAAATGTAATTTGGAATCGTTCTCGTAGCGATTCGGGCCGAACGATTGCTTTGTCTCGGCACATGTGCTGTGCCCATAAAACGCAAAGGCTCGCCTTATTCTGTAACTTTATAACATCTATATAAATTTTGAATTTACCAACCATGTATCGGTTTTGTTTAAACTTCACTTTGATAGTTGCTGGTTTTGCTTGGAGAGAAGTTTGACTGTGTTGTGTATTTCGATTTCGAGTTCCTTAAGTTAAATGTGTTTGTGTGTATTCAATACTAGAAATTGAAATAATATTGTATTACATAGATTTCCGAGACTTACACAAATATTAGACTACTTCCGCATATTAGATCATTACTATACCTATACTTATCTAATTAATTTATATAATATATTAGATTATTGAAATAAAACCACTTTACATATTCTTAAATACTACAGTTGCATTAGTTTGTCTATCGAATAGAATATTATCTTGAGTTCATATAAATCCCATTACATAAAGAATTTTACATATACATATATACATACATGCACACATTCATGCATACATACATAAGGGCTAGGTGATGATGAAGTTGTAGACGGCGTAACTATTGTCGTTAATCGGGCACAATTCCCCACGCCAAACTACTACTGAAAATTTGGAAACTCCACTTAATTTTTCTAGACCTGGGAATCAAACCCAGGCCCTCCCGCCCAACAGCTACGTTTCTGCTCAATATACCATTGAAGTAGTCAGTCAATTATAGACATACTCATGTAAAAAAAATCACACTATGCATGATGAACTATACAACTAAATAGTTCACTTAAATCACCAAATTACCCTATTACATATAATTCAACAGAACAAATCAACTCGTACATTATAATCACACAAGCATCGTTGCGCGTGCTCCCTCGCACCTTAAGCAGTCTGAAATAGTATAAATTAAACAACCTTGTCCATTATGTGAACCGTTTTTTGACAGATGGAACTAGTGATTGCAGGAACGTAACAATGCGATTATCGACCCGATTATTGACACTTTGATTCCTGCCTAGTAGTGATTATCGATTGTTAGGTTATCGAATCGAAAATGGTGCAACGACGACCAATAATAAATAAATATGTATAATATTCATTTTCCATCCATTTCTTTTCAAAAAGATTGTTTAATTTTTATTTTATTGATATTAGAGTGGATTCCATTTTCCGATACTGATTTAATGTCATTGTTCAAAATGATTGCAGCGAATACATTCGATTGCATCACTAGACACGGTAGAATGTGGTAGAATGTAACTTAATTTAATACGCTTAACAATAATATTTTTTTTTGGAAAATCCGTTACATTTATGGTATTATAATGTCTGCAAGGAATCATAATTAAGATAATTAAATAACATAAGGTAGATAATACATTTATTTTGTTACGCATTTCAAAGTTAACTTTTACGTAATCTGGAACAGCTACGCTTTAAAGCAGTCTAAGGCATCTGTCAAAAAACGGTTCACATAATGGACAAAGTATAACAATAAACCGCTTCGACTATACTTATAGCATTTATCATTTTAACACCAAGCATAGATAATTTCTACACACTATGTCACTCTTGCCCGCACAACTGACCATAAAAATAAATCAGCTCACAATTCCCTTTAATATGTTTTAGCACCACATAATTTCCTTTCCTAATATAATTTTAAGAATTTAATAGCACGTAATGCTAACATGTTTTACGAGCTCTTAAAAACACCTCATTGCCTAAACTGTGGGGGCCACAGACCCAGGGACGAGTTTAATTGCCCCGCAAGAGAGCAGCTCCTAAAACTTAATAGAGAATTAAATTTATTTTTGCAAGCATTCGCGGATTTCCTAAGCCTTGTATTACTCGACGACTGTTGTTTAGGTGCTTCTTGTCTACTCAGTTCGATTTTTGAAGAAATATTTTATGACACATTTTGCATTTTGAACATGGAATGATTTATTCAACGAATCCTGCCCGTTACGAAAAAGGTCCTAAGGTAGTCGATAGTCTTACCGATTAGTAGATTACGGATAGTTCTGGTTTGAGTTAGAGTTGAGGGTAAACAATAATCTTGCATTTTGTAAGCCTATTACTTTTATCATAACATTTGTTGCGATTTGTGGAATGTGATTGAGGATACAACATACGAGGAGTTTATTATTTTTAACTCCTTAGAAAATATATTTGGGGAGACAGTCAGTCAAGTCAAATGTAGCATTTAAAAACCCTTATTGAATGGTGACAAGAAATGCAGAAGGTAGCCGAAGCCGAGCGCCGCCTCTAAAGTAGTAGCCTTATAATCCCGTGCAGTCATAAACACTACAGCGTCTGCCCCTAATTGGTGTTACACCGAGAATTACTAATCTCGAGCTTGATGCCGTTGTTAAAAGTCAGCCTTTTTGCCAGCTCTGTGTAATAAAAAAACAATCTCGTGGAGTTGTTGCTTCTAATTGTTTTATTTACTCATCTGGTGTTTTGGATGGTCCATTTGCGGGTGATCGGATTGATGTTGTAAGGTTATAGCTATTTTATTGTTTGCAGTTTTATGTGTTGACTTTTCTTTTGATACGTGTAAATGAATATGGGCTTCCCCTTTGATACATATATACAAAAATTAACTGCGGGTTCACTCATGATTTAAAAAAATTCAATAAAACTGCTCGACCTGGAAATCGACACTAGGACCTCTAGCGTAATAGTCGCGCTTAGTACCACTAGATTAATAAGGCAGTTTATGGTAGGATAAATATATCCCAGGACATGTACCCTTAACCAGAACATATTGGGCAATAAAGTGTAACATAAGGAAAACTCCACCACAAATAAATAGCGAAATAAAAGTGACATTGGATTGCTCCCAAACATACAATCTTGAAGATACATGCCATATTGGCCTCATATTCTTTAAGACATATTGGTACAGTCACGAGAATATATAATATGTATATATCACGTTATAACGGAGAATTTATGCGGTAGTAGCCTAATGGCTTGGGTGTCGGACTTGCGATCATGTGGTTGCCGGTTCGAAACCCACCCATTGCACTACTGACGTGAACCCACTCGTAACACAAGCATTTAGCTTAGCACGAGGGGTTAAAACAAGAATACTAGTAATGTGTGACCCACATTGCTGGTAAACTTAATTGTGGTCGAATTTCGACCACAAATTTTTTTTGCACTCGATATAATTATGAACTTTAAGAGGATAGTATCCGCTCTGCGCTCCATACAAACGTAGTTTGGTCTTATCTTAAATATAAGTTTTTACAATATTACTTAAATATATTATAGTAGTTACTTACACTATTTACATATTTTACAAAAAAAAAAAAGATACACAAAAACAGCGGGCGCGACTAGGCGTCAAAGTACTCCTCGGCATCGCTGTCGTCCGGCATTGTGCCCAGAAGACTGGCAGCATTGCCACGTTGAATGGCAATGCTTATGCGCTCCCCTAGGAATAAGCCAGCCCTCTGATCACGCGAGGCGTCGACCAGTCTTCTAGATATTTCCTTGTAGAGAAGACGGGCACTCGGACCCCATGACCCAAGCGTTTCGACCCCAAACGGCTCAAACATATAGCTACCCGACAGGTTGCTATACTTGCGCCGTTTGAGAGTCTCCGCGGCAGCAGCAGCAGCGCCAGCGCAGCCAGCTGAGCTTGGAAGGTGGGATGGAGCAAGGGTGTCAACACAAGTTGCATCCCACACCAAAGGCCTACCCATTTTCCAAGGCAAAAGCGACATACCATCTGGTCTCTTCCCATCGTCACGTGACAAGCCATTAGGTTCTAAAACAGCTGGTACGCCGGCGGTGGCAAGAGCACGACGGAGGATATCGTTAATGCTGGCATGTCGTGCAATGCGGCCTGCACTTCTGCAACATGACAGGCCATGATATCCGAGGCTGTCGACAGCCTCGCCACAATGACAGCGATGCGGAGCAACACAAGGAGCGCCAAGGCGCAGGCAAGTAGCAAGCCGAAAAGTTGTATCATCCAACAAGGTCCCTATGTTGGATGAAGGAAGTGCCCGAAGCCAGAGACCTGATTCCCATTCACCCACAGCCATGAGACGAGCACGCTCCGCAGTATTGACTGACGTATTCAGAAGTTCTTTCCGTGTCAAACTGCAAAGCGGCGCATCCCATAGTCTCTGGGAAGATGGGATCAAGGGTACATCAGTATTGGGACAAGTCATTTTCCAGACGTTCAAAGCATCGGACAAAAACGGCACCTCAAAATCAGTCAGAGAAGGTCCTAAAATATCTCTGACCAACTTTTCAGTATATTGAATATTAACAAATGAAAGTCTTTGGAATTTTGCAGTAACAATCTTATCATTAAAATACGTGTTCCTGTAGTATACAATTTCATTTCAATATACGGTTAAAAAGTTACACGAGCTCAAAGATTGGCAATTTTCGTTGAAAAACGGCCCAACTTTATGCTAGTATTTCTCGATAATGTATCAATACAGAAACATTCTGATTCGAAAGAAACCCAGATAATATAGTGAATATATTTTTACAAGTTTTTTTTTTACGTATTAACAATATTATAGGAGTAATCTCCAAAATTCGGAACATAAGAAATACGCGTGAAAATGTTGCAAATGTATTGTTGTTTCTCCTCTCGGGCACGCGTTCGCATCGCGAGGAATAGAGACAGCGACAACTGTGCAACATTGTTGCGTTCGCGAGGGACACTCCTCTTAACTATGCCAACGCTCACTAATACACTACTCCATAAGCACAATGTGCTTAAAAAGGGGTACAAAGGTTCTCCTTCACGTATCAATATACCTATTGATATTTTTTTGTTTCAGGGGCAAATTAAAATCATAAACAATGTGCGGACTGCTTATTTTATTTAAAAAAACCTAGCGAACACTGTTAGGTTTAGTGAGCTGGGTTTGATTCCCATTCCCATTTACCTCCCCCATTTCATTCCCAGAGACAAATATTAATCTGATTCACACAGAATATAGGTACTTTTTTTCCTTTAGTTTTTTTTGTAATCTTCCCCACGACCGCGTACAGTGGGTAGCCTAAAATAACTTAATCACCATTAATATCATTATATTCATTTTTTATTCAAATAGCAGAGTACATAAAATAAGTATCTCACAAGAAGACAGATAATAAAAATCTTCAGTGCAACTTGCATTGTAGATTTTTTGTTCAATCACATTTCAAACAAAACCGTCGATTGCGTGTTTGTATTGCAAGCACGTCTCATTGGCGCAACAGATGACTATAAAATGAGCGAAGCTAGATCATAAATTAGAGAAAATGGATGCTTTTTCGATATTAAGTCAAAATGAGGTTTTCTCCTTTCATTTCTGGTATATTCTCTTCCTTTTGCAATGGGTTTCATCCTACTATTATTTTTATTCACTTTTTACCATTTTCTAAGGCTTCTGCCCTGGGCCCCTAGACAATGTCACATCTTCATTATCGAAGACGAAGTCAGATATCCGAAATGTATGAATTTGACATAATTTCATCACGTGACATATCGAAAGGTTATGCCACTTACATACATTTCAGATTAATGAACTTCGTTTTCGATAAAGAAATGTAACATTGTCTAGGCCCCCAGGTCTTTTTAGCAATTCCTTTACATAAATATTTGGAACTCATAGAATTCGATTAACCCGTAGAATAAGATTCATCAAAGGTTATGTAATGTTAACTCATATTCCCATTCCTCTGCCCCCTTGCCCTTTCCTTTTCCATCTACCAAAAACATTTTCCCTTAATTCCGCAAAGTTATTTCTGTAAAACACATTAAGGTAAGAGTGGTGCACAAAATTTTCATTATAATCAGGGAAAAATTATATGAGGCGGCGTTACAGAGCTTTTACCCGTATAATTACGGTGTTTGTAATTTCAAAATTACCGTGAAACCTGTTATATTTCATAAAAAGGTAATTTTCTGAAAACTTTTACAGTTTTAATAATATTATTTGTGAAACATGCGGCCTGCCGGACTGCCTCATTAGGCTAGTGGTCCTAAGCGCGACTGCTACGCTAAAGGTCTTAGGTTCGATTCCCAGGTCGAGGAAGGCGTTCTTGGGTTTTATTAAAATTCTCAGTAGCAGCTCGGAGTCTGGATTTGTGCCCGGTTAATGGCAATAGCATATTCCTGAATATGCTATTTCAACTTCAAATTTCAACTACAATATTGCAATTACAACTTCGAGAGGGAAGTCGATAGGAGAATTCAGTTGGGATGGGCAGCATTTGGCAAACTTCGCCAAGTCTTCTCGTCACCCATACCGCAGAGCCTTAAGACGAAAGTCTTCAATGCGTGCGTCCTACCTGCTATGACCTACGGAGCCGAAACGTGGACACTCACAGTAAGACTGGTCCACAAACTTAAAGTCGCACAGCGAGCTATGGAGAGAGCTATGCTCGGAGTCTCTCTGAGGTATAAAATACGCAATGAAGTTATCCGTCAGAGAACTAAAGTTACCGACATAGCTCAAAGGATTAGCAAGCTGAAGTGGCAATGGGCCGGTCACATCTGTCGGAGAACTGACAAACGCTGGAGCAAGCGAGTTCTCGAGTGGAGACCGCGGCTAGGCAAACGTAGTGTAGGGCGCCCGCCGGCCAGATGGAGTGACGACTTGCGGAAGGCAGCTGGCAGTGACTGGATGAGGAAAGCCGAAGACCGGGCTCTGTGGCGTTCACTAGGGGAGGCCTACGTCCAGCAGTGGACGAGTATGGGCTGATGATGATGATGATGAATGGCAATAGGCTCGTCCCCTATTACATGAGACCTAAACATACCGGCGAAGTGTGGGTGTACATTAGTACACCTCTACCCAACCCTTCGGAGAATACAGGCGTGATGGTGTTTTATTATATGTTATTTTTTGTTTAGGCAAAGGCCTTTCAATACTTGCACTACTCAAGTAAAACACGGTCAGATGCGGCAAAACGGCTAGTCGAAAAAAGATTAGTACACCTCTGCCTAACCCTTTAGGGAATGCGGGCGTGATGGTACTTAAGTTATGTTTGTGAAACATATACAATGTTTGTGAAACTAATAATAAAGTCATCGAAGGTATCTCTTTTTGTTAAAATTTCCTAATACGTTAATATGAACCTTTGTATGTCAGAGAACAGGCAAACGGTTGATGAAAATATCGAATACTGACTGACCACTAGGATAAACTGGTTGTCAGGCTTTTGGGCTTCTTTATACCAGTAACGAAGGTCATGAGTGTTCGTATGACAACCGGGACTGAGGACTTAATGTCGTATATGAGGCATGAAGCAGTCTTAATGTACTTAAAATCACCTATCCGTGGTAAGCGCAATTTAACCTCAACTATGCATGCATTCATCATCTCACTAACACACACTTTGTTTATTTTTAAATGAAATATGTTTCTATTTCACTAGCGCATAAAATCTCAGAAGTGAGATCCTGGTGATCTGTAGTACAGGCATTGTGCCTAGTTCAGACACCAGTCTCTCACAAACATTATACTGCAACTTATAATTATTACACTTGATGTTACTGTCTTATTATTTAAACATATTTGTGAAGAGAAAAATAAATATTTTTGTATTGTATTGTATTGTATCAACATGAAGTTAAATATAAAAAGTTAGCAGCGCATATTAAACTGCTATAAAAAACCCTAAGTGAATATCAATTCGGCTCTCACGTGCATTTTAGTGTTAAATTGCCTTTTTAGCGAGGAGTTGGCTCAAATAGCACTTTACATACATTTGCATGTTGCATGGTGTAACTTGGTTTCAGACGAATATTCCGTTAAAACTGCTTGTGTGTCACTTTATACATCTATTAGAGATTTGTGTGACGAAGCTGGCTTAATCCATAACTATTATATTTTTTTTAAATTGCGGATGTTCTTAAAAAAGGCCAGGTTCCGAGCACCTTAATCCGACGGTCATGCATGAAGAGATTAATGAATGTAGATGAAGCGAATGTAGTGTGCCAGGATCGTAGCAAGTGGAAATCTATAGTCTCTGCCTACCCCCATGGGAGACAGGCGTGACAATATGTATGTATGTATATTTTGGTATTAATGTGCAAATGCTAAAATAAGCTAAATATCTATAAAATACAATTAATTTTAGTGAAATAAAAATGCGATCGAAGATCTTAGATTTATCTACGATCTCAAATCTGCGTTCTTTCGGAAGCTGGTTTTAGTGCTGCAGCTAAACAAACAAATTATTTATCAGAAATTGTTCTCACCAACCCTTTTTCTAGCATTTTTTTTAAGTCTTAGCGGTTGGTGTAGGTACTGCAAAACGTGGCCACATATGTTTACAGTTATAAACAGCATATAATTTATTTTATTTTATTTTATTTTATTTTATTTATTTAAGGACAACCAACAAAGCATACACCAATAGATCATACAAAAGATACAATACATATACGCGATTATGTGGTGTAGCCTCAATTATAGGCTGCCACGGCATGAATTAAGGTTATAGGAAAGTACTGTCGCTTTAATAAGCAGATTTATAATGAGTTTATATAACAATGATTAACTATAACAATGATGAATATAACAATGATAATGGTAATGGATACAATAATAACATTTATTTGTAGGAGAATTCTTTGTGCAAGATGGATTTAACTCTGTGCAGGGTGTAAGACATATCAATATCTACACCAGGTGTACTTGCCAGGCGATTATATTGAACCTGCATCCTGTTAATAGCAGAGAAATGTCCCAGATTCGTTTTAAAGCCTTTGGCGGACAGCAACCGATACCTTGATAAACGAGGGGATTTGTAAGGCACACTTACTTTTATTTGCGCAAGCAAATGCGCACAATCAATATAATTGTTGAATATTTTATATAAGAATAGGTTATCTAGGATCATGCGACGGTTATCTAGGCTCGTAATTTTAAAATGTTTTAAACGGGAATTGTAATTTAAAAGAAAATATTTCCCTTTGGACACTACGACCACATTCACGGAAATCCACACGGAAATTACTCGAATAAACAAATAAAACAAAATAACATAACCCCTCTAAAACGCATAGCACCCACAGAACCCTATTGTGCGTAATACGGTCTATTGTACCCCTACTAAAACAAAACTTACATTGCCCACCTGTTTTTAACTACTCTAACCCCTCAATTACTGGTTACATTCGTGGCAAATTCCCGCTCTGATTACAGAATCTTGACGGGTCCCTTAAGCCCTCAGCATTGTTCACGAATATTTTTACATGCTTATATTAAGGTTTAATGCTACGTTTTCGGATGAAGGTGATCGTTAATTTGAATGAACAATCTCTTTTTATGTCTATTGTGGCTTTATTTAAAATGTTTTGTTGTCAAAACCAAGTAATTTGGAATTTATTATTTGATTTTCGAAGAAATATTTTCTTTGCCTCACTACGAAAATACTATCGTTGAGTGATTTTATTCAAAGTAAAAAAGATAGAAATATTTCAGTCTTATTAGTAGGTATATAGTAATATGATATGGAAACGTTGGCGGGATGATATCGATCGGTTTCTGCCAACGTGGTATATAGAAGCCCAGGATAAACAATCCTGGAAGAAGTTAGCGGAGGCCTTTGCTCTGCAGTGGGACACGAAAGAGGGTACATAAAAAAAATAAAATTGGTAAAGTAGACGAAACGAAGTATAAGAAGACGTATAAGAAGTTGAAATACATAATTTTAGCACAGGCATACATCGTTTCTTAATCTAGTTAGTAACCTGTGTTAAGTAGAAACTAAAGTATTATTAAAATTAAAGTATATGTTGTTTAGTGTAAGAATACAAACTAATATTAAACAGAGGTTCATACATTTAAGTGCTTTTAGTCTTGTTATGAATCTATTGTTCTGTAATGTACTTTTAATTTATGCCTTCAAAAGGCAATAAAGAGCAGGTGCTTTTGTTCGAGACTAACCTAATAGTTTTTCACCTTGCAAAGTTTAAAGACTTTAAAATAACCTTAGGACTTCTAAAATACCGCTGAGTAACGTTGGCAAAAAGTTATGGCCGATAAGTTCAAATTTTATTTCGATGATTTCTTTTTACAAAGTATAGGCTTTTTGCTTTGTCATTCTAAACTTTTTCAATTTATTAGGCGTACAAGCTTAAGAGTGTTATCTGTAACAAAGAAAGCTGAAAGCAAAGAAATATAAATAATAAAATGTATAATTAAATAGTACAATAATTGTAATAATAAAATTGTAGAGAACTTATCGTCAATTTGACGAATCCTTTTTCCGTTTTGACGCAGCTGTGCATGACCGTGTTCTACTCGTGTAGTGCAAGTATTGAAAGGCCTTTGCCTAAACACGAAATAAAATAACATAACACACCATCACGCCTGTATACTCCGAAGGGTTGGGCAGAGGTGTACTCATGTGCACCCACGCTTTGCTGGTATGTTTAGTTCCCACGTAAAAGGAGGCGAGTCTATTGCCATTAACCGAGCACAAATCCAGACTCCGAGCTGCAACAGAAAATTTCATAGAAAAACTCAATAACACTTTGCTCGACCTGTGAATCGAAGCCTGTGTGTGCCTCTAGAGTAGCAGTGGCATACCTATATAACTGTGCTTGCCTGAAGTTGTCAGCAAGTGGTTAATGCAAAATTGCAGTGATAAAATTTAATAGAAAGAGTCGGTGCAGAGACAATTGGGGTCGTATTATGTTTCGAATTTGTGACTTATTTTCTTTAAATATTAATATTTTGATGTATAAAAACCCTTGATTAAGCAATTTTATCTGAGCGGTAGTTCGGAACGGCTAACTTCAGACAGGCTTAGTTATTTTGAACAAACTGCAACAAGAAATAATTAACATAATATTAAGATAAGTACGGTGGCCAGTTCATCAAGTTATCACAAAACGTCAAATTTTCTTAGTTAATTTTGAACTTAAGAGGGTACTCTAATTGAGCCTTTCTCCATACAAACGTATTCTGCTGATTTCTTCGTAGATAATGGCTCTAGGGCAATGATATTTTTCCAAAAAATCTAGATCTAATTCATACGGGCCCCTATTATTTCATTTTTTCCAAAAAAAATTTCACAAGAAAATATGACAATTCAAAAACTCGAAAAGAAGACCGTTTTTACCGTCATGTTCAGGCGACTATCAGACAATTTTGAAAAGTTTTTAACAAATAATAGAAGCATAGACATGCTTTTCCTCTAAATTTTGATATATAAATTGTTTAGATCAATCCACTTTGAAGAAGAAAACAGCAGAATACGAAACGAATTTTGATCAAGGTTTTTGTAGGTAAAATCATACTAAGCTGCAGTTGTCCTTTTCGCACTGTACAGGAAGAGAATAGAGGTGCAGCGCGTTGGCAATAGTTTCTTCAAATACCTATTTTTCAAATTCCTTAGGACTAGAGTCCCCTCTTAATCTCAACAGTTTAACGTTCAAAATTATTCGGAGAAATTTGACAGATTTGTATTACCTGATTTGCTGGCGACTGTACATCGATCTGATAAACATGTCTCTGGTTGAGTGACTGCATTGATGATGTGATACAGAGTGCGACCTTCCTGACAAAAGTTTGTATTGTTAGGGAGTTCCTTTGTCTCGGATCCTGACCACAGGCAGCTTTGTTCCTGCTCTCATGCCAACGATATTTTTTTTGTTTTCATCAAAACAATAACCTAATTAATTAAGTGTTTCGTATTAACCAATAAACATAACATAACATACCATCACGCCTGTATTCCCCGAAGGGTTAGGCAGAGTTGTACTTAATGTACACCCACAGTTCGCCGGTATGTTTAGGTCCCATGTAATAGGGGGCAAGCCTATTGCCATACACCGGGCACAAATCCAGACTCCGAGCTGCTACTGAGAATTTCATAGAAAAACCCAATAACACTTTGCTCGACCTGGGGATCGAACCCAAGACCTCTAGCGTAGCAGTCGCGATTGGGACCACTAGACTAACGAGGCAATAAAACCTCAAAAAAACAATAAAATACCTTATAAATACGTAGTAGGTACTTTTCATATGAGAAACTACAAATACGGTGATCACAATTATAAATAAACCACCGTTAACACCGTATCTCAAAAAAAAAAACTTTGACTATGATCTTTTTTTTTTAACAAAAATTAATAGAAATGTGGGTGGCACATTACTAGTATTCTTATTAACCCCTCGTGCTAAGCTAACTTCTTGTGTTACGAGTGGGTTCACGGTGGTAGTGCAGTGGGTGGGTTTCGAACCGGCAACCACGGCGAACACAAGTCCAACGCCCTAGCCATTAAGCCTCCACCGCTTCCAATGCGATGTTTAGTACACCTCTGCTTAACCCTTCGTACTAGTAGTTTAAAATGAGCCAAAAATAATTATCTATTCATCGTCTTTCAAATCAAATCAAATAAAATGTTTTTATTTCAAATAAGCTTTAACAAGCGTTTATGAAACGTTATTGACTCTAGTCGCACGGTTCCAAAAAGTTGATCCTATGGAGAAGAATCCGGCAAGAAACTCCATGGACACTCTTTTAAAATATTTTAATATTTTACAACATTCACATATTGGTATACAGGTACATTATGGCGATAACAGAATGTGAGGACATTGGAGGTTTATGTCATAATTAGCCTGAAGTCGGGACTAAAATTACACAAGGTTCTCAGCAATTGGGAACGCAAAGTCAACCTAAAACAGATAACCTATGTGTAAGAATACACATCATCAATAATATTGACTATAATAACTATAAACTACTTAGACATAAATGACTACAATGTACTCACATTTTACTTTGTCGTCTTAATGTAATAATTATTTACGATGTCCGTCATCCAACCTTCTAATGCGCACAATCTTGACGCGATTTAAACTTTACCCTCGTAATGGCTGTTGACTCAGAACTTACATCTTCCACGTCATTTGTCAGTCAAGTGACCAGAGTGAGTTGTAGTGGATATTGGATTGCGGGCCGACATTCAAATGCGGTCGGTTTGGCCACCGGTCGCGGCAGCAGTGTTAAGATTGTCGGGTTACAATGGAGATTATACAAGTAGTATATGTAATTTGGCTACGGTTATGGCTACAGATGAGTTAATGTCGAGGTATTTTGCATAAACCCTAAAATTATAAAAGTAAACAATAAAATACTGCCTCATTAGATTGCTACGCTAGAGGTTAGGCAGAGGTGTACTAATGGTACACCCACGCTTCGCCGGTATGTTTAGGTCCCATGTAATAGGGGGCGAGCCTATTGCCACTAACCGGGCACAAATCCAAACTCCCAGCTGCTACAGAAAATTTTCATAGGAAAACTCAATAACACTTTGCTTGATCTGGGAATCGAACCCAGAACCTATAGCGTAGCAGTCGCGCTTGGGACCGCTAGACTAACGAGGCAGTCAAGATTATGGCGAATGTCAAAAATTAAATAATTACAATGACTGATTTTTAATCCGACATGTCGTTGCCCCATCCCCAGATGGTAGATCATTAGCCATGATTATTTTCCGTAGGTAAAAAGATTAAAAGAACGTGTTATGTCATGTTGAGAAAAAGTAAACCCTTTTCATATTTGTCGTACTCGTAACACATAATTCATAACATATTTTGGTTGTTTCATTAAATCTGAAGCTGACAATTATTGTAGTAAAGAAAAAGTGTGTTGTGATTTATGGCATTTATTTTCCAGAGTAATGACAAAAGCATGACAAACGATGTTACTGCGTGACACGTAAGTATTGTTAACGAAAAACCGAGACTTGCGACGGAATCCAATTTTATTGTGAAAAGATTTTTAATTTGTTGTTCAAAGTTGTATATTCTTTGTACCTCTCTTCAAAAAAGAGGTTCTATGTTCGAATGTATGTGTTTTTTATGTATGTTTATCGATTTCTCCGTCAATTGCAAATCATGCTGGCATGTAGACATACCACTCATGCTGGTATGTCTGCATGTCAGCATGAATGGAAGCGCACGACAGGGGAAGTACTACCCTCCCACAGAATATCGACGTCAAGTATGCATACTGTTGCGTTTCGTACGGTGAGTGTGGAGAGCCGGAGGCCCAATTTCTCCCTCATTCTCCTTCGTTCTCCTTCCCATCCCTTTTCCTTAAACGCTCGGCAACGCATCTGCAACCCTTTGGTTTTGCAGATGTCCATGGATGGCGATGACCATCAGGTAGCTTGCCTGCTCGTTTGCCGAGTTGTTCCTAAAAAAAATATTTTGAAAATATAGATTTTTTAGTTTCAAAGGGTATAATTATATACTCTCAAGGTTATCTATACTATAAATATATCTAGACTGCCTCATTAGTCTAGTGGTCCTAGTGGCGCGACTGCTACGCTAGAGGTCCTGGGTTCGATCCCCGGGTTGAACAAAGTGTTATTGGGGTTTTCTATGAAATTCCCAGTAGCAGCTCGGAGTCTGGATTTGTGCCCGGTTAATGGCAATAGGCTCGCCCCCTATTACATGGGACCTAAACATACCGGCGAAATGTGGGTGTACATTGGGACACCTCTGCCTAACCCTTTGGGGAATACAGGCGTGATGGTGTTATCTATAACAATATCGTGTACGAAAACAACAGATCCAAATAACTTATAGGCACCGACTTTTGAAACTGTTTAGGAAATAACATTATACTGCATGTTGTCTATCCCTATGAAAAGAGCTTGCGTGTGTTTAGGTAGGGTGGCCAGCACATCAAGTTACGACAATATGTCAATTTTTCTCGGTTGACTTTTAACTTTATCGTCAAGAATTTAAGGTTTAAAATCATTTGGAAAAATTTGACAGTTTTGTATAGCTTGATGTGCTCGCGACTGTACGTATTTAATTTATACTTAAGATAAAGAGATACCTATCCACCCTTAGGTAGGATTCAAATCCGCGTCCTCCCGTTTATGCATCAGATTTCGGAAATTAATCAGTGCCAGTTCGATAATATATTTTATAGATCTCCCAATCTTCGTAAAAACTTCATAACTGATAACATTTCAACTTGAGCCCATACGTCATCAGATGATCTGACTTACTGGGGTGCTTAAAGGGTTTTAATAAAAAATGGGGTCAGCAGAGTAAATTATGGCAGGCATTTGTCTTGATGGGGTTATCCTTCAGTATATAATAGGTATCAAGCGCTTTAGAGAGTGGTGTTTGTTTTATGCAATGGTGACCAATCTCTCATTTGATATACCTACTTATATTTGGAGAGTACTTTTTTAAATATAATACCTATGTTACCAAAACTGCCTTATTAATCTAGTGGTCCTAAGCGCGCCTGCTGCGCTAGAGGTCCTGTGTTCGATTTCCAGGTCGAGCAAATTGTTACTGGGTATTTCTATGAAATACCAGAGATAAAGTAATAAGATTGTATCGAACGGCGAATGTGAGGTGGATAATTTCTTTGTATGGAAATTCTCATGGATATTCGACGGCCAAGTTATAGGTCTCGAGGTCGAATCCAAGGCACGCACCTCTGACATGTGGAAATCATGTGCGTATTAATAATTAATAACGGTGTGTGAAGTAACCCGCTAGCGCTAGCATGGCGGACTATAGCCTAACCCCTCTTACACCGAGAGGAGGCTAAAAATAGGCTAATTTTACTGAGATGCTGCAGATGAAGGTATACTTAAAAACATATAGCAAAATCCGATATCACCTGATAAACACTTACCTATAAGTATTGGAATTACCTAGGCAGGCGGCCCAATTCCTCCCTCAGTCCCGTACCTTCTCGTTTTCTCCCCCCCTCCCTTTTCCTTAAATAAGCTCAGCAACGCATTTGCAACCCTCTTTGGTTGTGTTGATGTCCATTGCGGCGATGACTACTTACCATTAGGTAGCTCGACTGTTCGTTTGCCGAGTTATTCCATAAAAAAGGTACTTATTAGCTTTGAAACCATGTCTAGGTATACTTATTTTGAGTTTGTCTCATAAAATACGAATGTCTTTTTTATTTTCGCTTTGTGTAAATGTATCTAGAGTAATCATGACCAAATTGCATTAGGTACGAGTACCTTGTAAAGAAAATATTATATAAAGTTCTGACTCATACCTATCGTTCAATTATTTATTTCGGTGGTTGTAAATAAGAGTGAACACATTAATACGTACCTGCGCAGTAAAGGCTGGGACACACAGTCACACAAGTCAGCCAACTGCAAAGAAAAGAAAAATATTTTTGTTAGAACAAAGTACAAAGCAAATACGTAGCTGAATAAGGCCGTTATAATAGGTAAAGTCTGACACGACCCGTTACTTTTTCCGAACGGCGGAAGTCCATGAAGGTTTTAAGACGATAAATAACTACTTCTGTCAGGCGAAAAACCCGGGTAGTTTTAGTAGGTATGGAATCCAAGACGGAGTCCAACGCGCCCCGTTGACTCCTCCGATCGGCAGAATTCCATGAGTCCCACGCGATGAAAATGGACTACTACAGTTCATCCTATGAACTGTCACTGGTGCGTGGTGCAATTGATTAACTAAGTTTGAAAGCTGCCGCAATTACTTAGGATTGGTACATGCGCAAGTTACTGTGCATCGTCTGCAGCGGCCTTATTATAAAGGGGTTAAAAGTCTTAGCTTGGAATTACTTTTTAGTGTGTAAGTAATTGAAATAAAAGTCAATTTACAATTGAAAAAAAGTACATACTATTATTTCCGTTTCTTAAAAACCATCTGACGTTATGTTATTTTTTTATACTATAAAAAGCCACCTGATAGAAAGTGGTAACCGCAGCCAATAGACGCCAGAAACACACATAGTATTCTGTGTTATGTTTCCGGAGAAGGAAAGGGACCCTTTGGCTTAAGAGGATAGTATCCGCTTCGCGCCCCATACAAACGCAGTTTGGCCCTTGCTTGAATTTTAAACAATGAAAGTCATTGAAATTTTGCAGTAACAATCTTATCATTAATATACGTGTTTCTGTAATATAAAATTTCATTTCAATATACGGTTAAAAAGTTACACGAGCTCAAAGATTGGCAATTTTCGTTGAAAAACGGCCCAACTTTATGCTAGTATTTCTCGACAATGTATCAATACAGAAACATTCTGATTCGAAGCAAACCCAGATAATATAGTGAATATTTTTTTACAAGATTTTTTTTTGTACATATTAGCAATATTATAGGAGTAATCTCCAAAATTCGGAACATACGAAATACGCGTGAAAATGTTGTTGTTTCTCCTCTCGGGCACGCGTTCGCATCGCGAGGGATAGAGACAGCGATAACTGTGCAACATTGTTGCGTTCGCGAGGGACACTCCTCTTAAGGGGCATAACTCGTCCCTCGACAGGATCACTAAGCGCATTGCCATCTAGAAATCTCAGTTGTTAAGTTCTTGTTCCGCCGTCTTTCTGTCCGTGTGTATCACCGTCCATATCATGCTCGTAGGATTATTGTTTGTGACGGCCTGATCTCCGTACATTACGGATTTACGTGCCGCGACGTTTTTATTGACGTTACGGTAACGTGACGTATGTGTTTATATTACCTGTCTGCTTATTGACGTGAATGATAATAATGACATACCATACTATCACGCCTGTATTCCCCGAAGGTTTAGGCAGAGGTTGACTAATAAATAAGTATAATATTATATTAATTTCTGTGTGACTGCCTCGTTAGTCTAGTGGTCCCAAGCGTGACTGCTACGCAAGGGGTCTTGGGTTCGATTTCCAGGTTGAGCAGAGTGTTATTGGGTTTTTCTATGAAATTCCCCGTAGCAGCTCGGAGTCTGGATTTGTGCCCGGTTAATGGCAATAAGCTCGCCCCCTATTACATGGAACCTAAACATTCCGGCGAAATGTGGGTGTACATTAGTACACCTCTGCCTAACCCTTTGGGGAATACAGGCGTGATGGTATGTATGTAATTTCTGTAAATAGAGGATCTATTTACAGAAATAAATATCATTGATGGGCGAATGATCTTTAGTCTCTGAAAATTCAAAATACAATGTGCTCCTGAATCTAGTGACCTTGGTCATCAAAAACCCAAAATAAAGGGAATTAGCCCAAGACGAATCAATCTGCCTTAACATACGTGGTTTGTGGATAGAGACGTCACAAGACTATAAAAACGTAATCATTGTTTTCCTTATTTTATTTATTTTCCTGTTGAAATACAATAAAGCAATCCGCGACATTTTCAGCCATTTAGGTAATTAAAAGCCATTTTGTCAATTTGTTTTCTGCTTTGTTGTGCTAAGGAAAATAATGGACTTAATTATTTTTAATTCATCACATTTGATGTCATCAAAAAGCCGAATAATTAATGATTCGTTGAGTACTTTAAATAATAATTAACTTCAGAGTAAAAGAAAACCGATTTCAAACGTTTTGTGGTGACTTTTCGTTCCGGAACGTAAATTTATATGCGACCAACTAGTATATTTTATCAGGAAAATAAAAGAAAAATCTAAGTAGAAATCAATAAAATTAACACAATTTTTGTTTACCTCATTCAAATTCGGGTTACCAGACTTCACACACCGTCAAGAAAATCTCTCAGGCATGCAGCTTTCCTCACGATGTTTTCCTTCACCGTTTACGCGCGTGAATATTTATTTATTCGAAAAGTCAGTGGCCTTGGATTTGAACTCGAGACCTTTGAGGTAGCAGTCCAACGGTCATATAACTGCACACTAACATAGTTAACAATAGCGGCGGTAGCCTAATGGCTAGGGCGTCGGACTTGCGATCATGTGGTTGCCGGTTCGAACCCCACCCATTGCACTACCGACGTGAACCCACTCGTAACACAAGCATTTAGCTTAGCACGAGGGGTTAACAAGAATACTAGTAATGTGTGAACCACATTGCTAGTAAGCTTTTTTTTTAAATAAAAAAAAAAAAAAAAAAACCAGATCCATGATTCAAATCTTACTTTTTTACGTCTTTTCACTAGCAGAACAAACGCTAAGATTTATAACTACCCCCTTTATTCACTCGCAGTGCTCGACGGCTTGTTAGGCTTGTTTCCTCCGTGTAATTTATGTTAAGGGTGAATTTACATTTAGCCTGATGACCTTCCGTGTGTGAGGAGGATTTTCCTTAGATGTAGAAAAAATGGGAATAATATGGTGAGTTTGTAAGGTTCATTTATCTCCATAAGTAGGTATTTTCCATTGGAAATATATGGGAAATACTCGAGGCTTTTTAATAAGTACGCGAATCAATCTAACTGCTTCATTAGTCTAGTGGTCCCAAGCGCGACTGCGACGCTAGAGGGCCTGGGTTCGACTCGCAGGTCGAGCAGTGTTATTGGGATTTCGGAGTCTGGATTTGTATCCGGTTAATAGTAATAGGCTCGCACCCTATTACATGGGACCTAAACATACCGGCGAAATGTGGATGTACAGTCGCCAGCAGGTCAAGGTATACAAAACTGTCAAATTTCTCCAAATGATTTTAAACCTCAAATTTTTGAAGATAAAGTTCAAAATCAACTGAGAAAATTTGACATTTTGTGGTAACTTGATGTGCGGCCAGCACATCGTCCGTACGTAAGTACACCTCCGCCTATACTACTGACTTGATTTCCTTTTGTAAGCATATCCATACTAACATCATCGTTTGAATTCTTTGAACAAATATAGCTCACCCAATTTAGATCACTGCTTAGGTTTATTTATAATGCTTTCAATTCCAGATACACACGTGGAACCTCTGACGTCAGCAGTGACGTCTAACAACAGCATATGACCTTAACATTGTCACGAGGGATATGTCAACAACACCCTTATAAATTCAGGCGTACACTAGTTTATTAATAGATTGACATGTATAGGATAATAAGAAATTCTTACAAAAATACCGTCACATTCGGATATATTCGTTTTTGGATAAAAGATGTCACTTTCAGTATATCCATTGACAAGTGACGTAGATAGTTTTATCAATGAAGTATAGAGTATTTGTTACTGAATTAATTTTTGGATCTTCTTGTTTTGTTTTTGTTTGCTCCTATTACATAGGTATAGGAACTGATAGCCAAGGGATATGACTATTGAACTGCCAAGTCATAGGTTTCGAGTTCCAATTCTAAATACGACGCCTCTGATTTTAATTAAGTAATTAATTTATTATTGACCTTCAACACAAGGTACATACAATACATGATTTATTAAAAGTACAAGGTTATTTATAAAAGGTGTGTTCTTCTTATCAACCTATACATTGCATGCACTTATAATCTAGGCGACAATTTGAAATTATCGGAATCATGTACTCATAATAATCACTTGCTTAAACGGTGAATGAAAAAACCAACTTAAGGAAACCTGTGCTTGAGAGATTTTTGTCAGCGGCATGTGAAGTCTGTCAACCCGCAATAGACTAGCGTGGTGGATTACAACCTCTGCCTAATCCTTACGAGAACGCAAGCGCGATGATGGGTGGTGTAGAATTAAAACAAGGCTTTCTGCAGTCAATGCGAATGAGGTTTGTGTTTGTTAACAAATAATTTATTTTATACTTACTTACAATAGCCAAACCTATTTATGCCTCAGAGCGCTTGGTGCTTATATACACAAAATACCTCTAACAATGATCATACACAACACATACGGTTCCACCATAAACGAAAACAATTCCCAACACAAAACAAAAAATTCACAGAAAAAAAATCCCGCAATAATTACCCAAAAGTCGTCATAAATTCTCACCGCAAATATTAACAAAGCGTTGTATGCTCTCGTAAATTCTGTTAGCCATATTAAATGACAGTTCAATAGCAAAATGTACGCCATTAAAAACACATTAGGGAACGAATCAGCGGAGCTTTATAGGTCATTAACCCGCCATGTATTGTAACCGTCCAAAGGGTTGATTTGCGTATGTACCATTGGGGAAGTCGCTAAGATTAACTGGTTTATTAGTAGTAGTGCCTTGCGTGAATGGGTCGGTACGACCGGGGAAGTACTACTCATCCACAGAATATCGACGTCAAGTTCTTAACAGTATGCATACTGTTGCGTTCCGTACTCTAAGTGATGAGCGCCGGAGGCCTAATTCCTCCCTCAGTCCCCTTCCTTCTCCCTTTCTCCTGTCCCCTTCCTTTTCCTTTAATAAGCTCGGCAACGCATTTGTAACTCCTTTGGTTTTGCAGATGTCCATGGGCGGCGACGAATACTTACCATCAGGGCCCCCAGACAATGCCACATCTTCATTATAGATGACGAAGTTAGATATCCGAAATGTATGGATTTGACATAATTTCATCATGTGACATATCGAAACATTATGCCAATTCCATACATTTCAGATTAAGAATTAAACGAAGTTACATACTTCGTTTTCGATATAGAAATGTAACATTGTCTAGGCCCCCAGGTAGCTAGCGTGTTCTGTAAGGACGGGTGTTAAGTGAAATCAAAACGATGTTGATTGTTGTACGTTACGTTTATTAATGAATCGCTACTCCTAAATGATACAATATATATTCTTATAAACTAATGATTAATTACTACGTCACACGCCCTATTAAAAAATGAAAAAAAAAGTAAAATATAAAAACTTTTTTTTTTTTTTGATTATACATAAACATGATTGGATATATTAAGAAGATTAAACAATTATAATTATATTATTTGTTATACAATCAATAATATGGTATAATATAATGTAGTATCAAATATATTTTTTAATACACTTACAAGCTAAACAATAAACAATGTCGTCCGTACAAAACTTAATTTGACACCGTACAATAACAAACTAAAGTGTTACAGAAACATTCATCTTATTCATTATAAAGTCTAGTTCTGTTTTTATGAATAGTTTTTTCTTTTCCCTTAACCAAAATAACAACATTTGGAGATACTTCCTTAACCACTGAAAATGGACCTAAATATAGTGGTTCGAGTTTGTTACAATTCTCGTTTTTAACTAATATTAAATCTCCAGTTTTATATGTAATAGGCATGATGACGGTAAGCAAGAATTACTAAAATATTATGTTCATATACTGAAATATAATTCATATGTTTAGAAAAGAATATTTATTTTTATTTATAAGACGGGATTATTAATTTATTTGATAAAATAAAACTACAAAATACACAAGTCCGCCATGTTCAGTTGAACACCAATCAGATTCAATTACGTCACATCTATGTTGAACTGTCGCTGTCACGTAAATTTCGTACGAATTTCGAAGATCTCCGCGCTTAAAATTGTTTATTATGTATTTCCTAATTGTATATTACTTAGCTTTTGTCCTACAACTTGTGTAAGAACTTATTAAGTAATGGAACAAGGGTTTACCAAGGCAAACAGCTCTAATTTGCCCAGAGTTGATTTGTTAATGCTGGGGCAATTCCTGGTATGATATTAAACAAAGACTTCTGTTCAGCAGAATTTAGAAATGTTAAAACTACAATGTAAGTATTATTTATTATTATTTGTATTATACCTACTATAATTAAAAAAATTAAATCACTTTTAAAAAGCACAGCTTCGTATGTTTAGTTTTAATAATGTTTTGATTTTATAAAATATGCTTTCCTATCGATTTCGTTGTTTAAGATCCTCCAGGCCATCTTATGGGGACGACGCGATTAGCTACGTTCAGTTAAAACGCGATGGAAATCTATGTACTTATAGTTAAATCAAACATCTGCCCAGAACACAAGGTCCACGCGAAGTTATATGCAGTGACGTTAATAGTTGACGAAGTAAAGGAAGAAGTTTTATCGGTAGAATGCCATGACTGTGTTGCCTCACAAGGAGGCTGCAAACATGCTATTGCATTTCTCATGGGGGTCCATTGTAAGAGTGAAGAACCGATTATTCAAGTAGGTAATTTACGATCAATTCGGCGAGGCTCAGGCTCAGTCAGTGTCTCACCTCGTAACTTACTTGAATAATTGATTAAAAATTTAATGTAATAAAGAAAATCTATCGGGTAAAATCTCTCGAGCTATCTATGAACTTTATTTTAGTAAATAAAACATGATGTCAAATCATTTTCGGTTTTATTATTTTAAGAATAAAACCGAAAATGGAAGATAAAATTACAAAAAAAGAGGTATCTTTGTGAATTTATTCTATCGAGCCAACTTTATCAAATCGTGTTTCCCTTGTATGTGTTCCCTAGAATATATACTCAACAATATAAATTTATTTTCTCAGATTTTAATTTTACTATTTACTACTTAAAAAATTAGTTTTTAAAACATTTTTATGTGGGCTTTGCAGTACCACCCGGCCTTAATCTCCTATTGTATACGATGTCAAACTCAAAACATAGAAGTGACGTCATAAGCAGACGCCATGACACCAGGGACCGTTTTCGCGCTAATTTAAAAACATTGAATTAAAATCGCATTTTTGTATCAAAAACCTTTTTTAATTGCAGAAAAAAAATATTTTTCGGAAATAGTATATACATTAGAATATTTTAGATCAGTTTTTGAAAATCAGTCATCATGCCTATTGGATTTATACTACTATCATATTTACTTTTTCTGACCATTTTAGAATTGATAAGATTGCTTTTTGCATCCATTTGAGACTTCTGTAAACGATATTTTAATTCAACAGCATAATTATCAAAATTATAAATCGGGTCTATTGTTGTAGTTAGGTTGGAAGGTATGTTACATTGTTTTCCGAACACTAGTTCATAAGGTGTAAATTTTGTATTCGAATGTACTGAAGTATTATATGAGAAACACCAGTAGGGTACCCATGAACTCCATTCCTGTGTTTGACTGTTAACTTGCATTCTCAAATAAAAAGTTAAATGTTTATGACTATTTTCTAGTGACCCTAAAGTTTGATGATGGAAAGCTGTAGACTGTAAATGACTTATTTGCAAAATTGTACATACCTCTTTCATTACGGTGTTGACAAACTCGGTACCTCTGTCGCTTACTATCTCTCGGGGAATGCCATATCTAAGTATAAAATTATTTACCAGCGTTGTGGCTACCGTACGCGCATCCTTACTTGCTATCGGATACGCCTCAACATATTTGGTGAGGTCACACTGAAGCGTTAAAATGTAGTTGTAGTTATTATCTCGGGGTAAGGGACCTACTAGATCTAAATATATTTTATCGAAAGCTGAATTTCCACAATCCGTTATAACCATGGGCTCTTTTACTGTATTTAAATATTTGAAACGTTGGCATTTGGTACATTTATTTACAAAATTAGTAACATCGCGCTCTAATCCACTCCAAAAATATTTTTTACGTATATTGTTCAACATACGTCTTATCCCTGCGTGTCCACTAGTGGGAAGAATATGATAATCGTTTAAAATAACTCTTTTTGTATCGTCGTCAATAATTTTTTTACGCCTTTTACTACGCATAAGCGGGGTCCGGACCACTTAGGCGATTTATTTATATATTGAGCTAGCTCTTTAATTATTCTTACGTTATTTTCATCTCTAATTATATATAAAGTATGTATTTTTAAATCGGCACAAAATAATTCCATTTCTCTCACAGAGACCGCTCGTGTACGCTGTGATTGAGTAAATAGTTTTACATATATAGTGTGCTCTGACGACGAATACGCATAATCACCATTCTCTAAAGACACATATTTTTTTACATTCATCCATTCTTTTTCACTCACAAATACCAATTCCGTGTAATCCTTCGGTAGTTTTAACATTTCTACAACTCTCGGATGATCAGTCCAATCGTTTTTAGGAATATTAGCCACCGAAGTATGATTACCAGAATTTTTCTCAAGCTCCCTTCTCTTCGCTCTCGTAAGTACAGATATAATGTGTTCATTCATCGACCGTAATTCTTCACAAGTCATTTCTATGCGTGACAATGCATCTGCAGCTACATTATCACGCCCTTTTACGTAAACCACTTTATAATCGTATTCCTCAAGTAACAACCGAAATTTTAATAATCTACTAGAAGGATCTGTCAAATTATACAAAAATACCAAAGGCCTATGATCCGTTTCTATTATAAATCGTCTTCCGTAGAGATAGGGCCTAAAATATTTCACCGACCAAACTATTGCTAACAATTCTTTTTCAATTGTAGGATACCTGCACTCGGCCTTGTTTAAGCTACGGCTGGCGTAGGCAATTGGCCTACGATCGGCATTACACAAGACTGAACCTATAGCGTAACCTGACGCATCGGTTTGTAGAATAAAGGTATTACTGTCATCAAACAATGGATATTGCAATACAGGAGGCTTTACCAAACAGTTTTTTAACATGAAAAATGATTTCTGGCAGTTTTCATCCCAATTATAAATTACGTTTTTACGACACAAGTTGTTTAGTGGTATGCACATTTCGGCAAAATTTGGAATAAATTTCCTATAATAATTAGAAAATGCTACGAAACGTTTAAGTTCGTCAGCGTTTTTAGGAACTGGATAGTTATTTAAAGCTTTAATCTTTTCTGGATCAGGTCTAATACCGTCGGCCGATACAATATGACCTAAATACAATATTTCTTTTCTAAGGAAATCGCACTTGTCCGGATTTAATTTCAAATTTACTTTCCTTAGTCTAGTCAAAATATCTAATAAATTTTTATTGTGCATATCTAAATTTCTTCCAAAACAAATTAAATTATCTAAATATATAAAACACTTGTCATAATTCAATCCTGACATTGCTACTGTCATTAAACGTGAGAAAGAACTGGGACTTGTTTTTAACCCCATGGGCATACGGGTCATCTGATACTGTCCGGAGGGTGTTGTGAATGCAGTATACTTTCTACTGTCTGAATCTAATTTTGCCTGATAGTATGCTTGTGTTAAATCTAACTGTGAAAAATATATTGCCCCAGAAAGTGAATCTAATATATCGGTTATATTAGGGAGAGGAAATTTATCATCCATTATGCGGTCATTTAATTTCCGAAAATCAACAACCAAACGCCAACTTTTATTGTTATTCTCTAGTTTTTTAGGTACAAGTAGCACTGGACTAGACCACTCACTACTCGCGGGTTCTATAATACCATTAGAAAGCATTTTTTTAATCTGATTTTCGATTTCATTTCGCTGTGAAAATGGTAACCGATATTGTTTAATATAAACTGGATCCGAATTGGGTTTCAACTGAATTTTTTGTTCGTAAAGATTACAAGTGCCTAATTTATCCCCTGGTAAGTAGAATACATCGGCAAATTTTGCACAAATGTTTTGTATACTTATTGATTCTTCTTTGTTCAAGTGCTGTAATTTTATCAACGATAGTAATTTCCTAACTCTTTCTCCGCTTAAATTTTGCTTTTCGAATGAACAAATATTATAATTAGATAAATGATCAATGTCAGGTTTAAAGTAATTAAGTTGAACTTCTGTTTCACGTGTATTTAAAATTTGTATTAAGATCTTCCCCTCTTTAGGTTGACAGATACTTCCAGCAATAAATACGCCCTCGCATAATTCTCTCGGAAATACAACGCAAGCCTCACTCTCAAAACAATGAATCTGAAAAATTTTTTCACACCTTGGCGGTACTGTAATAGATATATTTTTGCCTAATTTTCCTAATTCTAAACCGATTGTAACCGAACTATCGCATTCATTTATCGTTAACGTGTTATATTCATAATTTAAAACACAATTATATTTCTTTAAAAAATCTTGGCCAATTATACCGTCTTGCATACAAGGCAAATTTCTTAGAACATAAAACTTATGTTTAATTTCTTTTCCACCTACGGAAAGTGGTATGTAAACATAACCATCGGTGGTCGATTTGCCACCAATACCATTAATGGTTATGTATTCTGAGTGCATTGGAATATTCCAGTCTCTAATTGCATCATATTTCACCACTGACAAAGAGGCTCCTGTGTCAACTAGCATTCTATATTTGGTATCGAATATTGTCAATTCTATGAAGTTATTATAGTTACAAGTAAAAATAAAGTTAGGATCGAAAAAACTCTAAATCAAAATTTTGATTGCTTGTCGACGCGCCCTGAATTTCATTTTCCGATTGATCTAGTAAGTAAGTATTATGCCCGTTGTTGCGATTATAGTTCCCCGAATTTGTTGCCTGGCCGTAATTATATCCACGTCCTCGCGAATTGTTGACAAAAGTTCTACCGCGACCTCGGTAAAAAGTCCTTAAAGGTACCTCGTTTCTCGGAGGTGGTGGCGGGTTTGACCTAGAATTATGATTTGGAATATAAACACGACCTCTGCTATGTCCTCTATAAAATTGAGTGTACTTACCTCGATTTTGAGTCATAAAGACTGTCTCCGACGATGGGTTACCTTGATGCGCCCGTTCCTCATCTTTAGCTGCGCGTATAACATCTTTCAGTTCTGAGTAATCTCTAGCCGCTAAAATAGTACTCAATCGACTATTTCTCAAACCATCTGTAAACCGCTGAATAGCTAGTTTTTCATTTACAGGCCTAAATATTTTATAGGCATCTTCTTTTCCATCAGCTTGAGATATAGTCAATTCAACAAATAAGTCCTCAAGTTTCTTACCAAATTCCTCAATGCTCTGGGATCCTTGTCTAGACTGCAATAGCTCCAACTGAAGCGCCGTGGCAGACTGTTTAGTCAGCAAATTATTTTTCATGTCCTTTATAAGATCTGTGGAAGAATTATAGTTAGATGCCAAACGTAATTTGGCATGTCGGGATAAGCGAGTTTTAAGAACAAAAGATATTAATAATGGTTCATGTTCCTTTTTAATGTTTTGGCTATAAAATTCAATCGCATCTATTAATTTTTTCGTACATTCTTCCTCTCCTGTCATCACAGGTAGAAGAGAAGATGCAGTTTTCATGTCAAACTCAGTCATGGTGTTTACAGTACTCTGTTCGTTTTCTAAACAAAAATTCTGGATTTTTTGATAGTCTGATTCTATTTCCTCACAAACAACCAAAATATACTTTAACTCCTCCTGCTTAATATAACCTTTCGACACATTGACATCCAATTCTCTACGACATATAATATATTTATCATATAACTCATTCGCTTCTAAATATTTTTGCTCTAACAACTTTTTTGTTCTCTTTATCTTACTAGTTTTTACTAAATTTATTTTAATATTTTTAATTATTTTATGAATTTCTATTAAACCAGACATTTAACCTTTTAATCATACATAACATGATCATAAATAAAAGAGAAAACAAACTAAATCTTAACTAAAATACCTTTGTCCATGCTTTTGTAACACTTTTCAACACTTCACTCACTTTCACTTTTTTTTTTTTTTTTTTTTGTTACACATGAAGACTCAATGCTCGATGTTTGCCTTTGTCCAGCCGAGTTATCCCTCTAGGCTAAACGTTTTGGATACTGGACTCCTTGCTCCTTGGCTCACGTCTTGGGCCAGAACGCCTGAAAGCATTCCTGGCTATTTCCGCTCGCATCCAGCCTACGTGGCAGCGTCTATATAGTTTGTATATTCCAAATACAACTCCACCAACCAGGATGATCAACATCACCCCCAGTATTAAGTTAGTTACTGATTGACTTTGATGCAGCTGCGCAACATCAGCCGTTTACGCCACCTGCGGCGTTTTGCGCGATCACAATTTCTTCCTTACTTTGTGGTTTTCCCATTTTTGAACGTAAAATGCACCAAACTTATTACTTTGTCCGAACAATAACGCAATCTAATATTTAATGCCATGATGTCACTAAGCGATCTGCTAAGCCCGGAATTTGATACCGAACCTTAAATGGCAGGGTCGCCATGTAAGGACGGGTGTTAAGTGAAATCAAAACGATGTTGATTGTTGTACGTTACGTTTATTAATGAATCGCTACTCCTAAATGATACAATATATATTCTTATAAACTAATGATTAATTACTACGTCACAGTTCGTTTACCGAGTTAAAACAAAAACAATAGCATATCGCGACAAGACAGTATGTCTGTATACTCTTGGTTATATGTTATATCCTTTGATTGAATAACTATTCGCTAATTGTTAGCGGTCTAAGCGGGACTGCTACGATTTAGGTCTTGACTTCGATTCACAGATCGAGCAAAGCGTTATTGGATTTTTCAATGAAATTCGCAATAACAGCTTGAAGTTTGAATTTGTACATGGTGCAATAGGCGATCCTCCTATTACCTTAGACCCACGGAGGAGAGAAAAACTAAACCTAAACAAACCGGCAAATTATGAATGTGCATTGGTACACCTCTGCCTAAACCTTTGGGGATTGAAGGCACATGCTGCCTATATGCCGAACGAGTATATATATTAGTGGTAAAGTACCAATTCTCAACCGCATCTGGATTAGTCAGATTAAAAAAAAGTATAAGCGAATTGACGTCCATCTTTATTAAGTCGTTTAAAAAGGTTATCACATCTTATAAACAATTTTTTTGGCTTTTAATATACAAATTGAAAGAGATAAAGCTTTTATCTCGCTATTTCAACAAATATATTCCCAACACAAAAATGTCAACCTACGTCATTACGTATAGTGTTTCTGATCTGCTGTGACGTCACGTGTATTGGGTTCGACTGCATCAGACCATTTGTGAGGTCCCCGGAGACAGTACTGACAGGATAGTGACGTTGTTCGATATATGTTTTTCGGCTATATATTTTGTTCTTTTTAAAGATTCAGGAGTATAGTTGGACCTCATTTGATTTCTTTTGACAGATTTTTTCGACCAAATGTGTCAATTCTTGAGTTAAGCCACTTTTGTTCTTCGAAAATATCGGGATTGTCGATGGTAGTGATGGAAAATACTAGACGTGCCGGTTTTACTCACTAAAAAGGTTTTAGTGGCGAGAGATTTCATTTACTATAACTAACTTAAACTAGAAAGTTTAACAAGATGAAACATGCACCAAAGTTTTAGTTAGACTTCTAGCAATACAACTGTGAAAACATCATCCATCATCATTCTATGTTGTAAGTTTTTGCGTGATGCGAGTACAAACATAGACAGACAGAAAAAAAAATCAAAAAAAATTTTTTGGCTTTCTGTAGCCCCAATAAAGATAGAAAAAGAAAGAAAGTTAGGTAGGTATATTATAGACACCGGCCTTATACAACTTTATTTTATATAGATTGCAAGCTCTCGAGTAAAAATCCCTTTGCATAGAGTTTTTTTTTTTATAAAGTAAACCTCAAAACAAATACAAGAATATCTATTTACCGCAGTCTATTTTTAAACTCAAATCTCTCACTTCTCGTTTCAGATCAGTACCGCGGCGTCGTCTAACTACCGTTTGATAGCTACCTCCCTGCCCACCCTAATTGGATACTCGTTTGGCCACCAGCATGCCAAACCAACTGCAGTATTTATGATTTATATGTTGTGTGTTTGTTTCTCTAACTGAATTTTGGAGAAGAATTTTTCCATTGACTTTGATTTTCGGGAAAAGCCAGACGATGGCCGCAAAAAACCCTGAACCGAGAGGAGTGGAAGGAAAGTATGGCGGCCTTTGCCTAGCAGTGGGACGATAATGGCTGAAAAAAAATGGATAGACAATGTTTTGAACTATGAAAAGTTACTAACAAAGAAACTTAAAAAAAGAGATCATCATCCTCTTAGTCATTTTACAATTATGTTGGGGCTGGCTAGCAGTCGAACCATATGCGTCTGAATATCTGGATTTTACACGAAAAGACCTCCGCCACCCAATATCTGGACAACCTTTTTATTCAAAGGATAGATCGTCGGACTTTTTGAGTTTCTTACTTCTAACGATTGTCATAGGTGTTCGTTTGACAACCGGGACCGACCGCTTTACGTGGTCTCCGTGTCTCGGAGGGATAATTTAATTCTGCAGTTAATTCGGTGAAGGAAAAATTATGAAGAAACATGCATGCCTTAGAGGTTTGGGACATTGGGCATGTGGAATCTTTCAACCTGCAGTAGGTTAGCATAGTGGGCAAATGGTAGACTATAGCTTAACAATCTCATTCTAACACAAGAACTGTGCCCAGTCGTGGGTTGATAACAAAAGATAATGTTGTATGAACACCGCAACAAAAAAAAACGAGGTTAACCTAATAATTTCACAACAAATTCGACATAAAATAATTGTAAAAGTTGTGACAAATAGGCAGTGTAACAGGCCACGCGACCGTTACAATTGAGCCTTGTATCATCGGCTCAATATAAATGACAAAACTTTTTCACAGTTACAGCCCGTTTATACAGACATTAGGACAAATTGGAATTGTTTGTGGAGCTCGGTTGCAGGACACAGAGTAGGGAGAAGATAGAGTGATCATGGCCTGCACAATAGAAAGGAATTAAGTTTTATTCTCATGTAAATGTTAACCAAAAAAATTACATGAGTATTACACATCTGCCAAACCAAATCCTAATTTCGAAAGTTTTAGACTGAGAGGTGATAGTATTTACATTTATAACTATACCAATACGAGCAAAAAATAACATCGATTCGGACCTTTCGCAAAAAAATAACATCACCTACCATAAACATACAATTTCATGTTACATTCCACAACTACCCACCAATTTCTTTCACCAAAAATATCTTGAACAAAAACGTTTTTACTTCCCAAGACTTCCTTTAGCAGTATAGGTCTTTACGGGCTTACCTCAGGCCTCAGGGTAGATTGTATGGCTTTTATGACGTCACTTGATAGCATTTGCTATCCCACGTGATCTTCGAAACGCGCCAGCCGTGTCGAGCCTCCTAATATCCGATGTATTATGTTAGAACAGTCACTAAATTCGACGCTATGGAGCAAAAAAACTAAGCTTTATCCGGATCACATTTGGATAAAGTGCGGACTATAATATGGAATAAGACTTCTGTGTGCAAATTTTATCTGTTAGACTTCAGAAAAAAGAGTTCAGTCAGATATGTGCCAAATGTCATCCAAATTCGGTCAGCCATTTTTGAATAATGCAAACGTACCTACATACATAAAAATATTCATACTTCACTTCAGGATAAATTATATATTAGTTTTTTTTAAGTATAATGAGGAATTTTCTCCTGAGTTTTAACGTTAGTAGTAGGAACTTGAATACTCGGATGTAGTGAAATATACAAAACTTTGGGTTTTTTTATTAATTTGTCATTAGGTAAGTCGTATCAAACACGCGATCCGTTTCGCAGAAGCTACGGTCGACCACTGTATCAATCGAGCCATTTCATTTTAATTAAAGAATTGAAAACTATATTTTAAACTAAGTGGCAGCTAGTGAAAAGGGTCCTATTATTAACATTATCGTCCAAATATATGTGAGAATTAACTTCATTCGCTTGGGTAATTGCACACAAGTTTGCACGTTAGCTTCATTTTGGTGTGACATTAACTGGTTAACTTTAACGCAAACCGCAAACGTGTTTACGTGCGTTTGTTAATTGATACGGAGTAACTGTAGGTAATTAGGTACCCAAGGTGTTAATACTGTTTTAGTTTGTGTAAAGCCCTCTTTACACCATTGAAATAATAGCTCAAAGCTCACGTACTTATTACACTCCTAAAACTTAATATTGCTTTCTTCTTTGATTCCTGTTCTTTTCTTTACTTTCTTAAAATAAAGTGAGAATAAGATAAACACAATATAAAAAATTACACAAGATTATAAATTCATGCTTACTTTAATGTCCAATAATCAGAATCACTACATAGTATAAAACAAAGTCGCACCCCGCTGTCTGTCTGTCCCTATGTTTTCTTAGATCTTTTAAACTACGCAACGGATTTTGAAGTGGTTTTTTTAATAGCTAGAGTGATTCAAGAGGAATGTTTATATGTATTCCTAATACATACATATTATTGTACAGAAAAGTCGAGAAAACTAGCGGGCGAAGCCTTGAGCGGAAAGCTAGTTATTCATAATTTGTTATTCACAAATAGATTGTGTTCTAAGAGTTTGTTCTATATTAAACAATACAATTAAAAATATACCTACGTATCGTCCCCACAAAAAGGCACAAAACACCACTAAAGCTAACTTGAACAACACAAGTACTACTTTAAACTCAGTCTGCGGTTCCCAACCTTAGATTTATCATTTCAAAGGCGCAAACTTTGAAGACTTCCTAAATGTTTCACAAGTCACTCCCCCGCAGTAAACTCGTGGATATTTCTGTGGTTCAACAAGGATTGTTCGAGAAAAGTTTGTTGTATGGATCCAACCTCGAGATACCCTGACCTTGATTATTATTAGATGCTTTATAATATCTTGTTGCCATAATGTTCCCACTGCTGGGACATAGGCCTCGTCTCCGTGAGAGGGATATGATCGTAGTAATCCACCAGGTGGGCTCAGTGCGAGTTGGAAAATGTAATATGTCTTCGATTTTTTTTTCCGGCTTCCTCACTATGTTTTCCTTCACCATTTTGGGAGCAGTGGTAATGAAATAATTTACACAAAATTAAGCGCCTGTCTGCCATCGAACCCATGACCACTCGTAAGTCGCGACCACCCGTTACCACTGGGCCACCACCGCGCACTAATTGTTATTGTCGAACTTATGTTTGGTTTGGCATCCAGTGCTCAATATTTATTATACATAAGAAACAATCCCCGTTGCAGCAATAGTCCATGGTGATGATCATGGCATACCTATCAATATCAGACTATGTATATGCAAAGTTTCATGTGCTATTAACAGTTGAGGAGTCACCTGGCCCAGCGTCATGTTAATTTTAATGTATTGTCAGAACTGACATAGCATGATAATTTCAATGTCGGAAGTGGAAAGGAAGCGGGCATAGTTCAGTTTGCAAGATTTGACTTCAATAAACCAACATTGTATGTCATAACATTGCTCGACCTGGGAATCGAATCCAGGACTTGTGGACCCAGGAATCGTGGGTGTACAGTGGGTTATAACTGTTACCCGACCCACCGCGACCCCGCCGTCCCACCTAGGGTGGGTCAAGTAACAGCTATAACCCACTGTACGTTGATAAACTTTTGCCTAATCCTTCGGGCAGTAGAGGCGTGATGGTATGTTATAAAATGATGTTGTTTGTTTTCTATCTTAGAAAAAAGAAAAGTCAAACAGCAGCACAACTCATAATAGATGAAATATGTTATCAAAGCGTGGGTTTTAATATAATAGTTAAACAATTTTATCTCACACACGGCAAAACTTGCGTGGGAAGTATAGAAAGGCATTTCCGTACAGAAAGTTTCTGTTGAAGACGTGTATAAACACTATTAGAGGTATTTAACAATATAACTATTTTTGTATTGCGTCAAATATGTTTTTATACGTGACCGTTGAAGACGCACATGACTTAGAAGCGGAAATGTACTTAGAGATCACTTTATAAGATAAATATCGATTCTGTGTAGGTTGGTATCGTATTTTTTTTTAGAATAGTGACTTACTTACTTTTCTACAAATCAGTGTAGTTGTCATAGGAGCAGCTGCTGAGTGTGAGGTGGTAGGTTCGAGTCCCAGGTCGAGTAATGTTATATTTTGGGTTTTCCATTAAGATATGTGTATGAAAAGATGTATGAATGTGGAAGAAGCGAAAGAGATATGCAAGAGTCGTAGCAAGTGGCAGTCCATAGTTTCCGCCTACCCCTGTGGGAAAAAGGCGTGAGTGTATATAAATGTATGTAAATGTATATATATTTAGCGGGCAGCTCGGAGTTTTAATTTCTGCTCGGTTAGTTGCAATAGGCTGCCTTTCTGGCAATAATACAAAGTCCAAATTATAAAATAATTATATTTATTTTGAAGATTTTTATCATAAATCTATCACGATCTCGTTTGGTTTTATTTTAGTACTAAAACTAAAAACAACGCAAAAACTAAAGTATATCAGATACCTGTTACGCAAATATTGAAAAAATCACATCGACTCAGCCAATATTTGTCTTTTAAATTCAATATCATAATCCGAAGAGTATTTCCAATTTCAAAATTCAATATTTAAGTTCGAAAACCCAATATTTACTTATTTCTAAGTCTGTCTTAGTTTCAGCCTAACTTTACAGACCACGTAGAGACCTTTCATAACCGCGACTGAAATAAATCTAGCAGGCGTGATTAAAATTTTTAGTCCGAAAAAAAAATTGGCTAAAAATTAGGCTAGAAAAAATGATGAATAGGTAGGTAGGTATTTCTTTTTTTCAACGAACGTGCTAAACGTTAGATTATTTTAGTCATGAATATAATTGATCGTAATGTCTGTGGGCTGAACATGCCATCAATCAATCAATCAAAATATTTATTTGCTAGCATATGGTACATAAGGTGTTACAGTAATTTTGTTTCAGCATATCATGCCATAACAATGGCGTGCAAATGTATTCACAATGTAAAAAATGTTAATTAGTTTAGCTTACAAATTACAGATTCTATTGACTTGTCTTCTAAATAGTCCTTAATGGTATAATAAGCTTTATATAGTATAGCATCACGCCTGAATTCCCCGAAGGGTTAGGCAGAGGTGTACTAATGAACACCCACATTTTGCCAGGTCCCATGTAATAAGGGGCGAGCCTATTGCCACTTACTGAGCACAAATCCAGACTCCGAGCTGGTACTGGGAATTTCATAGAAAAACACAATAACACTTTGCACGTGGGGATCGAACCCCGGACCTTTAGCGTAGCAGTCGCGCTTAGGACCACTAGACTAATATCAGTAATTAGTCAGGAACCTGCTTACAATTGTACGAAAGATACCAAGATAATGTTGCACGATTAGAAGCCATATGCCAAACATATTAAAGACCACAATAGTCGACAGTTTACACACACAGAGTCGAGTGCCACTCGGCCAGATCAAACGCCTTTGTTACAGAATTAATCTCACCAATTCGGAGCTCGCTAAAGTTACACTATCACCCGTGTAAAGTCCCATAAACTTGTGGTGCAAGAAGCAAGATGCGGTTGTAAACTGCAATATTTGGCACAATTGCAGTAGTGACTTTTGTTTCACTGGTTAGGTCCTAGCATCGATTTAGAGATCAAACAGTGCTATTTTTTATACATTTAGAAAAGAAACAAACATTCATTTACAAAATAATAACCCCAAATAAATTAGTATTGTTTAAGTTCCCTTAATATTATATGAACACACATTATTTACAAGCATATTTCTTTATGAGTAGTCTGATTGAGTGTTTTATTAAATTCTCAAGTGCCCTGAACAAGATGCGGGAATAAATAGCCATTGTTAACTAACACGATTCAGTAGTTTCAGAGTAGGTATACGAGTATTTATTACAAACAAACAAATAAATTTTTCCGCTTTATAATATCGTTAGTATACTTGTGGCTTCGCGGTTTGGATTTGTACCTATTAAGGCCTTCGCGTATGGTTAAGTGGTAACTGCCACCCAAAACAAATTTGAGAAATCCACACACATATTGTTTCATGTTTGTAAGTGAACCCTACAACACAGGCTTCTCACTAGTGCAGGAGCTATCTTAAAAAAAAAAACTATATTAGAGCCCTATAATTACATTGGACTGAAACATTCTGGTCAACTGTAGACAGCCGCACAAGTCTGCCTAACCCTTCGGCAATACAGGCGTGATGGTATATAGTCAAACTAAAATAACTTACCAGCTCAAATCTTATAACTTGAGCCACAAACAACGTTCCCACTTTACCGGCACGGCGTAGAAATTAATTAGAAGAGGTTGGCAAACTTGGCCTGCTTCGCTTATTGAGCTCCCGGCAAAAATATGGGACAGCCCTAATGGCAGGACCTAACACTACGTGCGGAAGTATCTGAGGTCGCATATTTATTTGTTTCAAGCGGCCCAATAGCAACCGGGTTATATCTTAAGACCAACCCATAATTTGAGATCATGTCGTATTTTGAGAGGGTTAATGAGATACTGGGTCAATGGTGTTGTGGTTACAAGCTATTGACGGTCAGTAAAACGTGAGGTTCTAGGTTTCATTCCGAGGTTCATTGGAACCTTAAGTTATAAAATTGAAATTTAACACATAATATAATATACCGGTAGTGTGGGTTTAAATTAGTAGAGTAATTTACTGAATTTCATATTGGACGGAATGGCTAAAATGTGGAATTCAGAAAACAATCTACGCAGAAAGATATTTTTATCTTCTTTAAAACTACGAAGTACTTAGATAAACTTTGAAATCAGGTCATAAGCACTTAAGAAGACGCAAAAATTCTAAAACTTCAGCAAAGTTGGGGAACTTTTGTAGAAATCTGATATACTTAGAGTAGGGATATGGAGAGATAAGTCTTCAAGTGATAATTATTTTACAAAACAAAAGAGAATTGAGGCTAAATGTTCAGCCTTGATATTTTTTTAGTTTTTCGTTAATTGTTCGTCTATATCACATTCTAGGTACACACGGCTACAGGTCAACCTATACAAAACCAGTTTAAACTGATCTCGCACTGTATAGGCTTCCTGTACAAAAGGAAGCCAGCATAAATTGGTTTTGTATAGCTTGATGTGTAGCCGTGCGTACATGTAGAAATAGCGACATATACCTAATTCTATCAACCTTCTTCTAATAACCTAATTCACAATTGAGTATTAAAACTTTTACTTAAAAATGGTTATCATAGAATAATTTCGTGTGAAATAAAGGATTCGGCCAAAATGTATAATTCACATACTTTATATATATTCCCAGCAAATCAGCAGCAAAATTTGAGCAGGTTCCAGGTTTTCTAAGAATGTCCATAGAGCAGCTGCATGGTGCATAGTTATTACATGGGACCGAAACAGATCGGTGGCTTACAGCAGTAGGTATACCTAGTTCTGCCTGACCCTTTAGGGAATATAAACGTGATAGTATGTGCTATGTTATGTTATATCTATCCTATATGAATGTATTTCTATTTCATCCATACTGACCCACAATTTCCACAAATATACGCCAGTTGACATGTTAACAGCATACAGAAACGCCTACGCAGATTATTTCACGGTGCGTGGGAGGCTAGCTCCCTCAATTTATTTATATTAAAGCCCGCTCCCTTTTGAAGGGCGAGCATAATTATAAGTGTAGTGGTTCATATTTTAATATCGCAGTGCTTTATATTCTGCTAGCTGTGTTGAGAATACTCTGTGGAGTTTGTTGAGGTCAGCCAGCCTTTCTAAGTTCTATCAATGTCCTAAAATATATAGACTTTTCTTCTGACTACCACTCATCTAAATTTAATCATAATTGGATTACAGAGGTCCACTTCGTGTCATCATTATTATAATCAATCTATTATATTGTCCCACTTCTGGGCACGGGTCTCCTCTCAGCATGAGAAGGTTTAAGCTATAGTTTACCACGCTAATTTAATGCGGGTTGGCAGACTTTGCAACATGCGGATATTTCGCATTCACGTCGCATTTGCGTCGGACTTGCGATCATGTGGTTGCCGGTTCGAACCCCACCCATTGCACTACCGACGTGAACCCACTCGAAACACAAGCATTTAGCTTAGCACGAGGGGTTAACAAGAATACTAGTAATGTACGACACACATTGCTAGTAAGCTTTTTTTTTTTTAAAAAAAGTCTCGTGTTTGTATCCACGGCACGCACGTCTAACTGTCTGACTACTCTCTCATAAATAATTAATTATCACGCACTTAAACGGTGAAGGAAAACATCGTGGGGAAACCTGCATGCCTGAGAGATTTTCTTGACGGCGTGTGAAGTCTGTCGACCCGCAGTAGGCTAGCGTGGCGGATTGCAGCCGAGTCCCTCCCGTATTGAGAGGGGACCCGTGCCCAGCAGTGGAACATTGTAATGGGTTGATCAACTACGTTATCTACTTCATTATTATCTCACTTATTCTCACTTCAATTCATATTCTCACTTCAACTCATATTCAGTCACATCTGGATAGATTGCATTCCAATTCTGTAGTTAAACTAGGAAAATGATGGAAATTGAATTGTCAGGTATGTATTAACCAAAGTCATTGATAATTTCAATTTAGTAAGCTTACCAAATCCACAAACCCGGCTAATTAGCGGATGGGTTCGCAAGAAGCGTATTGTTTTATCTAATTAGAAGCTGAATGGCTTATTATGGCGTATCAATCAATAATAATTATGGCGTGTAGCCGCGTAGCAACGATACGCGGGTTTGGTTACGTAGCTCATTATTGCGTTTTGTAGAGAGATTAATTACGAGGATAATATTTTGAATTTAATTGGCGTTTTATATTTCAAAATATAACATACCTATCATTACGCTTGTATTGCATAAAGGAACAATAGAGATATAGGTAGGTACTGCCACTAAAATTCACAGTTTAGGTGCTATATTATTATAAAATTGCCATTAACCGGGAATAAGTTTAGTTATTAAGTTTCATGAATTTCATAAAATTTTGCTCGACCCGGAAATCCAACCCACAATCTCCAGCGTAGCAGTCTCACTTAGGACTGACTTGACTAACAAAGCAGGCAGTGTAAAAAAAAAACGCAATAGCTAGCTATTTGGAAAGCTATAAGGTGCTAGTAAAGATGCTTATTTCCTATATACACCCTCTTTACCAGTTAAGCTGTTTAAAGGCACCGTTGCGTAGTAATAGTGTTTCAGGCACGGTGGAGTGTTTCGTGGTCCGTATCTCAGACAAACAGACGCCATTAACTTCTTAGGGGTATGCATATAGAGCCAAGAAATAGCGGATTTTAGTTTTCTATCATCTACCATCACGTCTGTATTCCACGAAGAGTAATGCAGAGGAGTACACCTACAGCTGACTGCTACGTTTATATCCCGTACAATAGGGGTGAGCCTATTGTCCTTAACCGGACACAAATCCTCAGACCGAGCTGCTACTTGACCTGGGAATCGAATCGAGTAACTCTATCGTAGCAGTCGCGCGTACGAACGCTAGACTAATAAGGCACTTACTCACAAAATCTCATAAAAGGCTCGAGACTTGCAATTTGAGACAGGTTTTCTCCACTATTTAAGGATTTTGGGAAATTCCCATGGGATTAGATAAATCCGTAGTACGCTTGTATTCCCAGAAGGGTTCCACGTTCCAAGTGGGCGAGTCTATCGGCGATACTGCTAGTTGAAATATCCGCTTCTTTCTGCTCCGCTCGTCATGATGCACGCTCCCTAAGCACTGTCATTGGGCGTAACCGCGGCGTAATGAACTAATGATGCTGACGCATCTGCCATTACGTCATGACAGCCCTAGAATGGCCTATTGTGCCGACCAGAGTTCGAGGGTGGCGGTGAGAAAAATATCGCAAAGCTTTTAGGCAAGAAGCTAGCTTTACGGCAATCTATGCTAGGATTAATAACATGATAATACTCATATCATGTTATTGCATATATGCCATATGGCATTAAGTCCAACTTATGTACAGTCGTCGGCACATGTGGTTATACAAAACTGACTTTCTCCAAAAGATTTTAAACCTTAAAATGTTCATGATTAAGTTCGAAATCGAATTATGTGTTGTGTTAGGGCCACGCTGTTCGCAGCATGAATGGGCCGGCTCGACCGGGGAAGTACCACACTCTCGCAGAAGACCGACGTCCGAGTAGTAGCGTTTCGTTACTGCGCTTCGTTCGGTGAGCGAGAGGGCCGGAGGCCCAATTCCTCCCCCAATCACCTTCCTTCTCCTTTTCTCCTTCCCCTCCCTTTCCCTAAATAGGCTCGGCAACGCATCTGCAACTCCTTTGGTTTTGCAGATGTCCATATGGGCGGCGATGACTACTTACCTGCTAGTTTGCCGAGTTATCCCATAATAAAAAAAAAACACAAATCGAAAGTACTTATTGAGAATTTATCAGAAAAGCACTGCTCGATCTGGAAACATAACCCAGGACCTCAAGTAAAGTAGCCGCACTTATGACTTTTATTTCCATACATCTCTATTAGCCATCGTCTCATCAATTACTTCCTTCATTACCATATCATACATCATCTTTGATACAGTCCATCAATCGTACCTTTAGTCTCTCTCTCTCCTTGTATCTCCAGTCATGCTTCAAAGCTTCCCAACTTTTCACTTCCTTGTATGTCATAAATATATTTGTACCTCAAATCGAATCCGTAACCAGCTTCAAGCGTCATTGTGAAATTCAGAAAGTAATTGTGTCAATTGCGCGGTAAAGTGTATTCTTTAAAATACATTATACCTCTTTTTTCGTCAACCACAAAGAGTTACAACATTGATAGACTATGAAGCCAGTCTATTATGTTGCACGTGTCAAGTGCAGGATATTATCCTGTCATTCCCATGGCACTTTGCGCTAGGCATCATTATGCTAATTTTATCGGAAAATTTTCACCTGCATCGCTTAGCTTGTTCGCACGTTACAGACAGACGTTAAGATCGATGAGCAAACATTTTAAAGAGCATTTTTTTAAAGTTACGCTCGTGTTCATAGCACAATTTATGATATTATAATTCCGGTTTTTTTAGTGTTTTCCTACTTCATCCAAAAAAACTTTTTCGATGGCGCCGGCGTGTAAATTCTGCTAATCGCATTAAACCAGCGTAATCGATTTTAAAGCAGATACCGTCCTATTCTGAGGAGAAAGCCGTGCCCAGTAGTGGGATAATAAAATAGATTGATGATGAATGATTCATTTTCTGGACCCAAGTATCCCATAGAAATAAATTTATTTTATTTATTATACCTAATTTCGAATTACTTTCCTTTTTGAAATCGTTGGTGTATTTGTCACCGTAGAATTGTAAACATCGTTAGATCATAATCTATCTCGCGGGATAGATTATAATCTTACGGAATTCACAATTTTACGGTGCCTATATAACATCCAGTTTTTATCAATTTGGAGCAAAAAGATTTGACGATTAATTGCTGAAATATAAACAAACTCCGATGGCACCAAGTTATCATGATTTGGCGAAAAAATTAGTGTTACTTAGTAATCCTATCTTTCACAAAAAGGATTATATAGCTTTGTAACTACTCTCAAATGACGTCATTATTGTTATCCAACAACTCTAAAGGCACCCAACAAGTTGGCGTTTTGCTTAAGCCGTATACCTACTATCGGTTATTAATGCCCATGATAGCTCTCTTAAGGTATATTGAAGAGCTCATTAATGAGGACATCTTCAAGAATTGCTGACCAGGGAAATTCCCAGTAGGGTAGGCGTGTGGTGTGGCCATAAAGTCAGCTCTTAATCCACGTTTAATATTGCAGTAACGAGGAATTAAGGTTTATTGGTGATTTCGTGGCGAAGTTTATGACAGTGTGTTGGTTTGTGGCGACGTAGGGCAGGGATGGAAGTGTCGTAGATAGGGAAATTGTGTCATGTTTTAAGTGAATTTGGCTAGGAGAAAATTTTGACTTATTGGTTCTATAAGATTGCATAATCGACAGCTTCATCATACTTTTAACTTTTCCTCAAGTGTATTGTGGCTGAATATCAATATTTTACACGAAGCGATTGCCATTTATTAGACCTCCGCAAACCAATATGAAGCAATGTAACCGATTTTCTAACGGTCGACTGGTTGGGTTTCTGATTACCACCTAAAATTAATCATAGATATTTCATAAAGTTTTGAATAACAAACACTAGAAACTACTTTTACGTAGTATTCGAGGAACAAATTATTTTTTCCGTTTAGATCAATAGTCAAAAATATTGAAAGTTGCTCTAAGTGAAATACCTCAAGTGCTATTCGCTCAAGTGCTCTTCTTAGGCTGGGTGCTGTAACTGGAATACACCCGCGCCTCTACGACTTTCAGATAATACAAGAGTATTTGTATTGTATTTTGTTTAAACTTTCCTCATATTGTTTAATTTATAAATAAATAATTTCAGTTCTATTACCCTAATTTTAAAACACAATATCACAAAGTGCTCCAATCTCCCCCTTAAACAAATCGATGTCATCTGGAATCTCGTTTCTTATTAAAAGAACAGAATAAAAAAAACAAAATGCCCGGCGCACCATCAATTCCTTTAATATTCGTCTCATTAGCTATAATTCAGTGCGAGTAGGCATTCCTGTTGGAATTTCAGCCATATTTCAGCTTCAAGCGGTCGTTCAGTTTATAACATGACGCAATGTATGATCTGACAGCGATTTTGATAATATTTGTAGATACGGCTCAGAACGTCGTTTAGTTTTGTTCGTTCGTAAGGTAAGTAATAGTTCGAGTGACGTAAACTACAAGTACTAGTTTATTATACAGTTTATTACAATACGTCACAAAGTAAAGTTGGCTGCCAATCCGTGTCGTTCGCGATAGTTGCGATTTGTCAACTAACACTGTATAAGTATCGGTCACTAAAAGTAGGTCGCATTATCGGCAATATAAACTGGCTGTACGTTACCCGTAAAAATAAATAACCAACTTAAATATTGTACTTAATTAAGTTGGTTAATTATTTTTTGAATTACCTATGTATAGATAAGCCAAATATATAAGACATTATCCTGTTTTGTGATTCCCGCATTATAAGTGTATTCATAGATAGTTATATCTTCTTAGAGGCCTTCTGTTAAAAACGTTACATAAGTCACTTAAGTCAGTCAATTACTTTTCAACGTTTTAAACATTAACTTCTACAATTATCTTTAAAAGATCTATTTACAGAAATAAATATTATAAACATTATTAAAAACGAAATAGGTATTTTTTATTTATAGAAATACCTAATGAAAGATAATTACACGGTCAACAAATAGGCGCTTAATTCAAAATTAAGATATCTAACGGAAACTTTTGAGATTTTGAATAATGGAATCCGTGGTGAGTATATAAATGAATTATGCGTGCAATAATTTTATGTTATTAGGTTTTATTGTATCCTCATTATCGTTAGCTTAGATTTTTAATTTGTATGACAATCATAAACTACACAGCTTCCGTCCCCTTTCGCAATCTATTAACCCGCTAATCGCTCACGCTTATAAACCCGCTAATATTTAATCGCTTAGCCCCCGCCGCATGTCACACCCGCCTACTGTTTGAGAAGATAATTTTCTTCTTAATTAACCCTCTAGTGAATGGCGTATTTAATTGGGCCATCGGCACGTGAGAGAAGCCGTAGGGATATATGGGGATTTTTAATTGGAAACTCAAACGGAACTTTAATTTGTAAGCATGTTAGAAGTTGGGTGAGTTCCGTTCCACTCACTACTTATTTACTTTAAAAGCAATCTGTTTTTAATTCATTTAGTGTTAAGTAATGTATAACCTTTTCACAGTTAGGTGTGATATTATGTAGATATGTTAATATTCTTTGCCTACAATTCAGTCTGATATAAATATTACTTTGCGTGAGGACACAAGCTTTTTGTCGGAAATTTCGAAAAGAAATGGTAGAAAAAGTAACAAAAAACAATTGCCCGCCTTGAACAAAAACCTTCCTATTACAAAATTATAATATTCGGATTACTTTGTAAAAAGGTCCATCTGTTTGAGATATAATAGGTATTAGAAAGCGCAAACATTACTTAATTCCATTTCTTCATTCTGAAGGTTTATTCTATAATTAATGGAAGTTTATTTTTACAGGGTCGTTCCCGAGTAAATCACCTTCGGTAAGTGAAGTAACGACAGCAATCACTATAAAAGAGTTTTCTTTAAGTACACTCAATTGAAAAACTTAATTACTTACCATCTAGCCCTGCTTGGAATCTACTCTCGGCAGTCGCTAGCGTCGAAAGGAAAAAAGGCCATCTAACATTTTATAAATGACGAGAAAATAGCGTTTGCAAAATTTCTTGGAACATCTTGCTCTTTTTATTAAGACGGCTAAAATATATTACCTACATACTCTTGTAACCATTTCCCTTTCAAATAAAATATAACTATTCCAAAGAGTTGAGAAATTTCACAGATTTATTAGTTCTGGAAACATGCAGAAATGACAAAAAATGGATAGCTGAAATTCCCATAGGGGTAGGCAGAAACTAAAGACTATTTGCTACGATTCGTGCATTCTTCTTTTGCTTTGTCCACATTCATACATCTTGTTACACACTGCACCGGTTGCGGGTACTATGCACCTAACCTTTCTGAAGGATATCACCAATAAGGTCGGTGTATATGTAAGTAATTATTGTTATGCTCTTCACGCTTCGAATGTTGCAAACATAATGTCATTTAAAATGCGAGCCTGACACCCATAACACAAGTTCAATCTTAGCTTGGGTGTCAGACTTCAATATACGTGCAAATTGTAAATTGTTTGACAATAAACTATTCTATTCTATATCTTTCAAGAGCGTCCCCTACCGATGGCTCCACTAACGACCGCTTTTTAAATCCCTTTCGTTAATCCTTTTCATAAACTTTACTTTAATTAAACGACATGCCCAAAACATCTACAAATGAAGAAAATGACGGATGTTAAAATGTATGGAAGAAAAAGACATCACACTCATAAGACCCCAAGGAAATTTTTATAGAGAGCCGACAGAACTGTTGTGGGTATAGACCGACAGAACTTTGTGGGTCAAGTAATGATAATCATCATCATCTTCAGCCTATATTAGCAATGATAATGATACCCACAAAAAACTGACACAGCGACAAACTCTTCTTTAAAATATAAAAAAAAACTCATCAATGCCTCAGGGATTTTTCTGATGACGGATGTCTTTTTTGTTTTCCTTGTGGCAAAAACAACGCCTTAGATTCCAAATGAATACTGTCAATTTAGAAAATTATTTATCTTAAGATGAAACAAATTTACTTTTTATGAACAAAATTGTAAACAAAAATATTGGAGTTGTCTAATCCGGTCTCATCCGGACTCGACCGGATAACGGATAGCCGGAAAGATGTTTCCAGTTTGTGTACAAAAGAAAATTTGTTTTTGTTGTTGTTTGTAAAATGATTATTATTTTTGACAGATTGATGGAGGCAGGTGATTTATTATGACGTAGAAATCCACAAAACTTTTAGACTTATTTAAATTATTTACTGTGGTAATGGTGTAAGTATGGATTTCCTTTTATTTTAAGTAAGCTATTAAACAATTTTAATCAAAATTGGATGATGATGATTGGTAACATATTATTGTTACTATTATATAAAAAGCTCCTGAGCATCACGTGTTCGTACATCAGTGGGTATTCTACAAAATGATCTGAGTTTTGATAAGTGCCCTAAATTCGTGGGAGCTTGAATTTGCCGGTGAAATTTGAATGATATTAATTAATCACTCTAACTTATTATTTCGAGAATACAAGTATGTAATTATTATTACGTAATAAAAAAGAATTTCGCATACATATTGTAGCCAAAATACATGTTATAACAATTTAACCCGTCATGCGCCATATTGTAGACACAATGCAAAATCTATTGTTTTCCCTCATGAGACTACTACGTGCGTGAAATAATCCATATTATGCGACACAAATCCATATACACACATACCGAAGAAAATACTTTCAAAGTCATATAACAAATCTGGTCGAATCTACAAGTTTTCCCAAAGGTTCCAAACCCCGTTTAGGCCTTACAGAGTAAATAAATATGTTCAGAAAACGCCAGCGGATCAATGGACCAAAGCACCCGGAAGGGATGAAGTTCCTCTCTTGATAAAAATAAAGCATTAAATCTCTTCCGCTTGATTTTTGGGTAGGGTGCCCATGAATTAAACATACTAGGTCTGATATAAAAAAATAACCGAATTCACTATTACATTACATAATATACTATCGGTTAGCTCGCCGCTCGCCGGTATGTTTAAGAACCATCTAATAGGGGGCGAGTCTATTGCCATTAACCGGGCATAAATCCAGATTCCAAAAACCTAATACATATCACTTTTCTCGACCTCCTAAAACCTCGTAAACCTAAAACTTCTACCATGGCAGTCGCGCTTAGGACTACTGCACTAATGAGACAGTTACCAATACGTCTATATTGCCCGAAAATGAGGCACAGGAAAAAATTAACAATCTCAAATATTTTCTTGTATGTTTTGAAATTTGTAGACCGAAATCAACTTTTATACGAGTACGGTAGCATGTACTCGTAGGAAGTTTACAGCAGTTCCTAAGTTTTTAAGGCTCGCAAACACTCAAGTGTTTATTAATTAAAGATACTGAGAGTAAAGTTGAAGGACATGGTAATAATATTCATCAATAGATGTCGCTCTCGTCGTCACTTTAAGACGCAGAATAGGCAATATAAATAGACATTAAGGCAGTGGTCTCTATAGCTTGTGTCCAGAGTACTAAAACGGAGGGACGTAGGTTTTAATCCTGTTCAAAATCTATTTGTTTTTGTGGATCCACAAGTCGCAAAAATCAACCAACTAAACTAATGACTTAAATTTTATGACAACCTCCATACCACCGAGAATGACAAGAAATAAACATAAACAATAAATTCCAAATAAAAAAAAAAAATTGAAATTCTATTTCACAAACTAGAAGTGTGGATACCCTATAAACCCGAGAATAGGACCATAAATCGGATTAGCGCTTTTCAAACCCTAGACTCGGTCTGGCGAAAAACGTACAAGAATTGACCCGTGTAGGGACCAGATAAAAATGTTGGTCCCAATTTAACTATTATTACATATAGCTACTAGAGGGTGCTACAAGAATATGACTTTTTTTGTGTTTTTTTTTTTTGTCGGTGTTGGTAATGCTTTATGCACTACCAACCGCCCCGGGGAGAGCGATGGGGTGTGTCGGACTCCGCTCTTCCAACCTGCGTTCTTCCGGTTTAAAAGGTGTTCTTAACTGGAAGGACGCCTTAGTAACTAAGCTACCGAGACCAAAGCGACTGCCACGGTAGAGGTTTTGGATTCAATTCCCACGTCGAGTCTTTCTATGAAATTCTCAGTACCAGTTCGGAGTCTGGATTTGTGCCCGGTCAATGGTACAACTCTGCCTAACCCTTCGGGGAGTAGAGGTGTGATGGTATGTTATTTTCTACCAAGACTGTTGCTTTTGTTAATAAGATATATTTTTAAATATAACATCTCATTATTTTTTTAATATATTTTATTTAAAAATACAATAAGAAGATTAAATCATTTGAAATTTAATCACACATTTTTATTATTATTTTTATGAGAGGCGATTTGTGAACTTAAAACCGTTTTAAAACTTCTATCCGATTTTGTTTATCATCATTCGTGTAAATCACATGAACAAACTTTACAATTTCTTCAGATTTCTTTCCAAAATATCTCAAGTCATCAAAGTGCATCAAATTAAAACTTCCTTTAGCTCAGGGTCCTTCCTAATAATTATCCTCGTGTTTATTTTGTATTTTCAAAGGGTACTTGTTCAAAGAAGATGAAACTTCCATTGAGATATTGAGAACTAAAGCAGCCACGTCAAACAAAATATGGGCGGTACAATAAATGTCAACAGGTGACGTATAAATGAAGCGACCAACCTGACATTGATGATAATGACGAGTTATTTTCTACAATTTAATAAACCTTCAGTGCGTAAAGATTTTCTCATGTTTTTTTTTACATTTTTGTGTTCTTATAATAATAATAAATTTACTGTCCTAAATTGACATAAAATTTACCTAACTATCTGCCAACTCTTTTTATATTTGTACACTAGCGACTATTTATTTTCATAATGATGGCAGCACGGCTAATGAGGCGATAGGCCTCTTTAGAGTAATACATTCTTGGTGACAGTGTCTAAAATTAAAGTCATAATTATTCCTAATTTCCACGTTTAATATACTATTATGCTTAACCGGATTATATTTGTATTGTATAATTGGATAAGTACGTTGTCGTATTCTGCGACTAACCAAATTCGTTTTGGGCACTTTTCCTTCAATTGAAATAGCTAAATTCGCTGCACGGTGATAGCTTTATTTTGTATTACCTCAATGTGACATCGTCTACTCGAAGAGGGTTCCGTAAGAAAAGGCTTTTCTATGGACATACGAACTTCCGTAAATGTATTGTTAAGGTAACCCATGGGATGGAATATTGGAATTTACCATCGTTTTTATTGTCTTATGGGATGGGATAAATAGTTCCTTTTGTTTTTCAATGTCTTTGTTCGGATCTATAAGTGAATAAAAAGTTGTAGGCTTCTATCCTAAGATAAGATAATATTTTTGCATAAATATCTCTAACGTTTTCCCTATACTCTGATAAATAAATATTTTCTCGTATATAGTAACAACTTGTATGCCATGCAAATATTTGTAACCTTGACCTAAACCTAGAAACAGAGATAGCTAGTAATATGACCACTGGAATGCTATCCCATAGGTATCGAGTTCGAATCCAAATCACACACCTCTGACTTTTTACAATAATACGTGTTAATAATAATAATAAACTGACAATCACATATACAACGAAGAAAATTATTGCGAGGAAATCTGCATACCAGAGAGGTTATTTGACGGTGTGTGAAGTCTGCCAAACCGCAGTAGTCTATCGAGGAGGCACACTGAGAGGAGATCCATGCCCAGCAATGGGACTAATAGGAAATGGAAAAAAGTGCTTTTTATTGTGGGTTTTCCGACTATGTATGTACACACGGCTGGACATCAAGCTATACCAATCCAGTATACACTGGCCTCGCAATGTGCGTAAAACGTTTACAATGCGATGTGAGTCGATACTGGATTTGTATAGCTTGATGTGTAGCTGTGCGTACTAGGTATCATTAATTAAACCAGTTCATTCTATAAATTATATTGAATGAATTAAATATACTGATGAGTGAATATTATATTTTAAATTTTGTGTCATTTCTTAACTTCGTAAGATCAATTTGACCTTCCAATTTGCTTAGCTAGACAAAGGTTGACTCAACTGACATCAGCTTCTCAGTGTGAGATTAACCCCGGTGACTAGCGGAGATTTGTAGGGTTTAACTTGTGGCAACACTCGCTGTGTCTTTGTTTGTTTGGTACCTGTGTTTGTGTACATTGTTATACGGTATTAGCATGTCTGAATTTGTTGTGCCTATTACGTTACTTACTTTTTTTCTTTGCATTCACGTATCAAATATGCTCAGGCTATTGCTAACCTGAACGCTAACCTGTAGCCCAAAAGTCCCGCTTACGAACCGGAAATAATGAACAGTAAAAAAGTTAGTAAAAAAAAAAGAATTTCAAATCTGCGTGTTCTGGTTAAATACACGAGACGATAAGCGACTGAGTTCCACATGTTAAATCGAAATTTGCCTTCACATTCTGAATTTACGTCTTAGATGTGACGTCACTTCAGGCGCAGGTTTGATTTCTACCCGCAGTCGAATTTTGTCGAAAGATAGTTTATAGGTAACGTGGCATCGTACTACACCGAACTAACAATAAGTCATGTCGGTTTAGAAGCAAACTTGATTTTCAACAGATGTCACTGACGTCACCCCAAAGACGTAAGTGAAAGCAAATTTCGGGACCTAGCGGGTTGGACTCACGGTGGCTTAGTTAGGCAACTAGAAGACGCAGGTTCGAATCCTGCTCGCAGTAAAATTTTTCCTTCACTAAAATAACTTTATAAACATTATTCCCACAACTAGAGGAGACGTGGCTCAGATGTCATATCATCATTCCTTCGGTTACTGGTAGGGTTGTAACTATGACTTATGAGGATCTTACGAATCTGACACGCCCTCAAGTTTGACGGATGATGTATGATTCCTTACAGTCTGATATGAATTAGGCTGCTTCTTTTTAGACAGCCTTTGTCGAAAAGGGGGTGAATAATAGATTAGATTAATATCGTAAGTTCCTTCATAACATACCAACACGCCTGTATTCCCAAAGGGTGAGGCAGACATATTACTTCCTACTACATTTCGATGGTATATTTTTTATGTAATAGGGGGTGAGAGAGTTGCCATTAAACCGCGCACAAAAACAAGATCCGAGCTGCTACTGAGAATTTCTCCCCAGAAGAAGGACCCCAATAACATATTTCTCGACCTGGAAATAGAACAGACTATCCACACTCAGAAGACGCTATTGCTACTATTAGAAATGAGGCAATCAAGATAAGTTCTTACCAATATGTTCTTAATATGTCCAAAAAGTGTACATATTATGTATGGTTTTCCGAAAGAAAATAGGTACTATAAACAAAGATAATATGAATTTTCTAGTGAAAGAAATATACGATCTCAGACAGGAGTCGAACCTGCGTCCCTCTGGTTAAGTACACCGAGTACCGAGACCGTTATTATATTATAAATTACTTATTCAGTGTCTCCAGTGAAAAAGGGCACAACTCAAAATGGGCACTTTTCAGGAGAGCCAAAAAACCATACTTTTGATGTTTTTTAGTATTTCGGGATTAAATTATTATATTTTTTTTATTGCACATTCTAGATAATAAATAGTTCTTTTATTTAACGTAAATAACTTACCCATTCAACCACTCCTTCTATATTTTTTTTACTTTTTGTTGAGTTGTGCCCTTATTAACGAAGCATTAATGGTTTAACGTCTTTTGTTCTTGTAATTTTGCTCGTTTGTAAAGGAATATTACGACTTATTCCCTTCTTTTATCAATTTTTAAGACGATTATACGACTTAATGTCTTTCTGCTATCAATAACAAACATACATGATAAACTTATCTAATATTATAATAAAATAAATTGACTATTAAATACTTCTATTTATTGAAATAATCAACATAAAAAACGAGGAATCAACATAAAAAAAATGAATTTACAGCACTTAGGTACTTACAAATGATTTTTTATTTTGGCCGCCGCAAGTGTCTGAATACAGGATACATATAAAATACGTGGGACACTCAGAAAGTTTTGAGAAACTAAAAAACTAACTTCTATGTTTTTTTTTATTAAATCTTTTCAAGGAACTCTCCACCAGCCTCTATAGAAAGTTTCATGTGCCTGAACTAATGTAAAAAAAAAATTACAATCCTCCGCAGACACCTCTTCCACGGCCTTCTCAAACGCTGCTAGCGCGTCTTCCGGCGATGAAAACTGTATCCCTTTGAGCTGATTTTTAATTTTAGGGAATAAAAAGAAGTCACACGGAGCCAAATCAGGATTGTAAGGAGGGTGTCTCAATACTCTGACCGGCGTGGAGTCCAGGAAGTCCCTCGTTTTGAGTGCGCGGGCGCGTTGTCGTGGTGAAGAACGACCCCGTGGAGACCGGTGTTCGGGCGCTTGTTGCTCATTACAGAAAAAACTTCTGGCAGGCATTTTGTGCTATACCATTCGGCGTTGATGCTGCTTTGGTCTCGAAGTGGAATTGAAACTAGGTACCCCATCAAAGTGAAGAAACTAGCGAACAAAACTTTTCCTGCGCTCCTCGATCGCTTCACTTTCGTAGGCGTTGGTTCATTTTTAAACAGTCAAACTTTCGACTGACGCTTTGTTTCTGGATCGTATTGATAAATACAGGATTCGTCACTTGTCACAATGTCGTAAACGCGCCGTGACGAGCCTGCATCAAATTTTTGTATCATATCACGGCACCAATCCACATGGGCCTGCTTCTGAGCTTCGGTGAGGTTGTGCGTTACCCAGCGGGGAACTGTCCTCCTTACGCGTAGGTGCTCGTGCAAAATCTTGTGAACACTTCCTGAACCAATCAGCAGAGTATGCTGAATCTCTTCGTACGTAATTCGTCTCTTTTCTTGAATTATTTTTTTTACTGCCAACACACTTTCTTCGGTGACAGCCGTCGTAGGACGACCACTCCTTTGTTCATTCGCCAAAGTAAGACGACCGCTATACCAGCGGTAGATGGTTGCTTTTGAAGGTCCTTCATCCATAAAAGCAATTTAAAGTCGATCAAATTACTCATCAGGTTTTAAGCCACATTTGAAATCATTGGACGATATTGTTCTCGATGCAGATCCATTTTGAATTGGCTCTCAAAAAAATGCAGAGGGAAATTTGGAAATCGAACAGTGGTATTTTTACTTTAAATAGTAATCGAAGTTTCCAAAATAAACTTTTTGTCACAAAACTTTCTGAGTGGCCTGGTATACCTATTTCTACCAAAGTTGATGTATTAAGAGCATGTCTTAGTAAAAATCAAAGTCAAAGTAATTACAAAAATAAAATAGGTACTTACAATTCTAGCCGGTTTTAACACAAATTCAGTAATTTTTGACTGCGTGTCATTTTTCCCTAGTTTTGAAGGAAACACACAAATCACACTACGCTTTTGACTGAACTTACCACGGCTACTAGCGTCGAGTACAACAACAAAACTGTATTAAACAGTTACAAGTCTTAATAATTGGCTTTAATTAAATTTTAGCTCAAAAAATATGAAATGACTTTTAAATGTTTGTATATGTTGCAGTCAATTCATTTATTTCCATTATAGAAGCGAAAAATTCGCGGCGAAATTCTAAATACACCTATCGGTTAGGTTAGGTTAGAACTGTGACCACAGAACCAAAACCACTTTTGACGGATTCAGTTAGTCAAAAGTACTTTTAACCAGGTCCATTGGGCAAAACTACTTTTGACTGTTATTTAGTCAAAAGTATTATTGTCTAAATCATACAGTTAAAACTACTTTTAACTGATTTAGCTAGAGTTTTGACTGCAATATATATATTATTTAAAACAAACACACGAAACAGTATTTACTTTAAAAAGAAAAATAAACAAAATAGAAATTATAAAATAAAGAATGAAACGACTTATTCATTATAGGTACACGTGCCAATCCACCAATAGCGATAGCGCTAAGTGGGGATAAACATTTGAAATAACGCGAATCAAACGATACAAATCGAGTTGTTCCCTTATACACATGCTCACTTAAAGGTATTATCTGCATTTATTTCTTTTTACATTTAAATCGCTTCGGAACAAAATGGTTTGTGTCTTTTCTGTCATGTCAGTAGTTCAATTAACTGACATTATGTCTTTTTGTTGGTTTGTGTTTTCGGATTTATTGCAGTTGTATCTTTTTAGCTGTGAAATTTACTTTGATATCAGTGGATATGCCTTAAAAAACGGCGAGTTATGTCCTTGATGCAATTCAAAAAACCAGGTTACGATTGAGCTAGAGTTATGTCCTTTTGATATGTTGTGTAACAGAACACGGGGATTACAATGGTGCAATAAAAACAAAAGGGCATAACTCGACTTATGCCTCTTTTCACTGGAGGCACTGTATTATTCGTAGCTATGTGAATATTTTGAAATACCTAGGTATTTAGTGCTAAAATAGAATAAAAAATAAATACGATAATACTAAGTTTTGTCAATTTTATCGTATCGTGTTCTACAGTGGAAATAGTTAAAGTCTTATTTTCGCAGCTCCAGACTCCCAGGCGTTAAAAGTTTAGGTGGAAAGTTTTAAGACGGCACACCAAGTAGTTGTCACCGAATTGTTGTACCTGCGGAATAACACGACAGATGTCGCTTCTAGCGTTCAAAAGTTTTGAAACAAATGCTTGCGATTATTTACATTTTTCAACCATAGCGCAAAGGGTATTTTTATTTACAGATGTTGTTTGTTTCTGTGTGTGTTTATTTATATGTGGCATTGTAACTTTGAATCGATTGAGTACGATTTAATAATAAGGATTGTTAGCTACGTAATAAAGTATGTTTTATGCAAATTACTTTTATGATTGCACTTTACTTCATTATATTAACTTAAAATAATTTGTGTCAATCAGTTTTACATACAATACATTGTAGTAGAAGTACCTAGCAGTGTGCATACGTTTCGTACGGCAAGTGTGAAGCGCTGGAGGCCCAATTCCTCCCTCAGTACCCTTCTCCTCTTCTTCTTCCCCTCCCATTTCCTTAAAAAGGTTCGGCAACGCCTCCATATGTCCATGTTCCATCAGGTAGGTCGCCCGCTTATTTGCCGACTTATCTCATAAAAAAACACGTTGTGCGATTTATAAAAACTCGCCATTTCAGCCTCCTTTTTTATTAGTTAAGTCAGCAGACCAGCCACCTGATGGTTATAAGTCACCGCCTTGCAACTGCAACATCGAAGGAGTTCCTGATGCGTCCAAGTAGAAGAGTAGAGTAGTAGAGCTTAGAGCCCTTACGGATTGCAGACTGCCAAAGCCGCAGCAACTGAGGGGGAACTGACTCTCACGCGCAATAGTTGAAATACACATCATCATCATCAGCCTATAATTGTTGCCTATAATAGTGTATATACTTAGTTAAAATACAGACAATTCTTGTAATTTTATTATAACCATCACAAAATATAAGATTTCAAGTTGTCACTAATTTGTAAACTTTTGTTACATACCTTTTAGTGGTGAGAAATAAACGATTTTATTTTCTTTTACACTAAGGTTCTTTACGGCACATTCGCGGTGCTACCACCGAGAAAGTAAAATATATTTTTCCTCTTACGTGATGCCAATAATGGCAGTAAGGAATTGTGTTTAACTCTTTCTCCACACAGGAGGCCCGAGCCATCCCCTGATAACTCATCCACAATGGTCAGAATGTCACAACTAATCGATGTTTTTATTCATTAAATCATCAGAAGTAATCACGCCATATCGCTGAATATCTTCGGTCAAAACACCATTATACTAATCTTTATGACCTCACATTGCGATTGAGGACACCATAGAATGTCATGGAGTAGTTTTCCATCGATTTGTTCGACAATTATTGTTGTGAGCAGCTTTATGGGGCGTTATGGGACAATCTACCATTCGATCCCTTTTAAGTACAATACATTAAGGAACGAAATGGTTTTAAGATATTATGGTTTAGTTCTGTAAAGTGTTTTGATTTTGCAGCTTTGTGACTAAAATAATAGCGTAATCGAAGCTACTGCGTGATGTCATAGAATCGATTTCAAGGTCGAGTAAAGTAAAATTGGGTTTTACAGTGGGCTCGCTCATTATATAGAACCTTTACCAGTCGAACTGTGTGTGTGTACGGTCAAGGTGTACAAAACTGTCACATAACATAACATACCATCACGCCTGTATTCCCCGAAGGGTTAGGCAGAGGTGTACTAATGTACACCCACATTTCGCCGGTATGTTTAGGTCTCATGTAATAGGGGGCGAGCCTATTGACAAAACTGTCAAATTTCTCCAAATGATTTTAAACCTTAAATTATTGAAGTTAAAGTTCAAAATCAACTGAGAAGTTTTTCTCATTTTGTGGTAATTTGATGTGCAGCCACCGTACATCAGTACACCTTTGCCTAACCCTTCGGGTATAAAAGCGTGATGGTATGTTATATAGCTTCTCTTTCAAGGATCATCTTAGCCTTGTGGCTTTCAATCGAACCAGGAAAAGGTAAATACAAAAACAACAAATAATTATCTTGTTGGTATCTTCACGGAGTTCTTCACAAATTGGAGTGTATCAGTAACAGGCCGCAAGCGACACATTCCGCTGGCATGACGATCAATCTAGGTAAGTGACGTCTGTTTCGTGGATATGACAGATATATATATAGCCTTTTTGTGGTTATGTATCAATATCGTAAGTAAAAACCCTATGGTGGTTTTATATCATAATAACATACATGTATTCCCTAAAGGGCTAGGCAATATAGTAATGCAAAGTTAGGTGCAACCGACAGTAAGTTTTCCCATATTTTTTTCTGTCATGCGAACGAAAAACACAATAATAATCATCATCATCATCATCAGCCCGTATTCGTCCACTGCTGGATGCAGGCCTTTTTAAGTGAGCCACACCTTCAGCTCTTTTTTTATTAAAAAAAAACAAAGAAACAATGATTGTATAATCATTTGCAGCAACTACAAGACCTATCTTACATAGGAATATTCTTGTATGGGGGTCATTAATCACATAATTTGTAAAAACATATCTTGTAGGTACAGTCGCCAAAAGGTATACAAAACTGTCAAATTTCTCCAAATGATTTTAAACCTTAAATTGTGAAGTTGAAGAGAAAGTTCAAAATCAACTGAGAAATTTGACATTTCGTGGTAACTTGATGTGCTGGCCACCGTACTACAGTATACTGTGTTATATTTTTGCTACTTCAAAGCAAAAAAAAAGTAAAAAAAAGTAATTATATAAAAAAAGTAATACTATAGGCGCGTTTAGACGACGCTTAAGGCAGTATCTGATTGAAGCGCAACGGAAACTAGATAACATTAAATTGAATATTTCTATAATTTAATCAATTAATTTTAAGTTTACAATATCAAAATATACATAAATTTTTATTTATTTTTTATTTTAATACCGGTTCTTTGCGTTTTGTGCATAATTTTTAATTACAATGTGACATTGCTGTGTTTTTACTTCTTTTATTGCATTATTTGTAGTAGGAATATTTATTTATTTACTATATTGATAAAAAATATATTAATGTTTATTATAATATATAATAACTTAAAAAGTACGTATATCAATTATTTATTTATTTATTTTATTCTATCATATTTTTATAATCTTAATTTTTTTGTCCGTTTTTATAGTTATGTTCTAATAGCATTGATATTCTTTCGCATTTAGTATGAGACTTGTTTGCATACGGGACGCCTTAGATAATTGAGGCTCAGTTGAAAATCAGCGCCAAGCACTAGCTGCCTGGCATATTGCTGAACTGGGCCTTTTTGCCACAGCCGTGAGGCACAAGAATATAGCCAGTAAGTAGGTAGTCTTCTTCCTATTTTAACATTTAAAAAATATTTTTGTTTGTAAAATTGTGCCTTGACTGTGACAAATAAATCTTATTTCTTTCTTTTCTTTTCTTTCTTAATTAATATTATCTGGAAACAGAAATCGATTGAAGCCCCCCAGTTTCTTTCAAAAAGTATGTCAGCAGTGTACGATATGGGAGTGTAGAGCAAATACTTGTTTGTTGTGAGACGGTTGAGGGCACGTCAATCTCAGAGAGTACCAAAGATGTCGTGATGACAATGCGCACTTCAGAGATCAACGCTTGTCGCAGATTGCTCTCGTGACAGCGTGGAGAGAAGGAATGTGTCTACAGATTTTTAAAGGCCATATAGGCTGTTTGGCGCATGACCGTCGTAATTTTTTGAAGGATAGAGGATAATCCGTAACTTTTACCCAAAGAAGCCATGGGAGAATGAGTGAGTGTGCTATGAGAACATTGATAATAGTGATCAGGTAAGGGTAATAATGAAGGGGTTTGTGGGTAAGTTACAACTGCGCTGATCAACAGATCTGCATTATTATTTTTTTACCCTAAAGCCATACTTTTTTAACAGACTTAACTAGTGGTCCTAACCGCGACTGCTACGTTAGAGATCCTGGGTTCGATCCCGAGGAATGATTATTGGGTTTTCTATGAAATTCTCAGTAGCAGCTCGGAGTCAGGATTTGTACCCGGTTAATGGCAATAGGCTCGCCCCCACATGGGACCTAATCATACCGGCGAAGTGCGGGTGTATATTACTACACCTCTGCCTAACCCTTAGGGGAATACAGGCGTGATGGTATGTTAGTAAAAAAAAGTGTTTAGCGTTTTTAATGTAGGTATATGCAAAACTACCCCATGTAATATTGGTTGGCCAGCGTAACAGTTAAAAAAATCCCGGACAATAACCATAATGCACGCCGAATTTTCCCCCAAAACCCCACAAATAAAACCTCCCCACTATTTTTCACCGGTGTATTTTAATATCCGCCGCGTAGTACTTCAATGTCGTGACGCGAGTACATCGCAATCAGTTGGAAAGGATTGAACCATAAATATTTGATAACCAGCCCGCTTCGAGCATCGGCGCGTGTGTCATAACATAACGGTCAGGTTTCGAATGTGGAAAAGTAATGGATGATATTGTGTATTACCTTTTTTAAGTACTAAGTAGATTTATATCAGGGATCATAGCTAAATAATAACTGCAAGGTGCGAACGTCCATAACAGATCGAGATTTCTCCTTGCATGAATAAACGACGAAGAAGCGAAACAGGTATGCAAGAGTCGTAGCAAGTGGAACTCTATAATTTCTGCCTACTCCTGTGTGAAAAAGGCTTCAGTGTATTTTTCCTTGCTTTGCACAAAAACACCACTTAGTGGAAATTGGGTTGCAGAACTGCAGACGGCTGATGGCAGTCTCATCTGCTGACAGACTAGAAGCCAACCATAACATCATTTGGAAAAGGGTAGGAGGATAACTTAGGTAAGAACTAGGTGTATCTCAGAGTGCACAAATTACAGTGGTTCCACACTGATGATTTTGATCTTTCATTGGTAATTTTATTTTGAGTTTTGTAACTACTTACTGACAAAATTGATAGAACCGAACAGAGGATAACTTCTGCCGGTCAAGTTCAAGTATCAAATTAAAATGTTTTTATTTCAAATAAAAGCGTTTCAAAAAGTTGATCCTATGGTAAAGAATCCCACAAAAAACTAAATGGACCATCTTTTAAAATAAAAAGTGTTACATTATTCACTTGTACAAGCTACGCCACTGGAACCGAATTTAACCTGTCAAGAAACAGCTGAACACAATAGAAAAAACAATTGTGACGACGCTGCAGGGTTTCCATTCGTCGTCGACGTATTCGACGTCACAGCCGACCTTGCGGCGCAAGGGTTATCTTTTGTAAATTCTCTTAAAAATACGCTCAAAACAGCGTGAGGTTAAAAATCCTATTGAACAAGTATACACTATTACGAATGACATTCACGGGACACTCACCTACAACACACATCATACCCGTGTGGGTTTGATGACACCCATTCTAATTAACTTCATTCAACTGTTGGTTTTAAAGTAATTTGGCTTAAATATATGACGAAGTATGTTTAGTCTTCTTTGTTACTGAGTACTAGAATAGGTAGACTGATATAGTAAGTGTGTAGAAACAAAATTAATGTCTTATGACCGAAGCAGGGTTTTTGATCAAAATGATATGATTTTACTGATATGAAAGAAAATACGATTTCAGGCAGGAATCGAATCTGCGTTCCTCGAGTTAAGTATATCTGACGCTTTAGCCACTAAGCTATCGAGACCTGTAATATTGAATTTCTCTTCCACAATCTACGTTTTAAGGTGACGTCAGTAGTGACTATGTACGTCTTTCAACCAACAAGACTTGCTTTATAGTTAGTTCAATGCCGAACAATGTTCCCTTAATTAACTAAGTAATTAAAATTAACTAGTTATTGTTTATTGACTGCCTCATTAGTTTAGTGGTCCTAAGCGCGGCTGCTACGCTAGAGGTCCCGGGTTCGATCCCCAGGTCGAGCAAAGTGTAATTGGGTTTTTCTATGAAATTCCCAGTAGCAGCTCGGAGTCTGGATATGTGCCCGGTTAATGGCAATAGGCTCGCCCCCTATTACATGGAACCTAAACATACCGGCGAAATGTGGGTGTACATTAATACGCCTCTGACTAACTTTTTGGGAAATACAGGCGTTGTCGTATGTTATGTTATGTACTTATATATTAAAGCAAAATTCAGAATAAAAACATGTTAATATTTGCATGAAAAAATTACCTATTACGTCCCGGGTATTTCCAAAACTATATCATTTAGAAAACAACATTGCGACGTAAAGCCAACAAATCTCCGTCACAGCGTACCATTCGTCTGTCGCGTCATTTGTCAACAAAATGTACGATCCATCTCGTTTCCACGCCTAGTGTTCCTATTTCTAACTAATCTGCATACAGGTCAATGTGATAGATTATCCGAAGAAATCTAAAAATCACCAAAGACTGGAAAAATAACATTGAAGTATAAAATGCTACAGATACTGCCATTTATAAAAAAAATAACCAAACTAAAAATTGCAATCTGTAATTAATATTTTGTTTTAATCGATTTCTTATAAATGGTAATATTTTTTTTATATTGTTATTATATGTTCCAAAAAAGAGAACCCATTAATGATCTCTAGCTTTCACGTGACTAAATTGTCGTGTTGTATGTGCGTAATGATACGTTGGTCACTGGCTAAGTTAACGTGATCTCTCCACAAGTATTAGAGCAAAAAACCTACTTCGCAATCACAGTGTCATTTTAAGTAGGTATCTTAATACCTCAATGAAAAACAATTCAATTTTTTCGGTTACCCAAGAACACCGAATTTCTTTTCGGAAAAGATCGGTGGGTTTTACAAAAGAGAAAGGAACAAAAACGTGAAGAAAGCGAAAAAAGGCAGTGATTCTAAGAATGAGGGCAGTTACATTTTGATAGCGAAGTAATGTGACAATGAGATTATTTATCGTTTGTTTTCTGGGGGAATGAGAACGTGATCAGTGTCGGAGATGCTTAATTATCTCTGTACTTAATTAATATTATTTGGTTGTGTATTCGTTTCATGGTTTGCGTACTAGATTTGTTTTGTTTTATTGTCAATAAACGCTTGCGGGACAATGCTAAACAAATGAAAAGTTGACTAGAAGTTGGCGCTTACCTAACATTTAAAGTACATTGAGAGTGTAGGGGTTGTGGTGAGGTGGTTGTTGAATGATGGTCGTCACATTATAAATAATACTTTACTGGTACCAGATTTAATACATATTCTTATCTACTACATTACTACTAACGACCTAACTGATTGGGTGCGGGGAGACGACTGCCGCGCTGCGCTAAGTCGCTAAGCTAGTACAGTGCAAATGTAATGCGTCAGCAGTGTCCCTACAATATTCCCCCCCCTTTTACAAAAAAATGGTACATTTTTTAAAATTCAATCCAAATATTCAAATCAATTACATACATTACATTACATTACAATCTGACTCGTTAAAAGGAATTCATAACAAGGTGTTACTTATAAACAAGATATCATGTTACCTGAGCGCAATTCTCATAATGCAAGCTTAACAAAAATACAATACAATGGGTTACTGTGTGGACTAAATAGTTACAATATAATGCGACTCTAAAATTAACAAATTAACAGCAGGGCACTGTATTATTTCTAAGACTGACACTTTTATAATTAAATCACTACACATTCACGTTTCACTATGCTCTCCGTATGACGCTGATTAAAAGCTGCTCGTACGATGATGCAAATATATCTACGTTGATTCGATCCTCTGTCAGGTGCCGTTCGCCAATATCCTCATGGGTATGCTCTTCCCTGGCCGTGTCCATGGAATGACAGGTTGCGCCATCCACCACCTGGAGCGGAGTTCTGTCGACGCCTCCAAGCGTGATGCGTTGCATACGACGCGCACACTGTCCTGTAGAGTGTCGCCGCCGTGTCCCGTGTCCTCCAGAGGCCAGAATCGTCGGAATGTGCCGCGAATGACCGCGTTACACCTCCACGACGTGTGCTAACTCCTGCAGAGCGTCCTCCCTAGACGATGCTCACTGTGCCCGTGCCTGTTTACCTTTGATGCTTGATGGTGCAGTTAGGTCTTCAGCTCTTTTGACCCCAGCGTGAAAAGAGCGAGTCGCCTTCATATTGCGTGCTCCGGTTACCTCGTTGTGCGTCCTCCGTTGCCACGCTGCCCATGCGCGCTTTTGCCACGCTGTCCATGCGCACGTGATGCGACGCCACGTTGTCCGCGTGCTCGTACTCCGATGTCCGGTATCATCGCCGAAAGTTGCGTGTTCAAATGTCGCGGGTCACCAATGTAGGGGTTGTGGTGAGGTGGTTGTTGAATGATGGTCGTCACATTATATATAATACTTTACTGGTACCAGATTTAATACATATTCTTATCTACTACATTACTACTAACGACCTAACTGATTGGGTGCGGGGAGACGACTGCCGCGCTGCGCTAAGTCGCTAAGCTAGTACAGTGCAAATGTAATGCGTCAGCAGTGTCCCTACAAGAGTTTTTCTATGAAATTCTCAGTAGTAGCTCGGAGATTGAATATTATGTACCCTGTGAAATACAATACAATAGGCTCGCCTCCTATTACATGGGACCTAAACATATTGTCTGTGATCCATGATCTGTCGGTGTACACCTCTGCCTTATCCTTCGGGGAATGCAGGCGTGAAGGTATGTTACAGTGTGTGTTATTGCTCATATCCAATTTTTGTCGGCATTTTAATTGAAATAAGTAGGTATGTACCCAAGTATACTATTAAAAACACATGTAAAACTAAAATTATGCATTCTAATTTCTGACACTTCGCAAATAATATTGAAATGAAACTACTTTACAGATTTTTCACCTTACAGATTTAGAGCTGCCTCATTAGTCTAGTAGTCGTCAACGCGACTGCTACAGAGGTCCTGGGATCGATTCCCAGGTCGAGTAAAGTGTTATTGGTTTCTTATAAAACCCTCAATAGCAATTTGGAGCTTGGAGTTGTGCTCAGTTAATGGCAATAGGCTCGTCCCTTATTTATTAGACCTCAACCTCAGCCTTCAAAGATGACAGGTGAAGCGTTTTTACCAATTTTATTGCGTTATATAAAACGAACGACGATTAGGATCCTTTACAGCATTTGCCATTTGACGATGGCCGTTGTTTATATTATGCATAGGTAGATATTTTTTAAACAAGACTGCCAAATTGACAATTGTTCACATGCTCTCCTCCAGTCAATGTGCAAATAATGAATTAAATTTCCCCTTAGGGTAATGCTTAGTAGCGGCCCGGAATGTGGTATAGGTAATGGTATAGTATCATAATATAAAACAGACAGATTGAGAAAGAAGTGAACCTAAGAGGTTTCTTCTTCGCATGCACACCTTTTATTAACCCTTACTAACACTTATTTTTTAAATACACAACACAGTGTATACATAAAGTTTACCGACCACATCGTGTAAATAATAATAATATTTTTGAACTAAGACATCTTGTATTACAATGGTCTACAGAGGTCGAGATTAAAAAATGTAAAGATACATGTGTTAAGATAAGACAATAGTAAAAGTTTTAGGCACCACTCTCCCACAATATAGTTAATAATCATAATGAACTTTTCAAGTAGTCTGTGTTATATTGTGGCGAGAAAATGAAGTTTTATCTTATCTTATTTTCTATTGACGTACGGAACCCTAAAAACAAGTAAATCAAGTAAAAAGCTTCAATCAACGTCACAATAAATATTAACGCGTGGACATTGACTGACATTTGTTTAGAGTTATCCCATGAGGAGCTGCAATGTTGCCGGCAGCCTTTATCCACACAAAGACACCTAGTTTGAACAGTTAAGACAAGAACTTTATTTGCAATAATATGCGTTAAATTAAATGATTAAAAGATATTTATTTCTGTAAATAGATCTTTTAAAGACACGTTTACAAGTCGATGTCTGAAATATTGATTTTTTTTCTGACCTGACAGACTTTGTCCTGTCTAAACGCGCGAAGCTAAAATAATCGGTAAGTTTTCGAAGAATCCCAATTTTTCTGCGGAATTTTCTCAATTTTTCTTTCCGTAACATCAAGACTCTTTCTTGATGTTACGGAAGTTTCGTCGTCAGTAAAGTCGTTCTCTAGTTATGGCGTCACCAAAGGAAATAGGGATTAATTTTTATAAACGTAGATAAGTAGGTATTATAGTTTTCATAGATATAAGTTAACGTTTAATTGAACTGATAGGCTGAAAAATGCATATATATAATTAATACCAATTATTTGGCTAAGCCAAATCTTAGGTTGTTTCGAGTTCTAATTCAAGACACGAACCTCTAACTTTTCGTAATAAAGTTTCACTCACTTAAACGGTGAAGAAAAACATCGTGAGGATACCTGGATGGTTGAGACATTTTCTCGATGGCTTGTAAAGTCTGCTAAGCCGCAGTAGGCTAGCGTGGTAGACTTATAGCCTAACCGAGACTATAGTCGTCGTCGTTTGCCAGCCGGGCCCTGGCCTGCAGGCCTGGCGAGTTTGCGGGGCTTGCTGCTAGACGGGAGGTAGGGTAAGGCCCGCGCAGAATAGCTTAGGGTCTTGTGATGAGCCACCCGGGCTCTTCTGGCTCCGTTTAACCTTGTCTCACTATAAATGCATACACCTTCTCCGTTCCATCATGGGAATATTGGTAAATAGCGTCTTGTTATCTAGAAATTTAGAAAAAGCTGGTCAATCTCCAAGTCCGTAAGTCAGATCTAACGTGCTGTTGACTTTGATTGATGGCACGGCCCTCCGCCAGAGGGCGCAAGCGTCACTCTCATGGGATATTGTGACCATACCCAGACTATGAATCTTGAACGAGTCTCGCTTTCATATGCATGACGCACTGAGATACATTTGTATGCGTCCGTTGGTAATCGCACAGAATCGTGATTTGTTGGACATGTAACTACAATTGGACAGGGACATCCTGGAAGAATCTAATATGGCATCACACTTGTATCCTCAAAGAGGTACACAGAGGTGCACCATGTTAAAGGGGACGAGTTTATAGCAATAACACGGGGCACGAATCCAAATCTCGAGTTACTACTGAAAATTTAATTAAAAAACTCAATAACACTTTACTCGACCCGTTCAAATCAAATCAATTATTATATTTCAACTAGCCGTCCCGGCAATCATTGTGCGGCTATACGAAGGGTATAAAAAATAGCCTACAACCTATTCTCAGACCTACCAAATATAAACAGATATTTTCATAGAAATCAGTCAAGCCGTTTAATAAATATCAAATTTTATTTACCTTTCGTGCTTAATGTCATTACACTGAACATAAATTCGTGTTACTACTTAGCTGAGAATGAGCTGAGAATTTTATAAAATACCCCACTTGCAATGCCCGGGAATGGAAATCAGAATCTTTAAGCATAAACTTTAAGCATAGAAACAGATTTCTTAAAGTTATTACTTACAAGTTACATCGGTATTACACCTAGGTTTGTGATAGAGGTACAGACGGCTAAACATTAAAGTATACATTAACCATTAGCTGACCTTGTATTGCTACCTGTAAAAAAGAAATCAGCTCATATTGGAAATGTATAGCTTCCTTTATAAAAAATATCTCGTAAGTCTAGAAAAAAAACATAGTCTTAAAATTTGCAAAATTAAAGATTCTTTTTTAGATAGCGAGCAATTTTTCTTAGTATAATCTTCTTTGTTATCTAAATACACATCTCAGTATTCCTGTTAAGATTAGGCCGGAATTGTACAGTTCTTTCGTTGTAGTTCAGCTCAGCAGCGCCTTGGAGTTTTTAATAATGTCCAGTTATTATTATTTATGTTATTTTATATTTAGGTAATAAGGTTAAGCGGCGGTAGCCTAATGGCTGGGGCGTTGGACTTGCGATCATGCGGTTGCCAGTTCGAAAGCCACCCATTGCACTACCGACGTGAACCCACTCGTAACACAAGCATTTAGCTTAGCACGAGGGGTTAACAAGAATACTAGTAATGTGTGACTCACATTGCTAGCAAGCTTTTTTTAAAAAATAAAAAATAATATAAAAAGAGGTACCTACAGCGTATTTCATAAAAAATTGTGTCCAAGAAACGGTACAAACAGTTACACTGTGGAATCAAGTCGAGTTAATTGCAATAGGCTCCTATTCAAGGAACCAAAGCATACCGGCACACGGCGGGCGTACATAAGGACACCGCTGCGCTACCTTCAAGGGAATACAGGTGAGATGATGTGAGATACATTGTACTTTTTTGTGTTTACGGGGGGAAACCTACAAAAGGCGACCGGTCTTAGTGGATTGGACCGGACAGGGTGGGGTTCTTACCCACTAAAAGCAACCCGGTGGCCATCATGAGCACATAGAGGGGGGCACTGTGTCATCTTAATAGAACACCCCAGAACCCCCCCTGTGCAATGCTTGTTAGGGCACATCCCTTGGACATAGAAGTAAATATAGGAGTACCTATTATATTTTTATAGGACTGCCTCATTAGTCTAGTAGTCTTAAGCGCGACTGCAACGCTAAAGGTCCGGGGTTCGATCCCCAGTTAGAGCAAAGTGTTATTGGGTTTTTCTATTAAATTCCCGGTAGCAGCTCAGATCTGGATTTGTGCCCGGTTAGTTGCAATAGGCTCACCCCCTATTACATGGGACCTAAACATACGGCGAAATGTGGGTGCCTAACTCTTCGGGAAATACAGACGAGATTAGGTGAGATATATAGTACCTACTTATTTATATTTTTATGGGTAATGCTTGCATGACGTAAGCTGCGGTCATATGGAGTCATGTAATGGCCGGTCAATTTCCGGCCGCTGATTGATATATGTATAGCTGCAGTTATTATCTGCAGGCCATTAAATCTGGAGGCTTATGCATTATGTTATGAGGCGCATTTAAAATTAATTTATAGCTTATACAGAATTTATACATCAACCGGTAATTTCCATAATCAAACTTATATGAACAATTTTTAATAAAGATGTATACATACCTAATTTAAGTAAACTTTATTTAGAGTATAATGTAACGAGTAATATAAATTATTACGTAAAAAAATCTTATGTAAAAGCGTTATAGTATTTTATGTTATGTTCAATATTCTCGTAATTAAAAAAAAATCTGTATTGGAATACTTTTTTTTTGTCTCCAATGACAATATTGCGCGAGCGAGTAAATAAGAATTCATAAAATTGAACGAAATTTTCATTATAAAAATATATTTATTACGTGCCCGGTTTAAGCTAAAAAATAATATATATCATACAGAATCACAGTATTCACCGTAATACAAAAATTTTATACTAAGCCCAAACGAAATAATTACAAACACAAATCAAGTTGGCAACACCAGAACATATAAATACGCAACTTTTTAATACTTCCTTCATGTAAGCTTACATTTTTCACGGCTCCTGAAAATTTATCAGCAGGTCATGAATAATGCTGAAACAATTTCAGTGGAGCGAATCATGTTTATGAAAACCAAGTTTTTATGGATCCACTAGGCTCACCTAAGTAAATGATGTAAGGTTGGTACGGCTTTTGTAAAAATAAACTGGTATATTTGCCTAAACGAACAGTTTGATTCATCTTTCTTTTGTTTTATTTTTTCGAAATTTTAACTGTGACGGTTCTACTTGGCACTGCTATTTTAAGCAATTATCTATCAGTTTTGTAATAAATATTAGACATGACGCACACTATGTGACAAGTGTTTGCAATAGCTTGGCGCTTAGACGTAATGACAAGTTGCGACCGATAATTTTCATATAATTATTTGGTCAAAGCTCAATTTTGACTGACGATTGAATGCAGTAAAAAGAAATAAAGTTTGCACTGGCATATAATGCTTAAAGAGCTAGTAACCATCTCTTGTCAAATCAGCAAATCCAACCCTTCATGAAAACAAAATAAATAAATGTCCAAAAAACTATTTGCGACACATGAAACAGCGGCGTATTTCAAAACAGGCCAGTTAGCAAGTAATCAGGGGTCGACGAGGGTATAAGTAAGATTTACATCCAGTCGCAGCCCTTAAATATTAACCGGACGGTGACAAGGGTAACGCCGACCTATGGACGTAAGAACGATAGTGAAAACTATGAAACCTTGTTGGAAAAACTGTTTTAAAAAGTCGTTCTTTTTAGATTCTACCCTTGTACTATTCTAAGAATGACATGGGTTGTATGCGGGTTAGGTCACTTTAAACGCAGTCTAGAAATCTTTCAGGCATTGAGGTTCCATCACTATGATTTCCTTTATTGTTTGAGTGAGTGATTCGGTTAAGGTTCAAATTTAAAACAAATGCAATGTAAAAATAGGCAAGCTTATTGCCACTACCCGGGAAAAAATTCAAACTCCGAGCTGTAACGGACAATTACCGAATGAAAAACTCAAATAACACTGCTCTACCTAGGAATTGAACTCAGAAGCTATAGCAGCGCATTTAATAAATCCGTCGCTTCAGAAATAAAACATGTTTGCTCAAAGCTTCAGGGTCAAAATCAGATACCCAATCATTTAAGCTTGGTTGAGTTCAAATAGTACACCCTATAGAAACGGATGAAATAAAAATATCCGGCCACTTGTTGGGCCGTCTTAGACACTAACTCAATGGAGGCAGGAGATTGAAGTCTGATCCGATTGACGCGCAGACACAATAAGACGGCTTGGATTCTCAGGCTTTCATCATCAGAAAAACTAGAGGTATTTTGTTGTAAAATGTATAGTCGACGAAATATTTAGGTATATAGGACAGCTAACAGCATTTATGTTTTTACACACATTATAGGTCAAGATTCGTATGGCGCTCTCTGCCTCTTTACCACCTTTTTTATGAGAAAATCTAGAGGTATTTATGTATACTTGTGCACTTGTACAGACAAATTAGTTAGGTATACAGGATAGCTATTATCTGTGTTTTGACTAGGACAAGTCACACATTATGGGTCAAGATTCAATTATCGCTCTCCGTCTGTATATCCTCAATAAATGTCTATAAACTCTTTTGCTGAAAGTACAATGGAATGTATACGTATCTAATTAATTAATAAAATAAAAATGTTTATTTGTCACAAATAATAGTTCCATTTATGTAAGCTTAATCAATGTTATAATATAAAATTTAAAATGATTGTATTATTGTTAAATTATCACATTTACATAATGAGCACTCGCATACTGACGTACCTATGTACCCATATATAAGCGACACCCAAACACAATACGTCATCCTTTGAATTTTAGCTTTAATTTCAATTGCGTAGTAAACTTTAGATGTTTTTTTTTGTTTAAGATTTTTCTGTTGTCTTTGCCAAAATTGTACATTGCCAATTCTTATGCTAAAACATGCTGTCATTGTTTTAAATCGAGCTAGTTCTTTTATCTTATCGAACTTACCAAAACTGGGCCTGCTTTCGAAGCAAAAATACTTTAATTCCGTCTGATGAAAGGTAACAAACATATTTCACACTGATCCCCGATAAAAATATTGCTGTAGTGTACAACTCGCCTCTTCACATCTATTCAGCTTTAAAACACGTAACAGCGCGGGGCAAAAATTAAATTTCGCGATGCCGTCTTAAGTGCCTTTTTAAGCTTCGTAATTAAGAATTTCTCCTAGTTACCTCGCTTCTGATTTACGGCTTGAATTATGGAGAATAAAAAAAAACTCTAAAAAAGAAGGCCAAATTATTTTGCCGCTCAGTTAATTTAAAAAAGGACTCTTATCACTTACTCCTTTTTGGGGATTAATTGGAGTTTACACTAAGTTTTAGGCCTATAACGACGGCGTTGTGTACAAAGTTAGTAATTTAATAGGTAGCTAGAGTTTTTGAGGCTGAAAATAATATTAATAATAATACTGTTTCGGTATTAGTGTCGTTTATAGTACACGAAGATTTTTTCAGAAAGAAAATTGAATGTACTGCTTTTCCTTTGTTACCATTTTGGTATTTGTAAAGATAATATTACTAAAGAGTTGGGGGTTTCGGTTGTTACTTGTTAGTGTCTTAGCGTACTTTTAGTTAACCTTCCTCAAGTAGGTATTCGGTTAGCTATTTCAAAAATATTTTTTTTCAGATCGGACTGTTCCGGAGGTTACTTTTATTTAATATTAGAATAAATAAATTATAATAATAGTTATACTAACTCAATTATAACAGTGCATGACTGTAAATTATACACACATACTTTGCAAGGAACGCATTTTCACAACATCCATTCAACTTTCCTGAATTAATATTAAAATGGAAATTAATCTGCAAAACGTATGTTAAGCGCAAACTTCTGTCCAATGCCAGTAAAGCCACAGCCAAGATTAAATAAAAAGGAAATTCAATTCGTTTTCCTCTCAATAATAAATAATCATACAAATAAATCTGATCGTAGAGTGCAAAAATAATTAAAACAACCGTGCAATGATTTAATTAAAAATAAAACACCAAACAATGGCCGTAATTCTCCAAATGAACCACCTACGAACCGCACTGCGATTGATTTCACACCAAAATAACTATTGGACTAACAACACAGACTAATGAGCAGAAGTGATGTTCAGTTACCGGAACTCCTTTCACTTGTAAAAAAATTATAACCGAATGATACGACCGTATATAGAAAAGTCAGAGCTTTTTCATAGATTTATTTGTCATAGCATTTAATCTCGGTAGCTAGAATCTATGGCAAGTATATCTTACTTTTCGAAATCATGTGCGTATTAATAATGAATTATTAAACGGTATAAACGAGCGGGTCTTGTCCAGACTAAATTGTATCAAAATAACTTTTTTTATGTGATATCTCGGTAAACGAACAGGTGAGCTACCTGATGGTAAGTAGTCATCGCCGCCCATGGACATCTACACTACTAAAGGAATTGCAGATGCGTTGCCGAGCCTATTTAAGGGAAAGGGAGGGGAAGGAGAGGGTAGGGGACTGAGCGAGGAATTGGGCCGCCGGCGACACTCACCGTACGAAACAGTAGGCATACTGCTACTTATCGTCGATATTCTGTGGGAGGACAGTACTCCGGTTGTCCGGACCGATTCATGCTGGCATGTAGACGTGTCATCGAGACACTACTACCTCCAGAAACTAATAAATATGAGGATGTCACAATGAGGAGCAGTGTCTGAAATGGCTTTTTGAAGGAAGAACCACAGCGGCTTTGAGAAACCCCACAGACGGAACGCATGCATCAGACATTGTGTAGCTTGTCCATATCGTAGGGAGCTGAACATTGATGGAAACTTGCTAATCACTGTCAATGCCATAAACGATATACTAAGCTATCCCTATCAGGTTTAAACTTCCACACGAATATAAATTTTGCCCAATTTTTTTTTCTGAATATCTTATTCGCGAAACAAACAAAAAACAATCGTAAGGAATTCCATGAAGAATCAAGACATTCCCGTAGCTTTGTTTTTTAATCCGTGAATTTAGTACATTTATTTTAGTATCCCAAGAGAAATAGTCGTGGAGTTAACTGGAGAATCCCTTCAGCAATTCAGTAGATTAGCTATATTATGTACGTGAAGACAGACTGAGGCCAAATGGCCGTGTTTTTGTTGTATAAATCAAATAGATTGCTTCGTTGAATCTAAAATAGACACTGTTTTATTTATTTATTCTTTTTTTTTTTGTTAGTTTGGAACATTCGGTAATATAACATGCATAATGAAAGATGATCTTTCGAACTGTACACAGATATAAGAACTGTCTCATTCATAGTATTTAGTGGCCGTTAGCGCGATTGCTACGCTAGATGTCCAGGGTTAGATTCTCAGCTCGGGTAGTGTTAGGTACTAATATTTTTTCTTAATGAAATTATCAGTACCAGCTTGTAGTTTGGATAAGTATGTGCCCGGTGAATAGCAATAAGCTCGTAACATTCCCCGAAGAGTGAGGTCATAACCCACAGTTCGCCGATATATTTAGGTCCCATGTAAAAGGGGATGAGCCTCAATAGGCTCATCCCCTTCGTCGATCCCTTCGTCGATCGTCTAATGGCAATCCATTAAACGGAGAATTTCATAGAAATAACACTTTTCTCTACCTAGGAATCGAACCCAGGTCCTCTAGCGTAGTAGTCGCGCTTACGACCAATAGAGATGAGACAGTCACGAAAAGTATTTTCAAGCTAAAACTTCAAAGTGGGCAGAGTGGACGCTGAATTTTAATACCTACAACTACTGCTAGTTTCATAGGTACTTAGTATTCGCGCGGTGCGGTGGAACGACTTGTGCTTGACCAACTTTGTCAATTTTTATACTTGGCACGTGGTAAGAATAGTCACCGTGTAGTGGATATTATAAAATTGTAAGTCTCCCGCACTTTGCAGATATTTTAAAAGCGGTCACATCAGAGAATCGAGATTTTTGCATTGGGTATGGGGACTTTTCTTCTCTATATCGTGGCTGAGTTTTACACATGTCATGCTAGTGAACGAGTCTTGTCTGTTGTTTCTGATTAGATCTACAAATTTATTTTAGTTGGAAAAGAAAATCTTCTATCGTGTTCGTCAAACCATCATTAACAAATTCTCACATTAAAAGCACACTATTATAAATTACCTAAAGGCTGTCTGCGTTTCGTTTTACGTGTAAGAGAAGCGCTTATGACCACAAGTTCAGCGCGGTTTTTTTTGCATTAAAAGTACGTAGTTTACAAAGGTTTCATGTAATAGAGTACCTACATGGGACCTTAACATTCCGGTGATCTGAATACATCTGCCAGCCCTTCGAAGGATACAGGCGTGGCGGTAAGTTATATTATGAAATGAATTAGAGTTTCATTCAATTAATTGTCCAGTCTGCTATTAAAAGATTTATTTATTCAATGACCCGGTTGGTTTACCCCAATTTATTGCCGCGTTTCGAATTAATTAAATTCAATTAGTACTGATACAAATCAAATAGTCCACTTCGTCTGCATATCACACGATGATACGATTCATTATGTTTTTAAATTGATCATTTCCGTTTCCGTATCAAATTAAACAAAAGAGTTTTAGTTCGAGTTTCTTTTTAATTGTACGGTGGAAATAGCAATTTATTGCGTTAAAACTATTGGCAATATTTAAAATTCGATGACAAGTTTATTTTACAAAACATTTGTTATTACGGCGATGAATCCGAAATAACATCTGAAAAAAAAAACAGTTGTGTACTAAAAAGAGATGGCATGAGATAGCAGTTGTTGTATGTTTTACTAGCACGCGTGATTTCTCATAGTTAATAAACTTAGTTAAAAACAAACTACCTCATTAGCCAAGTGATCATTGTATCTTCAGGTCGAGCCAAGTATTATTGGGTTCTATGAAATTTTCAGTATCAGCTTGGAGTTTGGATTTGTGCCCGGTTAATAACAATAGTTTTGCCCTTTATAACATGGGACCTAAAGAGACCAAGAAACTGTGGTTGTTCATAAGTATACCAATGACCCTTCGAAGAATACAGGCGCGAAATAACCACAGAACCATTCTATCTTCGATCGAGGAATCAAATAAAGCGCTTTGGCACTCGCAAAATAGTTTATTCAATTCAAATAGTAGGGTATCGGAATTTATTTTTCTAAATAGTTAATTATGGGACTGTCTTATTGTTATCTTGGTCGCAAATGCGGGTAAGTATGAACCTGAAACCTGGGTTCCCAAGTTCCCTGTTGTTTTCTATAACATTTTCGGTAGCAAAACGGAGTTTGAATTTGTTCCAGTTGATGGTAAAAGCTTAAACCTAGAACTTAAAATGCTCATCGCTGCCGAACCCCTTTGAGATTCATGTCATGTATGATTATACAGTTTGTTAGTGATATTATCATTCAATTGTAAAGAGAACTTTTTAAGCAAGAATAAATAAATGTTAAATATCACAAGCTCCTTTCATTCAGTTTCGTCTTGAAATTACTTTCGCATTTAATAAGCGGCATCAATGGCTCCGTTCTTAAACCGTCCAGTAAATATGTAAATTTGTGACCCCAGCTCGGGTTGTCTGGAGGTCGTCTGTCAAATGATTACACATGTCTAGAACACTTGAGTACGTAGAGACAGGCGTATTCTAAGAAGTTGGACAATTCACTTTGTTGTTGGCTTTCACTAAAAGAGGTCTGCGACCAGCAGTGGACAAATACGGGCTGACCATCATAATGATGAAGCAAGACGTGATAGGCGAAAGGGTGGTAAAGCGTCGTAAAGCAAGATGGAATGATGACATCAGGAAATTATTGGTGTCCCGGGGATAACATTAGTAGGTACATGACCAGAAAATAAACAGGTTCTATATAAAAGAAAGATAATACTTTAAATCAAAACGTATTTATATAGAGTATTACCGAAAACACCTGATATAATATCACGGGTGTTACTAGTCACAACTTGCAACCAACATTTTTATCCCCAAACAGATCAACATATATTCAAGACTCTAATAAGTAAATATAAATCTGAAACGGAATGCCTGCAAGGCTGGTGGCACACTGCCGCACTGTTTATGCAAATACATCCGAAGTAGCAGGTGTTACTGCGAACTCGTGTAAACCGCCCTAGATCTGCATAAGTTTCCCGAAACGGAATCGCATTATGATTCTGAATAGTGGTTTAGTTGTTACTATTAATTAGAACAGAGGTTTCTTGTTTGTATGAATTATTTAGGATGTGTTGGCTTGGTATGTAAAGCAATAATAGTCAATTCGAGTAAATTCATTATAGTTTAGAGTCGAGTCGAAGCGAAGCTTCAAATTCTATGATATTTGTAGTAGATACTAGTGTTTTAGTTCGTTTACTGACGCGCAAATAATTATAAATTAGGGCGTCCTTTTTTGTCTAGATAAATTAATGCGTTAACATACCATCACGCCTGTATTCCCCGAAGGGTTAGGCAGATGTGTACCTACTAATGTACGCCCACATTTCGCCGGCATGTTTATGTCCCAATTAATAGGGGGCGAGCCTATTGCCATTAACTGATACCACTTTGCTCGACCTGGGGATCGAACCCAGAACCTCTAGCATAGCAGTCGCGCTTAGGACCACTAGACTAATGAGGCAGTCAAACGAAAGGACAAATTAACGTAATACTATAGGAATAAGGTTCAATAAGTTATGTCAATAGAATTCACTTCGCTTCGATACGCTTCTACTCCGTGGCAATGTCAGTTGACCCTTACATTTGTGTGCGAGTGTTTTCTGATCTCTGTCGACTAGATGTTAGATATTTTTATTTTTGTAAATCCTGCTTCCTTTGTAAACTATTGCTCTTATTACGCAAGCACAGCTGCTGACTGTGAGGTCTTAGTTGGTTTCCCAGGCCGAGCAATATAATTTTATGATTTTTCAAAATTTGATGTAATAGTACGGACTTTGGATTTGTGACCGCCTAATCGCAAAAGCCTAGCATCGTTCACCGTTAAGAATCTTATACAAAATGTATTTTGTTACAATTAATAACACTAATTTCTAGTCCAATGGCGACGGATAATTTTTTATAAGAGGGACAACAAAAAATGCTACGTGGTAGTGAAAATTTATTGCAATCAGTCTATATTATCATAACTACGGCTTCATTGAACACGTATGTTTTTATTTCCGAAATTTAAACTTAATAGTAGGAAAAAGATGTTTTGTAAACTGTTCAAAAGGGAATTTGGTAAACCGCGGGTTGTATGGAGACTTTGCGGCTTGTATAACGAAATGTTTACACAATTTAGTATTCCAAAATAACTCGGGTAGAAACTAAAATTTGTCTCAGCGAAATTCACATGTCCTTCAATGTTATTTATGACTAGCAAAGTCCCAAAAGTAATCCTACTATTATTCATAATGTAGGTAATATACAGAAGGTAGACTTCAATTTGTTTTTGTTTCAAGCCTCAGTTGACAATGACCAAAACTACATGTGGAATGTTGGTGTACGGTCACCAGCACATCAAGTTATCACAAAATGTCAAATTCAGTCATGTTTCTCAATAATTTTGAACTTAATCGTCAACAGTTTTAGGTTTAAAATCATTTGGAGAAATTTGACAGTTTTATATAGCTTGATGTGCTGACGACTGTACATTAATAAATATCTGCCTTGCTTATCAGGAAATACAGGCGTAATAGTGTGTTATGTGATGTTGAAGAACGCACAATTCGATCACGTAAATTCATATTATCGACGAACACAAAAAACCGTTTCACTTTTTAAAACATACATACTCACGCGTTTTTCCCATAAGGTCTTGTCATACACACACGCTGGTTGCGGGTCCTACGCAACTGACCTTTTTAAAACGGCAAAAATTTTATGGTTCTACAAAACGCATACACCAACACGATGTTCTAAAGGTACTTTTGCATTCTGGGTATTGCATATCAAGGGACATCACAGCTGTATTTCGGCGTAAACTTCACAGTAAATTTACTAGAGCGTTTTCTGTGAATTTTTGTTTTGTGGTACCAACCTAGTCCAAACCATAAATTTATTATACACTATTTAAATTATAATTTACCTTTTGATAATTCTTGTTAATTAATGTAATTTATTGCTTGTGTTTTTCCCACGAAAAATAGGTCAACCCTTGCCTCGGTGTAGTCGTTAAAGTATTCATTTAATTCAAATTTAATTCTAAAAATAAACAATAAAATATAAGTTATTCCACGTAAACACGTACGTATTATGACGTTTGAACTGTACTTTATATTGAAATATTTCAAAAAGTACTCGGTTAATGGCCTGATTCTTTGTATATTTTTATTTACACTAGATCTTACATTCAATACGTGCCTGTTTTATATGTAGAAACAAAAGAAAACTATACACAGTAATGAAAAAAACCCGCAGCCTGGTTCTGCAAAAATAATGTAAAATGAATGCATATGACACCCACGCAGTAGGACTACACATACCTACGATAAGTATGTTTGTAAAGGGAATTTGTATGCGTGAAATTTGCGTTTGTAAGCGCATCCACGAAAGAAGAGAATGCTAGTGTCGCATAATGGTTAAAAAAACGAAGATCCACAACATTATCTTCCGGAAATCAATTCATTGAGAGAAACGAAAAGAATATAACTACCTAAAAACTAAGAGTCTTTTTTCCACAGGGGTAGGTAGAAATTATAGATCGCCATTAGCTAAGACTCTTGCATACCTCTTTCGCTTAAGTTCTGTAATACTTTTATAACAGAACATTACAATATGCTGTCATTTCGTATTAGAAAATAATGACAAATCAGTGCCATGTGCCAAATATTTTGTGTACCTACAAAATTAAATATTACAACTAAAGATGTAAGTATAATACGTGATGGGTGTAATCTTAGATAATGAAGGCTATGAAAACATCGTAAAGCACTATTATTACGATTTTTCTCAATCATCATAAAAGGTAACTGCTCCCGCTATCTGATATCTATGTTTTCTAAAATGACATCTAAAATATCGAGCAAGACGATTTTCAGAAGCTTCATTTTCTTTTAAATGATATTTTTTCTGCGAGTTCGAGAATTTTTTTCTTGTTATCTCGATGTCAATCTGTGAAGGCAGGTACTTTCGAATATCGTTTAATAGGTTTCGATTTGTGCCGGTTAATGGCAATTGGCTTACCCTTTATTACTTATGGCGTAAAAAAATACCGACGAATTGACAAAATATCTTTCAAAAGAATAGGTACTTAATCGTTAAATCTCAGATCTTTTTTTTATTCTGACTTGATATTTCTACTCGAGATCTGTGATTTGGCTGTCTATCTTTAGGTATTACTGTTATTAGGTAATATATCACCTAGTCAATTTCCTAATAAGTACTTCGCTAGATTTACCATTGAAGCGGCGGTAGCCTAATGGCTAGGGCGTCGGACTTGCAATCATGTGGTTGCCGGTTCGAACCCCACCCATTGCACTACCGACGTGAACCCACTCGTAACACAAGCATTCACGAGGGGTTAACAAGAATACTAGTAATGTGTGACCCACTTAGCTAGTAAGCTTTTTTCTTAAATAAAAAAAATAGGCCCTATAATACATGGGACCTAAACACACTAGCGAAATGTGAGTAAACATTGTACACCTCTTCCTAACCCTTCGTAACAGGCGTGATGTTATGCATGCTGGCTGGAAACTGTAGTATCTCATCCAAAGAATATTGCCTAATTCGACCTACAAATATAAGTAGACAAAGTAACTCGTAATGAAGAATATATACTTTATTATCAAAGGCTAGACTATTTTTTCGACCAAAAGCACCCAGCTCACGTTTCAGTCGGATTAGATTCGGCCAATTTTCATAACGGGCATCGCAGGAGGTCCTCGTCTCAAATTAAGTCGGTACAGACACCTGAACACCAAGGCCTAGCCTTGTTAAGGCCTTTCTAGGCCTAATTTTAGGAAATTTTGCCTAAATACCTCTTGGGCCGTCATAACGCCTTATATTAAAATGTTGCGGCATTTGTAGGTTTATTTTTATAATTTACTTGATTTTTTACACTATTTGAATTATGTTGTCGATGTTACTTTTAAAATTAATTGGAAAAAATTATCTAGTTTAGTATTTGAAAGCTAGAAGCGACTGCCATCAGATCTCGCGTATTAATTATTTTAGGCAGTTCCGATATCCCCACCTAATCCATAAATAGATTGTCAGGTTTTATTGGCTTTTAAGTATGAGGTCTGTGTGGTCGTATAATAACATATAATGGCTGATTAATGATAATCAACTGTAAGATAGATTAAATTCTTTGGTATTGGAAAACTATCCTTATTATCGCCGCACTATAGGAGAAAATCTTATAGAAGATAGAAATTATTATAATATTATTTATGACGTTAAGGGCACAAACTTAAAATATACTTCTGTCAAACTATAGAAGTATATTTTAAGTTTTAGATGTTCCCCCTGCTAGAATAATTTTATAGTTGGACAGAAGGTATATTTCAATTTAAAGAATATTTTTTCCCTTGCTAGAATAATTTCCAATGGCATTGAGTAAATCAGATCTAGTTAGAGCCAAGTTCTGAACTCGGAAGTTGGTCTCTGCAAAGCTGCGGTTCGTCCCTTACGGGCCACTGCAACTTCACAACTTATATCTAATATCATAAACGTTTTAATTAATATCCAGATCTAGCCATGTCCTAGATTCTAGTCTCTTTGAACTTCAGGCGTTTAACTGCTTTGCAGATTACAAATTCTCTTTATACTATTACCTACCGTAAGTTAAAGAACTTTGTCTAGTACTGTGGTACGTTTAACTACAGAACTACAGCACAGATCAAATAAAAAGTTAAGATGGAACTTTGCGAACAAAGAAGTGAGGTCGGCTAAAACTACGCCATGCCGTGTACATCACACAATTACACGCACACATGTATTAGTTAACTACGCCTTATCTTGTCAGTCGAGCTTTCGATAGCTCGATATCTCGACTGACAAGGTAAGGCCTAGTTTCGTTATACGTGTGTGCGTGTAATTGTGTGTTGTAGACGGCATGGCGTAGTTTTAGCCGACCTCACTTCTTTGTTCGCAAAGTTCCATCTTAACTTTTTATTTGATCTGAGCTTTGAACGCAACATCATGCTTCTGTCTCCAAAGGGTATGTATTAATGTACACCCACGGTTTGCTGGTATATTTAAGTCCCACGTAATAGGGGGTGAGCCTATTCCCATTAACCGAGCACAAATCCACACTCAGATTATTTTTACTAATAGTAATAAAAAATCGTTTTTATAAGATATTTTATTTTATATTAAACATATTGCAGGTTCCATGGAGGAGGCTATCTATTGCCATGAACCTGTCACAAATCCTTACTACGAGCTGTTGTTGAAAATATTATAGAAAATCCAATATAGGTTTCGTTGACCTGGCACTAAAGCCGTATACTTATCAACTTTCAACATTTCGGCAAACTGTGGCAAATCACAGTACACGCCTGCCTATCTCATAGGGTAATACTGTTTCTGTTTTGTACTCGTATATCAACTGCATTTCATTTATTTCCGTAAAATCCCGCAAATTGACTGTGATGCAATAATCCTATAAAAATATCATTACTAAAAGCTCTTGTAAAAACCCTTTTACTTCCAATTCCAATAATTTATTGAATGTCAAAACCCAACATCATTAACTGAAACAAAACATTTTTTCCCCAGCAAATTATATTTCACATTCCCCTATATATCTCTGTTTTTATGATTTACCTGTTCGTAGATTTTTTATGACGAAAGCGAGCGCTTGAAACGTATAAGAAAATTAAATTTGCATATTCCTTTATAGGTTGGCTCAAATGTGAAGAGGTGTGGGAAAATCATTTGTAACCAACTTTAAAAAAGGCGGTGGTCCTCAATTCGTCTGTGGGTATATATGTATATCTTTTTACAGTACATTCGCACCTAACTTGTTGTTTCGAAAGTGCGTTGTTTCTAAACAGTTGGTCTAATGATGGTTTAATTTTATTTAAACTGACAAGAAAATAACTTTACTTTTTGTAACATAATAATTTAATTTATTAATTACTTTACAAAATAATTTCCGAGTTCAATTCACATAGAGTAAATTTAGTAGCACTCGACAAGACAAGGCTACGATTCGGGAGCGTTACGACAACGACACGATACCGGTACGACGACCCCACGACCTACCTGACCTCATCTTTTTTCCCAATTTCGTTCCCGTTGTAATAGCGGTGCGGACAATTGTTTTGTTTGATTGCTTATTTTTGTATGGCTTTATGTTTCACTCTGAACAAAGATCAATAAATTATGCTTATTGGGGGATAACAATCTGTTGTTTTCAGCCAGAACATAAATATTTTTATCACAAGGAACTGTGTAGGGAAATATGTATAACCGAGGACGAAGCAAATAGTATGCAAGATATTCAAGTGGCTTTTTGTAGTTTTGCAATAATTCTCGATGGGATAAAGTCGTGAATATAATAATATAATAAATGATGATTATGTATGTATTCCGCGTTGGTTTAAGATGAAAGCACTGTTCGTTTAAATGTTGGGGTCTGAATTATTGCGCTGTCGGTGATATTTAGGTCTCATGAGCGTCGTCTTATAGATGACGATCTAATAGGCGTCTCTATCATGGTTGTCGGTCTTAGCGGCGTCACTATCATAGGCGTCGGTCTCATGAGCGTCGGTCTCATGGATGACGATCATATAGGCGTCACTATCATGAGTGCCAGTCTCATGAGCGCAAGTCTCATGAGCGCCAGTCACATGAGCGCTAGTCTCATAAGCGCCAGACTCATGAGCGCTGGACTCATGATCGCCAGTCTCATGTGCCAGTCTCATGAGCGCCAATCTCATGAGCGCTAGTTTCATGAGCGCCAGTCTCTTGTGAGCCAGTCTAATGAGCGAAATATTCATGAGCGCCAGTCTCATAGGCGTCTGTCTCGTGGATGACGATCTTATAGGCGTCACTATCATGGTCGTTGGTCTTAAAGGCTTCGGTCTCATAAACACCGGTTTTATGAGCGCCAGTCTCCTGATCGCCAGTTTCATGAGCGCCAGTCTCATGAGCGATAGTATCAAGAGCACCAGTCTCTTGAGCGCCAGTTTCATGAGCGCCAGTCTCTTGAGCGCCAGTCTCATGAGCGCCGGTATCATGTGCGCCAGTTTCATGAGCGCTAGTCTCATGAGTGCCAGTCACACGAGCGCCAGTCTCATGAGCACCAGTCCCCTGAGCGCCAGTTTCCTAAGCACCAGTTTCATGAGCGCCAGTCTCATAGGTGTCTGTCTCATGAGCGTCGGTCTCATGAGCACCAGTTTCCTAAGCGACAGTCTCATGAGTGCCAATCTCATGAGCGCCAATCTCATGAGCACCGTTCTTATGAGCACCGGTCTTATGAGAGTCAATCTCTTGAGCGCCAGTTTCATGAGCGCAAATTTCATGAGCGCCAGTCTCATGAGCGCCAGTTCAATGAGCGCCAGTTTCATGAGCGCTAGTCTCATGAGCGTCAGTCTCATTAGCGATAGTCTCATGAGCGCCAGTTTCATGAGCGCCAGTCTCATGAGCGCCAATTTCATGAGCGCCAATCTCATGAGCGCCAGTTCAATGAGCGCCAGTTTCTTGAGCGCCAGTCTCATGAGCGCAGTTTCATAAGCGCCAGTCTCCTGAGCGCCAGTCTCATGAGCGCCGATCTCATGAGCGCCAGACTCATGAGCGCCAGTTTCATGAGCGCCAGTCTCATGAGCGCCAGTCTCATGAGCGCCAGTTTCATGAGCGCCAGTCTCATGAGCGCCAGTTTCATGAGCGCCAGTTTCATGAGCGCTAGTCTCATGAGTGCCAGTCACACGAGCGCTAGTCTCATGAGCGCCGGTCTCATGAGCACCAGTCCCCTGAGCGCCAGTTTCCTAAACGCCAGTTTCATGAGCGCCAGTCACATGAGCGCCAGTCTCATTAGCGATGGTCTCATGAGCGCCAGTCTCATGAGCGCCAGTCTCATGAACGCCAGTCTCATGAGCGCCAGTCTCATGAGCGCCAGTCTCATGAGCGCCAGTTTCATGAGCGCCAGTCTCATGAGCGCCAGTTTCATGAGCGCCAGTCTCATGAGCGCCAGTCTCATGAGCGCAGTTTCATAAGCGCCAGTCTCCTGAGCTTCAGTCGTCTCATGAGCGCCAGTCTCATGAGCGCCAGTCTCATGAGCGCCAGTCTCTTGAGCGCCAGTTTCATGAGCGCCAGTTTCATGAGCGCTAGTCTCATGAGTGCCAGTCACACGAGCGCTAGTCTCATGAGCGCCAGTCTCATAAGCACCAGTCCCCTGAGCGCCAGTTTCCTAAACGCCAGTTTCATGAGCGCCAGTCTCATTAGCGATGGTCTCATGAGCGCCAGTCTCATGAGCGCCAGTCTCATGAGCGCCAGTCTCATGAGCGCCAGTCTCATGAGCGCCAGTCTCATGAGCGCCAGTTTCCTAAACGCCAGTTTCATGAGCGTCAGTTACATGAGCGCCAGTCTCATTAGCGATAGCCTCATGAGCGCCAGTTTCATGAGCGCCAGTCTCATGAGCGCCAATCTCATGGGCGCCAATCTCATGAGCACCGTTCTTATGAGCAACGGTCTTATGAGCGTCAATCTCTTGAGCGCCAGTCTCATGAGCGCAGTTTCATAAGCGCCAGTCTCCAGAGCTTCAGTCCCCTGAGCGCCAGTCTCATGAGCGCAGTTTCATATGCGCCAGTCTCCTAAGCTTCAGTCGTCTCATGAGCGCCAGTCTCATAGGTGTTGGTCTCATGAGCACCAGTTCCCTGAGCGCCAGTTTCCTAAGCGCCAGTCTCATGAGCGCCAGTCTAATGAGCGCCAGTCTCATGGGCATCAGTCTTAAGTATGACTATCTTATAGGCGTCAATATCATGGGCGTCGGTCTAATTGGTGTTGGTTTCATGAGTGCCAGTCTCATGAACGCCAGTCTCATGAGCGCCAGTCTCATGAGCGCCAGTCTCATGAGCACCAGTCCCCTGAGCGCCAGTTTCATGGGCGCCAGTCACATGAGCGCCAGTCTCATTAGCGATAGTCTCATGAGCGCCAGTTTCATGAGCGCCAGTCTCATAGGCGTCAGTCTTAAAAGTATGACTATCTTATAGGCGTCAATATCATGGGCGTCGGTCTAATTGGTGTTGGTTTCATGAGCACCAGTCTCATGAGCACCAGTCCCCTGAGCGCCAGTTTCCTAAGCGCCAGTCTCATGAGCGCCAGTCTCATAGGCGTCAGTCTTATGTATGACTATCTTATAGGCGTCAATATCATGGGCGTCGGTCTAATTGGTGTTGGTTTCATGAGTGCCAGTCTCATGAGCGCCAGTCTTATGAGTGCCAGTCACACGAGCACCAGTCTCATGAGCGCCAGTCTCATGAGCACCAGTCCCCTGAGCGCCAGTTTCCTAAACGCCAGTTTCATGAGCGCCAGTCACATGAGCGTCAGTCTCATTAGCGATAGTCTCATGAGCGCCAGTTTCATGAGCGCCAGTCTCATGAGTGCCAATCTCATGAGCGCCAATCTCATGAGCACCGGTCTTATGAGCGTCAATCTCTTGAGCGCCAGTCTCATGAGCGCAGTTTCATAAGCGCCAGTCTCCTGAGCTTCAGTCGTCTCATGAGCGCCAGTCTCTTGAACGCCAGTTTTATGAGCGCCAGTTTCCTAAACGCCAGTTTCATGAGCGCCAGTTACATGAGCGCCAGTCTCATTAGCGATAGCCTCATGAGCGCCAGTTTCATGAGCGCCAGTCTCATGAGCGCCAATCTCATGAGCGCCGATCTCATGAGCACCGTTCTTATGAGCACCGGTCTTATGAGCGTCAATCTCTTGAGCGCCAGTCTCATGAGCGCAGTTTCATAAGCGCCAGTCTCCTGAGCTTCAGTCGTCTCATGAGCGCCAGTCTCTTGAACGCCCGTTTCATGAGCGCCAGTTTCCTAAACGCCAGTTTCATGAGCGCCAGTTACATGAGCGCCAGTCTCATTAGCGATAGCCTCATGAGCGCCAATCTCATGAGCACCGGTCTTATGAGCGTCAATCTCTTGAGCGCCAGTCTCATGAGCGCAGTTTCATAAGCGCCAGTCTCCTGAGCTTCAGTCGTCACATGAGCGCCAATCTCATGAGCACCGTTCTTATGAACACTGGTCTTATGAGCGTCAATCTCATGAGCGTCAATCTCATGAGCGCCAGTCTCTTGAGCACCAGTTTCATGAGCGCCAGTTTCATGAGCGCCAGTTTCATGAGCGCCAGTTTCATGAGCGCCTGTTTCCTAAACGCCAGTTTCATGAGCGCCAGTTACATGAGCGCCAGTCTCATGAGCGCTAGTCTCATGAGCGCCAGTCTCATGAGCACCAGTCTCATGAGCACCAGTCCCCTGAGCGCCAGTTTCCTAAGCGCCAGTCTCATGAGCGCCAGTCTCATAGGCGTCAGTCTTATGTATGACTATCTTATAGGCGTCAATATCATGGGCGTCGGTCTAATTGGTGTTGGTTTCATGAGTGCCAGTCTCATGAGCGCCGGTTTCATGAGCGCCGGTTTCATGAGCGCCAGTCTCATGATCGGCAGTCTCATGAGCGCCAGTCTCATGAGCGCCAGTCTCATGAGCGCCAGTCTCATGAGCGCCAGTCTCATGAGCGCCAGTGTCATGAGCACCGGTCTCATGAGCGCCAGTTTCATGAGCGCCAGTCTCATGAGCGCCAGTTTCCTAAACGCCAGTTACATGAGCGCCAGTCACATGAGCGCCAGTCTCATTAGCGAGAGTCTCATGAGCGCCAGTTTCATGAGCGCCAGTCTCATGAGCACTGTTCTTATGAGCACCGGTCTTATGAGCGTCAATCTCTTGAGCGCCAGTCTCATGAGCGCAGTTTCATAAGCGCCAGTCTCCTGAGCTTCAGTCGTCTCATGAGCGCCAGTCTCATGAGCGCAGTTTCATATGCGCCAGTCTCCTAAGCTTCAGTCGTCTCATGAGCGCCAGTCTCATAGGTGTCTGTCTCATGAGCGTCGATCTCATGAGCACCAGTCCCCTGAGCGCCTGTTTCCTAAGCGCCAGTCTCATGAGCGCCAGTCTCATAGGCGTCAGTCTTAAGTATGACTATCTTATAGGCGTCAATATCATGGGCGTCGGTCTAATTGGTGTTGGTTTCATGAGTGCCAGTCTCATGAGCGCTAGTCTCATGAGCGCCAGTCTCATGAGCACCAGTCTCATGAGCGCCAGTCTCATGAGCACCGTTCTTATGAGCACTGGTCTTATGAGCCTCAATCTCATGAGCGCCAGTTTCATGAGCGCCAGTTTCATGAGCGCCAGTCTCATGAGCGCCAATCTCATGAGCGCCAATCTCATGAGCACCGTTCTTATGAGCACCGGTCTTATGAGCGTCAATCTCTTGAGCGCCAGTCTCATGAGCGCAGTTTCATAAGCGCCAGTCTCATGAGTGTCGGTCTTATGTATGACGATCTAATAGGCGTCACTATCATGGGCGTCGGTCTTATAGGCGTCACTATCATGGGCGTCGGTCTTATAGGCGTCATTATCATGAGCATCGGTATTATAGGCGTCACTATCGTAGGCATCGGTCTCATGAGCGTCGGTCTCATACGCGTCGGTCTCATGGATGACGATCTTATAGGCGTCACTATCAAGAGCGTCGGTCTTATAGGCGTCACTATCATAGGCATCGGTCTCATAAGCGTCGGTCTCATGAGTGTCGGTCTTATGTATGACGATCTAATAGGCGTCACTACCATGGGCGTCGGTCTTATAGGCGTCACTATCATGGGCGTCGGTCTTATAGGCGTCACTATCATGGGCGTCGGTCTTATAGGCGTCACTATCATGCCGTCGGTATTATAGGCGTCACTATCATGGGCGTCGGTCTAATAGGCGTCACTATTATGGGCGTCGGTCTTATAGGCGTCACTATCATGCCGTCGGTATTATAGGCGTCACTATCATAGGCATCGGTCTCATGAGCGTCGGTCTCATAGGCGTCGGTCTAATGGATGACGATCTTATAGGCGTCACTATCATGGGCGTCGGTCTTATAGGCGTCACTATCAAGAGAGTCGGTCTTATAGGCGTCACTATCATAGGCATCGGTCTCATGAGCGTCGGTCTCATAGGCGTCGGTCTCATGGATGACGATCTTATAGGCGTCACTATTATGGGGGCCTGTCTTAAAGGCGTCGGTCTCATGAATGCCAGTTTCATGAGCGTCAGTGTCATAAGATTAGAATTTAATATGCTTTAATTCATAACGATAATTTGGGAAATTCCCACAGGATTGGGAAAAATCCTATCGACGCGGACGAAGTTGCGGGCAAACGCTAGTCAATAATAAATAATTTGCCAAAAGTCAAATAAAGAGTCGTAACCGAACACAAATAATTTGAGGCTTTGCTAAGTACCTATCTATTTATAACGGTAAATTGGGAGGAAAAATGAAGGTCTCCCGGCGACTCGTTAAGGGTCACGTTTGCGCCAGGAGACTTATAGGTTGAATATATTACCATTCTATTTGTACGAGCATCGTCACATGATTTTAGTTGTATTACGTTTTCACTTATTATGCATTAACATTCTGCTGAATATTAAATCACGCCTTCGCATCGCGACCTACATTAATGTTGTTATTATATTTTAAATTCTCCTTTATTATTAGTACAATAAATACTCGCATCGAAAACGGATACAAACCCAGTATTTTATTTCTGTGAACATCCCGTCTTTGGTGACAACAACACATACACATTACACAAGTAACACATCTCAATGCACGGGTAAGTAGCTCGTACATTTTTGGTCCTTCGAGCCGGATACTGCGCAACTGGAACAACAGTCCTGCACACTTCATCAGGTACGTGGAGTTTCTATTTACGTTAGCGAATCGGTTTGGCCGGTCTACAACAAACAGATCTCCCGGACAAATTGAGAAGGCGCATATATCGTACGTGGCGACTTGCGTATCCTGTGATTACACCAGGAAACAACAACGGTCAGTGATCCGGAAGCTATTGGAAGTTAACAGAATTAGTGTTCCACAACATTTCTACTACAACAATGGACACTAAACAACAAGAACTTCTCAAGCGTCAGCAGATCATTGCCGAAGGTATCAGGAAAATTGGTATCAACTTCGGGAAGGATGGTCCTGACCGCAAGAACTCAGCATACATCAAGGTTAGATTAGATAACCTCAGAGCTCTCTGGAATGAGTTTGAGATGAACCACAGCGTGCTGCAAGATTCTGAACCCCAGACTCATGAATACTATGACAGTATGGCTTACGATCAAGTACAGTTTGAATTCTCAACCATACAACAGAAGCTACAATCGTGGCCTACTTATGGTACTGGGGATCAAGATCAGGAAATAGCTGGGACCTCAGGTGAGCGTAGCAAGAATGCTGGAGTCTACTCTAAATCAGATGAGCTCAAAGCTCAACAAGCCACTAACTTTAGAGCCTTTTCTCGCTTCACACGTAACTTGGACATTGATGACATCAGTGAGAAATGGGACATTGAAGACAAACTCAAGACACTCGAATCCAGATGGAAGGTGATTGATGATGTCCACTGGAAACTAGATAACATCCTCGTCGGTAGCGACGTGAACTACGAGCTTGAGTTCTCAACGTTTGAAGACACTTACGAGTCAACAAAACGCGATCTTAATCGCAAACTCAACCTGGCTGTACAGCAACGCGACAGTGCTCCAAAGATAGAAATACCTATCTTTTCAGGTAATTACTCTCAGTGGCCTACATTCCTAGATCTATACACTGCTGCTATCCACAACAATCCTACGTTTTCTAAGGGTCAGAAGATGCAGCATCTGAAAGGCAAGTTAAAAGGAGAAGCTGAGCGTCTTGTGCAACATTTACCTGTTTCCGAGAATAACTACGACTCTTGTTGGGAAATTCTCAACCACAGGTACAACAACCTGCAGTTGCTATTTACAATGCAAATGCAGACCATGATGAATCAGCCTTCTATTCAACAACAAACTTCCTACGAACTGAAGCGTTTACATGACACAAGCCTGGAAACTGTACATGCCTTGCGCAACTTGGGAATCGACACAACTACGTGGGATCCTATTCTGGTGCATATCTTGTCGGGAAAACTGGATTCTCAAACCTTGACTGATTACATGGAAATCAGAAAACATCCACGAAACCTTCCTGTTTTCAGTGAGTTTATCAACTTTATTGAAAGCAAGTTTACTGCACTGGAATCTGTAACGAAGAAAAGAGTTCCCATAAACCACAACAAACAACCCTGGGCGCCACCTACTTCTCCAAAGAAGGAATTTAGTCCGTCAACATTTCAACGGAATGCCTACAACAAATACAAAGGTGCTCCCGCGGCAAATCATACAAGTTCTGATAGAAATTGTCCTATTTGTAAAACTAGCCACATTTTACTACATTGTAAGTCATTTCAAGAAATGACACCGGACATAAAAATGCGGTCATTGAAGCAATTGGACATTTGTAAGAATTGTATGTTTTCGCATAATGGAAATAAATGTAGCTCACGTAAAAGATGCAGAGTGTGCAATGACGCACACCACACAACGCTGCATGACATGCTACGCGACAATTTTACCGGTCAACCACCCGTCGATGCTAACCTACATTATAACAACCCATCAACTTCGCAAGGAAAATCTAACCACGTATCGGGAGATTTTAACGAAGTTTTACTGGCTACAGTTCAAATCCAGGTACAAGCCGTCGACGGAACATATACAACATTACGATGCCTCTTGGACCAAGGTTCTCAACTGAATCTTATAACTGAATCTGCAGCTCAACGACTTGGCCTTCCAAGAAGCAATGAAAACTCTACTGTGACCGGAGTTGGAACAGTTGCTTGCCATAGCAACGGAACCATTCATCTGAACTGCATGTCGTTATATGGTGATTACCAGTTCACAACTCAAGCACTGGTCATGCCTAGGCTTCTGAACAACCTACCTAATTACTCGTTTGACAGACAGGAATGGCCTCACATCCAGAACATAAACCTCGCCGACCCACAGTTCAATCTATCACGCCCAATTGACATTTTACTTGATGCCGGAGTATATGCTGACATAATCATGAGCAACATCCTTCGAGGAAACATACATGCGCCCATAACGCAACAAACCAAACTCGGATGGGTGTTAGTTGGAAACACGAAAACATTCAACTGTCATGTTGTCGTAAACTCCGACAATATTTCACGTTTTTGGGAAATAGAAGAGATAACATCTCACACCGAGTCTTTGACTGTTAGCGAGGAGTATTGTGAGGAATTATATATTGCCACAACCACAAGGGGGGAAGATGGACGTTATGAAGTTCGCATCCCGATGAAACCAAATTTTGAAACGAATTTGGGGCAGTCTAAACCTCAAGCTGCCGCACAATTCAAACAACTAGAAAGACGATTAGCTAGGGATGAAATCTTAGCTTCAAACTACAAGACCTTCATCGACGAGTACATAGCTTTGAATCATATGAAACTATGCACCACATTCGTAAAACCAAGTAGCTTTTTACCACATCATGGGGTAATGCGCCCTGAGTCAACTACTACTAAGCTACGTGTGGTTTTTAATGCTTCTGCAACCACTAGTACAGGACGAAGCCTTAATCAACTAATGGAGTGCGGACCGAACTTACAACGAGACTTACAAGCGTTGCTACTACGATGGAGGACATTTGAATACGTATATACGGCTGACATTGAAAAATTTTATCGACAAATACGTATTCACGAGAAAGATCAACATTTACAAAAGATACTTTGGCGCGACTCTAGTTTTGAACCACTGAAGGAATTTCAATTGACTACTGTGACGTATGGCACTAAGTCGGCTCCATTCTTGGCTATGCGCACGATCAAACAACTGATTAAGGACGACGGCGAACAATATCCTCTAGCCGCGGACATTCTCTCCAGTCAATTATACGTTGATGATTTACTAGGAGGCTGTAACGACATCATAACAGCACAGAAAGCTCAAACTGAGCTTATAACTATGCTGAAGGGCGGAGGATTCAACCTGCGTAAATGGGCCAGCAATAACTCGTGCCTGTTGGAAAACTTGCCTGATGAATTGATAAGCCAAAGGATGTTTGATTTCAAGGATGCTGAAACAAACAAAACGTTAGGCATTACATGGAACCCGCACACCGATCAGTTTTCATACATACAAACAGCACCCTGTACTAAGCGTGAGTTCGACACCCTGCTAGTACAAATAGAAGCCTGCCTCAACTCAAGACCACTTTTTGCTTTAACAAACGATCCCGACGACATCGAATATTTGACACCGGGCCACTTCTTAGTTGGTGGTCCTGTCCTCGCTCCTCCTGCGACGTCAGAGATTGACAATACCAGCCTAACCGTACGATGGCGTCTCACAGAAAATATGCACAAGGATTTCTGGAAGAAATGGTCAAACGATTACCTTCAAACGTTACAGTTAAGAGGAAAATGGCAAACTCCAACACCGAACATCGTAGTGGGTGACGTGGTTCTCATCAAGGAAGAGCATGTGCCACCTGCCAGATGGTTATTGGGACGAGTTATAGAAACACATCCTGGAGCTGACAACTTGGTACGAGTCGTAACAGTGAAAACTAAATCCAACATTATGAAGAGGCCTATAACGAAGTTATCCCGTCTTCCAGTTGAAACAAAGGACCATACACAGGATATGCTGACACAGAAACCTGTTGGTGAACAACTGGAAACATTACGACCCCTTCGGCGTAGACAGGGACCTGATGATACCCTTAAACGAACAGCAAATACAATCATGTATAGACGTAAATACATATCAAGTCTTATGTAATTTCGATTTACCTATATATGAAATAAAAACTACAACAAACATATGCGAAGCTGACATAATAAACAATCGTGGAGGGTCATGTTGCATCACGGAAGTATCAAGTTGCACGAATGGATGGATTAAGCTACACAGCAAGGACGCTTGGCTGTTTACGTGTTGCGAGGAATGCACTATGCGCATTTTCTGCCCAGCTGGTATTACGTCACAGACACTACGTAATACAGGAACCTTAGCGGCTGGACGCATGATGCGCGGCGACAACCATCTTATTCACTCACACTACAATTTACAAAGCAAACTGGAAATAGTAAATGATGAAGAATTATATGTACCTGAAACAAACATAAATCATTTAATTATCAGCCACAACAACATTGGCAACTACACGGACTAAGAAAATGAGAACGGAAGGAAATGAACCTGCGACAGAACAAACCGCTGAACACCAACGGCATCCATGCCCCAACAGGGTGGACAACGGAACATCTCCTATTCCATTTGGTGTTAAATCAACGAAGAACATTTTTTGATGGATCACGTTGTTTATATTTTATTACAGTTACTTTTTATTTTATATAATTTTACAAAATAGTTATTTCTTTATTTTTTTGTAGTTGGCAGGATGTACGAGCATCGTCACATGATTTTAGTTGTATTACTTTTTAACTTATTATGCATAAACATTCTGCTGAATATTAAATCACGCCTTCGCATCGCGACCTACATTAATGTTGTTATTATATTTTAAATTCTCCTTTATTATTAGTACAATAAATACTCGCATCGAAAACGGATACAAACCCAGTATTTTATTTCTGTGAACATCCCGTCTTTGGTGACAACAACACATACACATTACACAAGTAACACATCTCAATGCACGGGTAAGTAGCTCGTACACTATTAGAACAAGGCGATTCCATGCGGACAGAGGTGCTTATTAATAGAAATTTTATACACTGAATTAAGAGTGCAGTGCGTAACCTTTTCAAAATGAATGTGGAAATCTACCTTACCCTGGGTCAGCAAGTAATAAAACTAGAATTTTGATTCTTACAGTCTATTTCAGGAGGTAAATAGAAGACTGTGGTATCTTAATTTTTAAGCCAATTTGATGTGATGGTGAATGTAAAGATTATAAATTCCAGGCCCAATTCCTCTCTCAGTCCCCTTTCCTTCTCTTTTCCGTGGCTCGGCAACGCATCTGCAACTCCTTTGGTATTACAGATGTCAATGGGCGGTGATGACTACTTAACATCAGATGGCTCGCCTGCTCGTTTGGCGATAAATACGGATACGTTATTCCATAAAAAAACACTGGGTCAGCATGGTTACCTATATATAAACTAAAAAAAAATATCGTGTAGAAATCCTTTTACTCCCCCCCCCCCCCCCCGGCCATTAGCGACCATACTAAAAATCACAAGGGTGTTTTGTTCCACTGCTTTTTGTTGCGGCCACGGTATCGAGTTGTAATTCTTCCGGCACTGTTGAATGGGACTGTTTGAACCACAAACAGGTAAAAGAGACCTTTTTTACCTGTTCTGTGGTTTGAAACCTCTCTTGAGCCAAACCTAACACTTCCTGAGATATGCGTGGTATAGTAAAACAGTGATAATTATAGTAAATGGGTTGACGATTAATGTTATATGCGGTAAGACTAATGATTATGTCATTTATTACCTACTATTATTATGTTAAATAAATACCAGCTTACTATCTATAAATCGTACAAAAATCTTAAAGAAAAATGCCTTTCCGGAAAGTTGTTTTCACTAAAATTAAGTCAAACAAACGGTTCTCAGGTGAACTCACTCTTTATTAGTGCAAATGTGTGTGAGATTTTCTGAATAGGGTAGATAACTAATGTTTCATATAATAAAACACAGTCCTATTGAACATTTTTACTAAAAATAATTCGTATACTGAAAAAAAAAACCAATATCGACTTACAAAGTTCCAAGATACAAGTTCTTAGTTTTTATTTGGGAACGAGAGGGGGTGCTTTGAACCTTTCCTACAAAACGAGTTCAGTGACAGTATAGAATTTTTAACGTCACAACGTGCTATACTGCGCTCTATGTCAAGCATAAAATTAAAATGCTTTTATTTGACTTTTTATCGGACCATAAAAAAAAAATTAGCAAACTACCCAGCTAGCCTATTTCATTCTTCTCTTAGAAAATATTTAAGTACATTCATTAAGCAAAGTAAAGTAGTTTTTCTTTGCCGCAGAAACCACTAACAAAATGTGAAGAGTTTACCCGCTATAAATATTTACTCCAGGAAATAACTACAATAGTCAAGCCTGAGTTCGGACTCGTAAATAATAAAAAAACTTGAAACTTAGTCTCTGACCGGGAAAACACGTTAAATCTTAATTTTAATTTACCAACTTTACGCGAATTCAACAAAAGGTACTTTTTGATGCAAATTACTTTTAACTTTTGGCGTTTTCATTAAGGAATTGTGGATTAATGTTGTATTACTCTACTGGTTTTTCTTTGATTAGAATTGGGGGGAGTTGGAAAAAGTTTTGAGAGCCTTCGTTAATTTGGAACTAGCTTTTGTGTGATAATTACTCGTGTAGGAACAATGAGTGGGTAGACCACCCACTCATTGTCCTGTTGGGTACTATAAAAGAGTAATGAGCTTGTTAACTTTTTTATTTTCTACTCAATTGCGCTGCTTCTGCTATTGTTGTTGGGCTACACAAAACGATCATCATGCCAAGGTAAAAGATACTACTAAACGATAACTAAAATATATTAGAGTAGTAGAATAAAATTAGATAACGACTAGAATAGAATTATTTAGTGCTCAACTGTGTATAAATTTATATACGTAGGTGGTCAAATGTTTATAGTATCATCCATATATCCATGTTGGATGTGCAATATAGGTATTAACTATCATATTAATAAAAGAAGATTTAATATACTTTTATGAAGCTAACCATTTAGTGCGGTGTACCTACACATTTTGTTTAGTCGATGATGATGGTAAAAGGACACAAATATTGGTATCATAAGATGCGATATAATATAATACACTTACGTCTAATATCTAGCAAATTGAAACACATATTCAGCCGAATGCATACGAAACCGGTTATAAATTTATTCTGCACAAAACGGCGGCAGCTGAGCTTGCAAACCGCATGCAGCGTCGCGTGCAGCCGGCCTAACTACGTAATAAAATCCGCCGCCGTAGGCCACGACGGAGGCCGCACACGATTGTCAAGTAAGCGCGTTTCGGAAAAGTGAATTCGTACTGTTTTGTATTTTGATTTCAAAATAATGTCCAAAGTTATTTATTGGAGATATTGGGATTTCAAATAATAATATTTAAGGTAAACTACCTTGGTCTATTATAAGGACGGATGGTGAGCATTAGTTCCTGAGTTCGATTGCCAGGTCCAGTTTTTCTATAACATTCTCAGTAGCAGCTTAGAGTTTGGAACTGTGCCTATTACACGGGCTAGCCAAAAGACACAAAAGTATATTTACCTACGAATAAAACTAACAATTTGCTTGACCTGAGACTGGAATCCAGGCACTGAAGCCCAGCCACCTTATTTACGATTCATCAGATCATTGAGCTTAACCTTCTGCTCTTATTTTTTACAGTACATTTAAACTCAACATTAAAAGACGTATCAGTTAATAAGATAATAATTATAGGCTTCTCGACAAAGTAGTCTGAATTCCATAATAATTTCTCTGGAGAGCAAAACGTCAACGTAATTCGACGACAAAAGGAAAAATCGGGGATTCCCGTTGACATTTTTGACAAGGAACCGAGCCCGGTAAAATCTCTTTATAAATCATTCTAGAATTTTCCTCTATGCGTTATGATTGGTTGTAGCATTCCAATGCGTATTTGCGGCAGCAGTAAAGCGCTTTCTACACGTTTGCAGCGTCCGTACCGCACATTTGCACGGCCAACTTATTTATTTCTCCGCAAATTGCACGCCTACCAGTTAATTAACTATATTAAATGCTTTACCAATGAAAATAGTGCCTATAAAGCTTTCAATTTAAACCGAGAGCCCGCATCGTGTATTATTAAATATTCAGCGGGAGTCTCTTTGTTCGCTCAACGATTTTAGTGAAATACGATTCTCTGAGCAAATGATCAATTAATTTGTATTGTGTTGGAGATTATGTAACACCCAAGGAAGATGGGATCTGTGTTAATCCTACATTACTAGTGTTTGTTTATTACGATAAACGAATTAACTTTAATCAAATCTTTTTAGGGATTTGTACCTTAAAAGGAAAAAGGTAACCCTACTTTTAAGATCATTACGTTGTCCGTCGGTCTGTTTAGACGTTTTCCTCAGGAATACGAGGAAATAGTTGAAAATATCAACAAAAATCCGTAGATCTATTCCTTTGTAGCTGCATAGTAATCAAGCTACTATATCACCACAATAAAAAAATACGACCACTTAGGTGATTTGAAAACAAAATGTTATAAAAACTTACCAAAACGTCAAAGTACTCCTCTACATTGCTGTTATCTGGCAAAGTATCCAGAAGGCTGGCAACTTCTGCTTTCCCCCTTCGAAGATCCAGCCATGAAGGTTTGTGCTGCAATAGAAAAAAAAACTTGTCAAGATTTCACGTAAAGATAATGTTTAAAAGTAATAAAAAAGCTGTTATCTTATATTACGAAGAAAACAAAAGTTTTAACATGACTTTTAAATCTAACAACAAGAGTTTATAAATCGATAGCCAACACCTTGAAAACTTGAAATGAGTTACTTAAATTCAGTAAAATAGCATTTTGACCTTAACGCTTTTATGGAGGTTGTAAGCAATAATGTGTTCCATTGGCTATAATCTTTTTATCCTATAATATTTACTGCAAATGACTTTAACAGGCTATGCCGTACCTACACTTATGGTTATAGTTACGACCATGGCTTTCGGATAGTTTTATAGGTTATTCCATCGGATTCTAAATTATTTATGCTACTAAAGAAATTCATATCTTTGGAGGTTCTTGTTGATTTTAATAAAACATTTAATAAGGAACTGTAGCCCGATTCACGTAATTAAAACTGTAGCGATGTCGCAGCAACTTAATCGTTGAAACAGTTTTTCTATTCATATCCGTCGATCGGACCGATTTAGGAGTCGTCCCATTGAAAAATCTGAATTGTTCAATCTGAATCTGTTTTCACACATGTTTGTTGGGCGACAATTGTTCCAAAACTTTGGCTTGACAGTATTCACGTAACATTGGAAAGCTGTTTCAACGATTAAGTCGCTGCGACGTCGCTACGGTTTTAATTACGTGACGCTACTGTACGCTAAATGATAGTTTCAAAGGTGCTTTAATATCGATAGTGATAACAACACCGCCAAATCAATGCCATCCAGTTATTTATATCGAAATCAACGATATTACATTTACTATCGATTCTGTCGATTACTGTTCAATACAAAGTCGACGGTTATATTAATATTGCCGCTTTCAATATTGCTATCTCGATATCAGCGCCCTTAATATTGATACGGACGCTTTTATTATACACTTTATGACTTTGATGAAACAGTTTGATTGAAAAGAGAAAACGTGATGATCTAGAGAGATGAGTTGGACTACCTACAACTAGTATTTATGTTAGCGTAATCATACCCAAACGATCTTTACTAATATTATAAAAGTTATGTGCAAGTAACTCCGTTTGTTACGTTTTCACGCCGCAACTGCTGAACCAATTTGGACCAATTTTGGCATGAATATAGATTGTACTTTGAAAACGGACATAAGCTACCTTTTGTCTTAAAAAACTGTCTGGAACGCGAGTAAACCGCGGGCAATGGCGTCAATGGTGCTCTAACTTTTCCGGTTTATGGTTTCGAAGGAAGTTTCCCATATAATTCGATATGCTATGCTCACTTGACAGCACATGAAAAGAGGCACTGTATACTACCATGAAGACAGCATCTATGACTGAAAGTTATTTATATAAAAAATAATACCTATTTCTCTTATTCACGCCATAACTTGAAAACGAATTTACCGATATCGTTCCACCCTTTTTTAATTTTGTAATACTTTATAGAAGATCCTTACAGAAACAAAAATTAAGAAAATTGCGCAGAATATTGATAAGACAGGACAACGTCTTTTAGTCAGCTAGTAATAAGATAAATGCAAATAAATCTTTTACATTTCTTTAACTTTAACTTTTCTTTGACTTTAACTTTAACTCTAATATGCTCAGAGAATCATGGTCTCTTCTAAAGGTGAGACAAAAGCTATGTTTGGAGATGGAATGGAAGGCATAGAATCCAGTTGCTTAATGTCAACATCATCATCATTGGTAGATTGGAATACATTTTCTACGTCAAACATAGTTACTGTCGAACAATTGTCATGCAAAATGCATTTTGAATACTCATAAACGGATTTATATTAGAAATAGAAATAGAAATAGAAATATTTATTTGCTAGAAAACATTGATATTAAATGTCAAATTTATGTGTGCATATATCTACATCAGAGCATCATATTTTACTACTTAGCTCGTATAAAAAATATTGGACGGTAAAATTTTCAAATATGGTAAATTTTATGGGGAATAAATGTGTAGGGAGGGCCTTTATACAGTTAGGTAGGTACCTACATGAGTAATTTAAGTACATAAGGCTTTAAAGTTGAGCAAAATCTATGGAGTGAAGATGTGAAACTGCTTCAGACTTAGCGTAGGTATGTATACTAATATTATAAATACGATGCGATGCGATGTTTGTTACGTTTTCAAGCCTAACTTGCTACACTGTGGCAATTTTGACGAATTTTTGGTTTATAGATAATTTGGATCTTGAAAAATTACATGTACGTATCCACGAGGAGACGTGTAAGTAGTTTCTATTCAAATTAAGACACTAAATTGAAATATTCCGCCTGTAGACTTTTGGTAGTAGTATCATTATAAAGACAAAAAATCCATTGTCGTGGAAAATATGACGAATCTTATCTATAAGACAAGGAAAGGCAAGTGCTGTGTTTAAGACGGTATTAGTCCTACATACCCTGCTGATGCAGATGATCCATACGCATTTTTTAATACTATAAAAAAGGACAAAAAACATAAGCCTGAAACCTTTTTAAAAATAGGTTTAAATTCGAATCTTAGCAATTTTCATTTTGCATAAGTAATAAGATTAAAGTAATATAAAAAGCACCCATTTTTATTGTGTTCTGTAATTTAAATTAGTGTCGAAATTCTATTGAATCAAATGTAATAAAAATCCTACTCAGCCTTAAAAAATGCAAATTAATTTGAGGTATAAGCTGATAAACTGAATCCATATTTCACGATCTGAAGTAAAAACTGCCAAGTGCGTATCGGATATCTTTAGTTAAGTGCTGATATTATGTAAAGCAAAATTGAATGGAATAAGAACTTTAAAAGAAAAAAAAAGTAATTTGATGTTGCCAAGAAGATTATTTTTTTATCTACTAACATTAATATAATCATTTACTAACATTAATATTAATTATTGTGTTTAGTTTAGTCATATTCTAAGTTTCAATTGAATCCAAAGCAACAATAGCAAATATAATGTTATTGAAATGAAAAATTCATGGCACAGGGTTTTAAGGGTTATTATCCCCCTCAAAATAACTAGCTAACAAACCAATTTGTTTCTATTTTAAGATTTAACCGTAGCACAGACAAATAAAAAGGCTCTCTACAATAATTTATGGTAAAAAAAAACGTTAAGAAATTATTTATCTCTATTTAGATATACACAAACGCTAAGTAAGCTGAAAGTTACGTAACCCTGAAATGCTGTAAATTTAAAAAATCCAGAGATGAAATTAAATTCATTATAGACCCGTTTTATTAACTAAATGACGGTGATTTGTATAAAAAATGGCAATAAATTATATGCTGAATAAAAAATGGGTACCTAATATGAAATTCCGATATAATGGATGGGGTCATAGTAAAGGCCGTTATAAGGGTTAGAGTATTGGCTGCATCTAGAAGCTTAAGTACCTACTTATACTGAATATGTGGACAGAATGAATGCGGCTTTTCAGAATCTAGAACTAAATATAAAGATTGAATATATCGCTTTTATGCTCAGTTAAGTATGTATGATTCATTAGCATTAGGTTGATTGAGTACGTCATTTTTTTAGATGAGTAATGGTGAAAAGTCAATGATTTTCTTTGCGTTTTTACATTGGTGTATTTGACTAATGAATGCACGATTGCAGTTTAGGCTTACATCGCATTGTAAGCCTTCCATACAACAATACTTATTATGTTGAGTTTTTTCCCTATCTTATTAGAACGATTATTTTGTGTTTGTTGTTTTCAAAAATTTTCTGTAATCAGGTCTTCACCACATTTTAATGGGACTACCTAAAAAATATACTCAGTCAAATAAAAAAATAATTATCGACAATGATACTGACAAATTACTATACATGGATTTTTCATTGTATTTTTTTTTCGAACTACTCGAGAAACTCAAGTAATCGGCGTCGAGAATTCTCGAAACTCGAGAAACATATCGAGAAATCGAAAACCCTTGTTCTAACATACCTACGCAAAAGGTTACAATCTGGGCTTGAGATTACTAGACCAATTAGTTCAATGAGGCAGTGAAGTTGAAGCATTCATGTTGAATATTAACCATTTCTCAACCCACGTTGCTCTCGTTCAATGAATTATGTATATATGTTAGGCAATACACATGAACGCTTCATCTCAACGGTATTGTGCACGGTTGGGTTCTTTGTCCGAATTCACTGATGTTCGAAAACTGCAATATTCGAGATAACGTCTTGCAGATTTAAATTATTGTACCAAATTTTAATCTTATGCAGAATAGATTGTTTGAAATTATAAACTACTAGCTTTCCGCCCACAGCTTCGCCCGCGTGGACAACACGATTTTGACTGTTGAGAGTTTTCCAATTTTGGCGGGAAATTGCAAATTATCCTTACATATCTTTCTGTCCGCTTCTTTGCTCAGGTAGACCACTACCTAGTCTATTTTTGTACCAAATATCATGAAAATCGGTTCTGAGGTTGGACTTCAAAGCGCGACTTTGTTTGGACTTCCATATGAACTTTCATCCCCTATTTCATCCCCACACAGGTCGAAATTTCAAAAACGCTACACAAAATATTATTTATTTCTTATCAAGTGCCTTAATATAAAGTTTCATGGTTTTATCTTGAAAAATGACGAACTCCTATACAAACTTTCACCCCCAATTTCAGCCTTTGTCCTTTCTCAAGCTTTAGTCTATCCCAGTACCAAATTTCATCAAAATCGGTTGAGTGGTTTAGGCGTGAAAGCGTAACAGACAGACAGACAGGCAGACAGAGTTACTTTCGCATTTATAATATTAGTAGGGAAGTAGGGATAAGTACTTAATCCATTTTTTTTAGTAGTTCAGAGTTTGGTTTGTGCCCGGGTAATGGCAATAGGCTCGCTATAATACCGGCAAACTGTGGGTGTACATCAGTACACCTCTCTATCACGCTTGTATTCCCATCGGGGAATACAGGCGTGATGGTGATGTTATGTTATATTTTCTACCATAATATAGAGTGGTGTCATGATGATTGAACTCCCGTCGACTTAAACGTCGTAGTCACACCAGCGAAGATCTTTTCATTAAAATAAACTGTTCTTATCTGATAAATATTCATTCATTACGGGGATAATGAGAAAATTTAATTATTCCGTGAAAAATTAGCACTTTCTCGCTTATTTTTGGACTTAATTAACTAAAGGGACAGTCTGTTGACATCAACTTTGTGTATTATTAAGGGTTATTAGTAAAACACTAACGAACTCTCTGGACTAAACATCATAAACAACTTTGTTCTATGACTTTTAATAATTCAACAGACTTTCATACAAACAAAAATATTTTAATTAATCGCTCTAAATAAAACGATCTCTGCGCGTAGCAAAAGAAATAAACAAACTGCTGTCTAGTGCAAAATGGTAGGAGCGGAGGGGGGGGGGGGGGTCGAGAGGCGGGGGAATTAAAATGGATAAAGCAACAAAATATTGAAAATTGAGTTTTTAGTGAATGTTCTAAACAATGCTATGCTTTGCTTATTTACATTATTTTCCATTTGAACCTCATTTGGACTACTACTAACATTTCAGAACGAAATATAGCTAAATTGGTTCAGCCATTCTCGAGTTTCGCGATTAGCAACACATAAAACATAGCCAATAATTTTTATTAATAAACATTAATTACACAATTCTTAGTAAACCCGATTATAAATACAAATTAAAACAACCGTTATTTCAAAAAGCTCTTCCAACAATAGGAACCTTTGGAACGAAAATCAATAGTTCTGTACTAAAATTATATAAACAAGGGGTTATTAGTAACTACCCTGATATCCGGGATCCGTATGATCGGAATAGTTAATCCCTCCAGTCAATTATCGTGGCGGGTACGATACGGGCCGGATCCGGGGCCCAACAGGAAGGGCCTCGGAGGGAATAAGAGTGCTTCGATAAGTGCCTTGAGATTTATGTAGTTGGTATCTTTTTTGCGCATTTATGCCTTTTTGTTCTGTAACTGGGTTTTAAAGTTCTTTTTGAACAGGCGTGCTAATATGACAAATCAATGTCAATTTAAGCTGCGATAGCCTAAGGCGTTAGACTTGCGATCATATGGTTGCCGGTTCTAAACCCCATTGCACTACCGACGCGAACCCAATACTAGCATTTAGCTTAGCTTAGCACGAGGGGTTAACAAGAATACTAAGTAATATGCGACCCACATTGCTAGTAAGTGTTTAAAAAAAAGGATACCTCATTATTATCAGCAATGATCGTAATGATAATTTAATTAATATGAGATTCGTAAGATTACCCCATTTTCTGGCCAACTGCTGAGTATCAGAAAGAAAAGACACAGTAGAATTTCAGAATGAAAATAAGCATTGGTTCCTTTTCATTCCGGAATTCTCTGTCTTTACTTGGGAATTGAACCCAAGACCATCTGAGGCAGTTTCAACTGCACATTATAATATTAATATTTTTTACTGACTTGGACTTCAACGTAAGATTTTCTGTAAACATGTCTAAAGACATAATTATCAAACGTTTCTGAACAAACGCAAAGCAAATCTCTCCATTTCCTTAAATTTTCCATTTCGTATTTCACTTCGCTCGGCATTACCAAATTCATTTCACAAACACAATTATTTCGATTCCCAACTCTGACTTAAATAATTCCCAAAATTCTCGAATATAAACGAATTACGTCGACGTATGTCTTGTTAAATGACGTAATAAATTCAAAACGATTCGTGTGCCAACCTCCCGGCGGAAATAGCTTGAAGATATGAATATATATGCGAGGAAAATGTTGCCCACGCGAGTTGCCTAATGGACATAAAGTTGTTAAGGACATTCGGTACACCTTTGTAGCTATAAGGGCAAACTCACTAGCGCAATGGAATAACTGAAAATAACTTTTATAGAACACTCTCCCTTGCTGTAGATAAGTAGGTACCCAAATGCTAACTGCACTTCGTTGTAGTTTTCGTTGTTTCTAGAACAAGGTTTAGCTATATATATAGAAAGCCGCGTATGCACGATCGAACTCAAACATGTTTGACGCGAAAAGTGTAATAAAATTACTTTTTACGGACTTTTTTTTTCGTTTTAATATCATAATATTCGCGTCAGTATCAGAAACCTTATGTTTAGATCCTATATAATAGGGACGAGCCTATCGTCACCGGGCACAGATCCTAACTCCGAGCTGCTGCTGATAATTTCACAGAAAACCCAATCACACTTTGCTTGACCTGGGTATCGAGCCTAGGAGTCTAGCATAGGATTTCTAGTGTAGGAGTCTCGCTTGTAACCACTAGACTAATAACGGTACCAACTCCATTCGTTTCACTCCGTTGCCATCAACTCAAATACTCGTATCAATAATTTACGGATAATACCGATATCCCAAGTTTAATATAACCTAAGCTGGTTGTCAGTATTTCGAGATTTAGACTTGCACTAATATTATTGTCATAAATTATGATAAACGAAACTAACGGCTTGGAGGCATGTGCTTAGAATGGTCACCCATCTATATACAGACCGCGGTAAGCACCGCCTAATCTTGCAAATCGAATAAAGAGACGAGGAGGACGACAAGACTTTACATTAAAAGCCTTGTAGGCATGTGCGCCCTTGCTGAGTTTAACTTATGTAATGCAATACATCTCGGTAAATGGCTCCCGAAAGTCACTCAAGTGAAGGACTCGAGGCAATTACGTTAATTGTCTTTATTACACGATGAACGCTTTCGTTAAAATGCGAAATATTAAGCGCTGGAAATGGCGATGCTGAAGGAAAATTGTTTTAAGGATTTTTTGCTTTTGAATTTGTAAGAGATGGTATAATATTTGTACAATTTGAGAGATGTTATGTAATATTAAAATGTTGAGCTAAGTTTCGAAATATAGAATTTATTATGTACATAAGTAACGCTATCCAGCTAGACATTTTCAGTATAAGTTGTCGTGTTGGTTTACTTTTTATAATTACTTTGAAAGTCAATAAAAAGGTTTTAGTTGTTTTAGGAAAAATAAATACAGAAGTACCTACGGGAATGAAAGCCTGCCACACTGACACATCAGCTGTCAGATTTTTTCAGAAACTGACAAGCATACGATGTCAGAGCGTGCGTTAGAAAGATCTAGAACAGGGACCCTAGACAATACTAAATAATAATATAAATGTTTAATACAAAATACTCATTGTCTTCTAACCTTTTAAAAACTTTTTGTTTTACCTGTAGTAGTTTTTTTTAGTACCTGTAGTAAAAGCACATCACTACATATTATAAAACAAAGTCCTCCGCCGCGCCTTTCTGTCTGTCTGTTCGCGATAAACTCGAAAACTACTGCACCGTTTTTACCAATGGATAGCGTGGTTCTGGAGGAAGGTTTGTATGTATAATACATACATATTATAGTTCAGGAAAGCTAGTAAATAATATAAAACAAGTATTTTGACGGAAATTTATTATTTGCTATATTCAGTACAGTTATTTACTTTAATCGTAAAATAAAAAACTGTCAGTACAAAACGCCTGATTATTTTGATCAAAAGTTAAATTCGTAATCAAAATTACATATATTTTATTTCAAAAAACTAGGTGCACATATTTCCTACTTTTTAAATCGCAAAGTACATATTGATTAGATATAACACTTACATTCCATCATGTCAGTTTTAAAATCAACTCAGATAAGACCAGTTTTTAATTAAATTTATTCAGTTGGGATTAAATTTTCCTACAAACGAAAAATAAAACTGGCCAAGTTTACGTTTTGGGAACGTCTGAGGTACCCTGAAATCATCTGAAACTCTTGTCCTTAACTTGGCTCGTTACGATCATGCCAGTTGAAAGCTCAATTCAAGCGTTACTTCAAATTCAGTCTTGCAATTGATTTAATTTTGCATTTCTTAGGCAGGTGGGCAAGGGGAAGCTGCGAATATATTTTATTCTTTTAGAGTAAGCATTTTGGAATATATTATATTGGATGTTTTCTGAGAAATTTTAAACAAATATTCGTAATGGTATTTTATCTAAGTTATTTACTGTATCGTAAATAAATGACTGTAAACTAAGAAATATATTATAATGAATATTCTGTACGGTTTCTAACAAGGCTTGACTGAGTTTTATTAAATACTATTTTCTGTAAATATTTTTTTTACAAGTCAAAATTTTTATACGTTTTATACTAGATGACGCTTCCGTTTTATAAATACATTTATTGGTCAAGTTAAAATATAAACTATCATTTATTATTGACGAGCATTATAATAATGTCAATTGAGACAGGTTTATTAAATACTTTTAAGTGAATCCAAACAATTGTCTCATTAAACATTTTGTCTCTCTATTTTTAATTTAAACACAAAATTGTAACTTCTATTCTTAGCTCCGAGTTCAAAGATAAATTCAATTCTTATGCCAAGTTTTTGCATTTGAATTTCAGATCGAAGAGATTCTGTGTTTATTTTAGCATTCGGTTGAGATTTGTAATCGAGAATTTGTTTAAAACTGCTAGTACTACATTGGTTCCATTATAATAATAAAGTCCGTTTTCTGAGAAAAAAAAAACATCTAGCATTCGCAAGAAATGCAATCCTCCAGTAAACGTACCCACATCATCCCAAGTGCAAGAATTCAGTGTGTTAAATAACGAGGAAAACAAATAAAGATAACCCTTATAATACTGCGTGGAAAAAATACAATCCCCTTTGTAACCCTGGGTGGTGGCCGATAGAAAATTGAAATTCAAGTAATATTGGATCGTAGGCCTGTAAATAAAACAGGGTGTTGTTTTGTTCCAATAATATTTCATGGGGTATTTCTTTGTGGTTATTTTTAGACAATATGAACAGAGAAATTGAAGTGTGAGGGTTATTGAAAAGTGCTTGGCATTGTATCATAGCGTACCTACTTTAAATTTAATTACTTTTCTTTAGAAATAGAAACATAAGAACTGCCTTATTAGTCTAGGTGGTCCTAAGCGCGACTGCTACGCTTGAGGTCCTGGGTTCGAAATGAAATGACATTTATTTATATAAATATCGGTAGATTCTCAGGTCGAGCAAAGTGTTATTGGGTTTTTTGTGAAATTATCAGTAGCAGCTCGGCGTCTGGATTTGTGCCCTGTTGACGGCAATAGGCTCGCCCCCTATTACATGGGACGTAAGCACACCGGCAGCTGCGCTGATATAGCTTGATCCTTCGCGGAATACAGGGGTAATGGCATGACGATTATTATTCGGCATCACACTGGCAGCTTTTTTAAAAATCAAAGCCTATGTCGCGGTGACAGCATCAACGTGCTGAAGCCTACTGCTGGCCGTAGGATCCTCGTAAGGCACACCATGTAGCCCTATACTCCGCTTATTTAGTCCAAGCTTCGGATCTATAAAATACTGGCTGCACCACCTGCTATCTTCAGATCATCACTGTACTTGATGGACGGCGTCATGCGATAGGTTAGCTAACGTGTCTTATCCCCTCTCGCTTACTCTCTTCCTTTATGATCTAAATAACTTTATTGTATCTTATCTAAATGCGAACAAGAGCCTGTGTATCAAAAGCAATACCACAATTTCGAACCCTCATTTCCAATATTTTTTTAGCAAATCCATACAAAACCACTATGAAACTTCCTTGTATTAACCCTTTATTTACTGCTAACACGCTCAGATCCCCCGTGACACAAACTTTGTCACTTAAAGCGTCACACAATATTTTACACCACGCTTCACTCGCAATAAGAAAAACTTATTACGTAAGGAGAATAAAGAAAAGTCTTTATTCGATACAATGGAAGTTTGGATCCTGATAACGAATATATGCAGGCGGAGCCGCGAGGCAGCACAAATCCGTTATGACATGGAGTAATACTGTCATCGGTTTAGCAAGGTCCCTATCCACTGTTGCGTAACAGATTATGCGAATACCTTATGAAGTTCGAAACTAAGGGGTGATTTTGATTTGTTACCGTGTTGAGTTGGGATGAAGGGTTAATAGAATTTGTTAGTAGCTTGTCTTCGAGATTATCATTAACGATGTGTTACAGTGATAAATATTATTGTAGAAATTAAAAAGAGATTTCGTAATTTTTGTGAAAACCCTATTACACTAAATAAGCGTAGTAAAATACCATTACATAAAACACGATTAAATGTGACTATACGAAATATAAGAAATTATAAGGCCTTTCAGTTACTTAAAATTTGGCAGATTATAAGATGAAAATTTGCTAAGAAACGACAGGGATTCCCACAGAATCGGTAATGGCATGCTTCGCTTTGATTCACTATTTTATCGTATAAAATACTAGCATTTGGGGCATCTGTCCCAAGTTACAAAGTTGATGCCAAAACTTTACTCAATTCGCTGTTTTAAGGCAACGAAGCAGTGCACGAATACCTTTAAGAAAGTAAAAGATCACGTCTCGTAGTTGAATGCGAACCTTTATTACAGCCACCCGCGGGGCGAGGCATTGTGCGCCATGTTTAAATAAACTCACCTAAAATACTGACAGCCTTCCAAAAAAAAGCAAATTCATAAGCCGTGAGCTTTTTTGTTGATAACTGTACTGTCACTTCGTAATTTAATAAAATGTATTAAGCTTTATAGCAATTCAAAATTTTTGTGAGGATAATTTTTCTTTTTGGAAAAAAATCTTTGCCTATATGAACCCGTAGTGAACTATACCCTAATCCCTCTCATTGTGAGAGGAGACCCGTGCGCTAGTGGAACGTTGCATCGGGGATGATGAAACCCATATCAATCTTAGGAGGGGTTAAAAGATACTATAATAGATCTCTTTCATTGGTCTATTGATTTTCCAAGTGGACTTGTTAAGCTCCCAGGTCGAGCAGTGTTAACGAGTTTTCAAAAATATATTGTAGATAATCGATGACAAATTTGTGTAATGTTTTTGCAAAGTTAACACTATTTGTTGAACTTGGGTCGCTCTCTCTTATCCCGCAGTATAATACCACTATAAATAAAATTTCATCCAAACTATTTGACTCCGAAAATAAAAAACAAAGAAAACTACTTAACGTGTTAATATTTACATAGGTACAAACCTTTTTCTTTCCTACAAACTGTCAATGAAAAACAAATATTATGTAAATAAAAATTTCAATCAAACCATAGTATTCCAATTTTTTTCGTAGTTACAATTTACATAGAGTTGGGATACACAGTCCAATATTCTTTGAAATCCAATTTTCTATCGAACGAGCTGTTTCATAAAAACCAATATGTTTCGTTGATCTAGAGGAAAAACCGTTTCAGTATATGCAGTACATATACTGAAACGGTTTTTGAAGTTTTATAAATGTTGATTAAGTCTTTTCAGAGCTGCATGATATAGCAACATTGCAGTTTCAAAGAAGATGAAGTGGCGGGACCTGAATTGAAAAGAATATGCTGAGATGCACGCTTGTTGAGAGAATGAGTGAAAGGCGGCAAACAAAAGGCATTTATAAGACGAATGTCAGCGAACGCGCCTGGAGGGGACGCCCTAAAGACATACACCGACCTAATTGGTGAGATCCTTCAAAAAGGTCAGGTGCGTAGTACTCACGACCGGCGCGTGGGTGGTGATACTGAATGGCTGAATGCTTTGGCTTTAGCTTACTGAAAAATCTTTGTAGGCGCGCATCTTCAAGTCCTGCTTAAGGTCGAATTTATCTTTCACAAATATGTTTTTTTAAAGAGACATCCCGCAAACCTAAAATGAATGGACCCAAAGTACATACACTTTGAGGATTGATTCTTTAACATGACAAAAGAACTGTATTTTTTTAAAATAGTAATACATATAATATGCCTAAAATGTTTATATTATTACATTAACGTCTGTATTCTAATATAATTCATCCGTCAGACCCTCGACCCTCGTCAGGTGTACGTATAAATACGGGACATGTGTTAGGTTTTCATCCAGTCGCTAACACAAATATTGGTGTAGGATCTGTATTGAAAACAGGAATTTCATTTTCACCTGTTCTGCTATACGGTTGGGTTGGACTGCCAACAATCTCTTTGGGACAAAAGACATTAAAAAGGTATTAAATAACCAAGAAATAGTGGTGCGGGTATTACGTTTGTACATTTTAGAGTGCACCTTTGGTGTAGCATTTTAAGGTCCTCGCCACTAGATACCGTTACGTTGCGTGTCGTGGGTTCGATTCTCACTCGAGACAAATATGTATGTATTTCACGTATATCTACAGGCTGGAACACAATAATGTTTACCCACATTATTGCTCTGTTGTTGAGAAGAACTCAGTTTGATGTTTAGAGTCGATTAGATAAACAAAAAAAAAATTGCCTAAACCATCAAGGAATAGAGGCGTGATGGTATGTACGATGGCCAGCAGATCAAGTTACCAGAATATGTAAAATTTCTTTGATAGTTTGACAACTTTAATACAAAGGATTAAGGTTCGTATTCAATTGGGAAAATTTGACAGTTTTGGATAGGTTAAAGTGCTGGGGACTGTACAATAGATTGACAAAGCAAGTATACTTTGTCCATTATGTGAACCGTTTTTTGACAGATGCCTTAGACTGCCTTAGAGCGTAGCTGTTCCAGATTACGTAAAAGTTAACTTTGAAATGCGTAACAAAATAAATATATTATCTACCTTATGTTATTCAATTATCTTAATTATGATTCCTTGCAGACATTATAATACCATTAATGTAACGGATTTTCAAAAAAAAATGATTATTGTTAAGCGTATTAAATTTAGTTACATTCTACCACATTCTACCGTGTCTAGTGATGCAATCGAATGTATTCGCTGCAATCATTTTGAACAATGACATTAAATCAGTATCGGAAAATGGCATCCACTCTAATATCAATAAAATATAAAAATAAACAATCTTTTTGAAAATAAATGTATGGAAAATGAATATTATACAAAAATTAATACAATAGATTAATATTATACATATTTATTTATTATTGGTCGTCGTTGCACCATTTTCGATTCGATAACCTAACAATCGATAATCACTACTAGACAGTAATCAAAGTGTCAATAATCGGGTCGCTAATTCCATCTGTCAAAAAACGGTTCTCATATTGGACAAAGTATAAGAGCTGACCAATCCCCATAGAAGCAACTGATCGTGGGTATGACTATCTCGGGGCATGCTATTCCTTGATAATAGCATCGAGGTTCTAAAGCTTCGCAGCAACACTTAGGTCATTTCAAATATTGCGATAACAAAAAGTGATATGAAATTTCTTAATTTTTTATACGAATACTTATACCTATTATTTATTGAACACTTACCTGATAATATGTACTTATAAAGTAATATGCAGATAGGTACGATGAAAAATACCGCGACCTCGGAGAAGAAAAATAGGCTCTCTTAGTAAACAAGAGGTACACTTATAGGAATTTCCATACCGATGTCACGGACAAAAACAGGGAATATGTTAGTTGCTTATTGTTCCTTACCAAATAGACCTGAAACGTAGGGTAAATAAAAGAGGATCATATTCATAATAACAAGAGCGTTCACAAGGTTAAGTTACCCTTGTAAGTAAAAATCAAAACCAAGACAGACTATAAGATTTTGAAGTCAGTTTTACAATTGAGGACTGCCTCGTTAGTCTAGTGGTCCCAATCGCGACTGCTACGCTATAGGTCTTGGGTTCGATCCCCAGGTCGGGAAAGTGTTATTGGGTTTTTCTATGAAATTCTCAGTAGCAGCTCGGAGTCTGGATTTGTGCCCGGTGAATGGCAATAGGCTCGCCCCCTATTACATGGGACCTAAACATACCGCCGAACTGTGGGTTTACATTAAGTACACCTCTGCCTAACCCTTCGGGGAATACAGGCGTGATGATGGTATGTGTTTTACAATTGAGACAGTTCCCAAAACGCTCATCGTTTGATATTTTCTCGTGTATTTACTAGAAGAGGAAACGGTTCAACAAACTCACTAGCAATCATTCAATCATCACGCCTGTATTCCCCAAAGGGTTAGTGTAGAGGTATACTAATGTACACCCACACTTTGCCGGTATGTTTAGGTCCCATGTAATAGGGGGCGAGCCTATTGCCATTGACCGGACAAATCCAGACTTCGAGCTGCTACTGAGACTTTCATAGAAAAAGTCGAGCGTGCTCGACCTAGGGATCGAACCCAACACCCTCTAGCGTAGCAGTCGCACTTAGGATCACTAGTCTAATGACGCACATTTTATTTGAAAAGCTAATAATACAATACAAAGCTATCTCTCAATTAGTTGGGAAATAAAGTTATATATTTATATTAATATATATATATATATATATTTGACCATCAACGCATTCAGCCCACGCTTATCTTATCTGAGACGAAACGCGTGTTGATGTTCACAAAAACCGGCATCCATGCTTAGGTATAGGATCTAGTGATCCGCTGTGAAAATCCGTAAAGTGATTTTATTTCTGTAGGTTAAACCTACCTACATTACTATATGCCTAAATGGAGCTTCCTACACTTTGGTTTGTAAAGAAAATACCTGTTTATGTAATAAAGAAATGTTGTTTTTTTTTTGTATTTTATTTTGTATTGTACATTTAATTTCGCGTCCTTTTCAAGTTCATGTTGGAAAACTCACAAAATATTTCAAGACGAAACAAGATATTTTCCGCCTAAGTCGACTAGCGTTCAGCAACATAAAAAACTCTATACCGACTGATATGTTTAACAAAAGGGCTCAAAATATCTAGTAAGCCGATCCTTATAAACCACCGATACGCTTACGTATCAACCCTAAAACAAACTAGAACCCTGACCGACACCATTTATTTATGAACGAGGGAGTCTCGTTTCAACCCTAATATGTCTGACAGGCGGGCCGAGATAGGCCCAAAGAATTAGCCAAACGATCATAACGACGGACAAAAAACAGGCCTAAACTTGCCCATTTGAAGCGGTACAAAGCCAAAGAAATACCCGACGAGAACGCAAAACGTCCATTCAACTTTCAGACCATTTAATATTGGCCGAGTTTTAGGATAGGGTCGATGAAAATGTAACTGTGTCTCAGACTTTTATGGTGAATGTAAGTGGAATGTGAGGTAATTATAATAATTTGTGGGCGGTCTGCTCCATTGTAGGTTGTAGGGATAAGCAATTGATTGAGCCCTCGCTTATATAATGTATACAAATTATTATAATAATTTATATTCCACACGCGTCATAGCAAATTACTGTAGTGGTAATTACGAAAGAAATAAATAACTTTAAATAAAACTCTTTAGAAAATAGATCCGCGATTAGGTTGCGGTGTGTAAGTGGTTATTTAGGGGTTTCATGACTTTGAACTGCCATTAGACATTGACGAGTGAACCCCAGCGCAGCTTTTGAGCTTGAGGTCCCGGTTTTGTTCCAAAATTATTTGTAAATAAATTGATTTGCTTTCTTTTAATTTGTGATCGGTAACTGCCAATGGCTCTGTAGACTTATAACATTCTGGCGAGACACCTCTACCTAACCTTTTGGAAATACAAGTGTGATGGTATGGTACTGTTGATTTAAGGAAAGGTTTCACAAACTCACAAAACACCTAACAATTTCTCTAAATGACTTTCATCAAAAGATACAAAACAGTCCACTTCCTCATTTCACCCATAAAATGAGGATGAAAGAACTAATTACCCATTCACATCCCAAAGCCGGCAATTATCCCCCATAGCTACACCATTACAAAGAATCGCACATACAGCCAACTCATCCCATGCATGCGTCGACCAATCAGTGAGCTTGAATACGTGAATTATTATATGGCGTTAACCGCTAAATCGATGACCTAGTTAGGCGATGTTCGGTGTGAAAGCGATTAGCGGTTACGAATTTATGAGATGCTCTGATATGCAGGTTTATGTTAGTGACTTTTGGGTATGATAGAAGAAACAAAAAAGTAGAATAAAATCTGCGTAACGTGAAATTATAGATTAAAGAATCTATATTAATTAGTATATTAAAGCTGATGACTTTGTTTGTTTGTTTGAAGGCGCTAATCTCTGGATCTATCGGTAATATTGAAAAAAAAAAATATTTTGCATTTGATAGCCCAAGTTCTGAAGAATGTAATAGGTTATTTAATATTATACAGCTAGTCTAAGGAGCGGGGCAAATTGAGTGAAACCGCGCATCTAGCACTATGATACACAAGACAACGTTGTGGTTTAGTGACAAGAATTGAAAAGAATATGCTGAGATGGTTCGTTGAGACGATGGATGGAAGGCGATTAACGATAGGACTATTATCAGTGCCAACGCAGGGAGGGAATGCCCTAGAAAGTCCTAGTTAACTATACCGACCTTATCAGTACTTCAAAAATATAGATCCTTCACAAAATTCAGGTGCGCAGTACTCGCAACCGGCGCGTGTGTATAGCAAGATGTACAAATGTGGCCGAAGCTGAAAAAGTTTGCAAAATCGTAGCAAGTGGCTTTCTTTAGTTTCTGACTACTCTAGGTATGGGAAAAAGGCGTGTGCATATATGTATGTATGAAATCGCTACTACGGTTTATCCTCTACTTTCTGTTTGACCTCTTGACGTGACTGGATTCTCTAGATTATACATGTCAGACACAGTGAAGGGAAATCAATATTTCTGACCTGTAAATCTTTAGCTAGGTTTATAAAACGTTATAATTTGATCAACTCACCACTAGTCGGCTCACGGCATTGCAGCAACTTAACCACTAATTCACAAAAACGTAAACAAATGTTTGTTTTTAGACGGGACATTTACATTAAAACACTAATGGTTTTTGTGACATCTGCATATTGAAATGAAGTACAATTAGAAACAGTTTCACAAGACCCTTAAGTATTTTAGAAAATAAAAGATTTTATAACATTACGAAGGACATAATACTAAACACTGTCTCCTAATAATAATTAAATAGGATCACAAATCGGCATCCAGTCAGCCATTTTGTTTTTATTTTTTTTAATGATATTCGAATTTTGACGAAGCCGCCACGCTGCCATTCCGCCTGCGCCGGGTGTGGCGCGTGCGCTTTCATTGCATTTTGTCAAAGTCACAAAATGACACGTTGTGGACACAGATAATATATTTTTTGTATTATTTTAATTGTAATAATTTTAAATGATTATTTATGCTTGCCGTGCGTCCTTTGTTTAGTTTGAATCCTGAGATCGTATCTTTCTTTCACAAAACAAAATATCTTTATAGATATTAAGAATTAATTTATGCCAAGATGTGATAAGATGTAACTGTGAATACTTATTATTATTATAGTATTTCACTAGTATTATACTAGTATTTCATTTAAAAAATATCTAGTGCTTTACTGTTCCACTTGAGATCAAGGGGGGTAACTACATTTTTTTTAAATTATCTGTTCTTACCAGTCAATACCTATCATAGATACTCCTCGTTAGCAGTATGACCGTCGTTTCATAGTTCATAACAAATCACACCTCACGTGCGTACGGCGTTTTATGATGAATCGCCCAAGTTTCATGTTATGATCAAACATTAACTACCATCATATACATATATACATGTGTGAGTTAAGCCACTATATCCGTGGTTTGTGGTTACTAACTTTATGACTAGATTGGAACTATTAGGTACTACTATATTTTCTGCGTTACGGAAAGTAAGCCAATCATATACCAAACACATACCATCAAACCTATATTCTTAGAAAAACTAAGCAAAAGTGTACTGCAAGCACCGTTTGTAGGTCTGCTTAGGTCCCATGTAATAAGGAATAAGCATTTAAGTGGGCACAAACTCAGAATACCGTCAGGGAATATCATAGAAAAACCCAATCGCACTGCTGTTGCTCCACCTCAACATCAAATCTAAGTGCTCCTTACTCAGCAGTCGTGCTTTCGAATAATGAGACAGATCTGATTCATAAAAATACGGGTTTGTCCTCGCAGGATTCACCTGCAAGCCTGCTAACCCCATTACAGAAAAGCACCATAATCATAACAGCTGACAGGATGCTGTTTTGTGGACGATAAACAATTTTAGCAGCTGTGATCCCACGCAACCCTTTTGGGGGGTCATAAAAATTTATAGGCCCGTCTCAAATGACTTCCCAGTGGAATGGAAATTAACATTTATTAACATTTTTATACGTGTACCAACTCGTGGCGAAGCAATAACTGAGCGGACCAATTGATCTGCAAGGTCGCTTTCTGCGGTCAGCTTATAGATGTCTGACCGTCCTTAACCTCGAGATGACGACGGAGGAGGTCGTGGTTGTCATTTGACACAAATGAGGATCGAATCAAAAAGCCTCAACATCAGTTTATCCTTAAGATATCGGTACTACCTAGGAATTTGACTGCGGAGGTCTGACGGCAATCACTTCGTGGAAAATACTGATATTCAAGCTTCAATAATATAGTGCAGTGATAGCCTAGTGATATGACCATTGGACTACCGAGTCAAAGGTCTCGAGTTCGAATCCAAGGCACGCACCTCTAACTTTTCGAAGTTATGTGCGTATTAATAATTAATTATCACGCGCTTAAACGGTGAAGGAAAACATCGTGAGGAAACCTGCATGCCTGAGAGATTTTCTTGACGGCATGTGAAGTCTGCCAACCCGCAGTAGGCTAGCGTGGCGGACTATAGCCTAATCCCTCTCGTATTGAGAGGAGACCCGTGCCCAGCAGTGGGACAATGTTTGTTGAAGCGTCGGTAGCCTAATGGCTAGGGCGTCGGACTTGCGATCATATGGTTGCCGGTTCGAACCCCACCCATTGCACTACCGACGTGAACCCACTCGTAACACAAGCATTTAGCTTAGCACGAGGGGTTAACAAGAATACTAGTAATGTGTGACCCACATTGCTAGTAAGCTTTTTTTTTTAAATAAAGAAAGAAAAAAATCTATAACACGACGCTCATGAGACTTAAATATCACCGACAGCGCAATAATTCAGACCCCAACATTTAAACGCACGGTGCTTTCATCTTAAACCAACGCGGAATACATAATCATTCGTTTATTATATTATTGTATTTACGACTTTTTCCCATCGAGAATTGGACGCAGTTTCTAAAAAACGTTCCAACCCACAATCGGATCAAAATAGAGTAAATACTAGTAATAACTAGTAGTAACCCACATTGCTAGTAAGCTTTTTTTTTTTTTAAATAAATAAAAAAAAAAATGTAATGGGTTGATGATGATGATGAAGCTTCAATAGGTACTCAATACTCTGAGGCAAGTATAAAATTTGTTTATCCACGGATATTTTATATTAATTTTGGATAAACTTTTAATGTAATAAGTAATTATAAACACTCCCTCAAACTCTTCACATAAAACCTTATGTTAAATAAACTCATTTCAGCAATTCGAATATTCAAATACACCAAAAATCAAATAGCACAACCCTAAAACCCCTTTACGTCGTTCAATTTTAGCACAACCCTGAGAGTGAGTCAGGCTCGGTGCGCTAACTAAACTCATTTGTTTCCGATATCTACGATACAGAGTAGACTACCTACATTTTCATCACTTCATTCCCGTCACGGGAAATGGTTTTCATTCGATGCGGGGTCTTAGATCAAGGAGTAAGATAGATAGGTACTATTTTAGATCGTCTTCGTATTACTTCGAGTTCCTTCGAGTTTTTTCTTTTTAATATTATTTACTCTTTAAATCATCAGCATCATCAACCCATTACATTGTCCCACTGCTGGGCAAGGGTCTCCTCTCAGAACGGGAGGGAGTAGGCTATAGTCCACCACGCTAGCCTACTGCGGGTTGGCAGACTTCACACGCCCGTCAAGAAAATCTATCAGGCATCCAGGATTCCTCACAATATTTTCGTTCACCGTTTAAACGCGTGATACTTAATTATTAATACGAACATGACTTCGAAAAGTCAGAGGTGCGTGCCTTGGATTCGAACTCGAGACCTTTGACGTAGCAGTCCAATGGTCATATCACTAGGCTATCACTGCACTACTTGTTTTTATTATTTAATATTTTTTTAATTATTATTATATTTTTATTAGTTTAAAAGTCCTGCAGAGTCGGTAACACAGTTTAGCAATCAATCAAATGTTCTGCATTTTAACACATGGCTGTCAGGTTTTACGGGTATCAGACTTACACTGTCGTTTTTGGTGTCTTACTTTTATGTAATCAGAAATCGGCAAATCTATCTATAGATAATGTATGGGTGGTACAACAAAATCAGATAGTTTTATTAATATACCGTCACGCCTGATTCTGCGAAGGGTTGAACCAGAGGTGTACACCAACATTTCGCCGGTATTTTTAGGTCCCATGTAGGTAATAGTTGGCGAGCCTGTTGCCACGAATCGGGCACATACCCAAACTCCGACCTGCTACTGAAAGTTTCATTGAAAATCCTAATAAGACAGCTCGATCTGGGAATCGAACTCAGGACCTCTAGCGTAGCAGTTGCACTTAGGACCACTAATGAGGTAGTCAAATATAGTTTCTTTCACATATTATTTTTCTTCAATAACGTCCAAACCCTACTTGTAATACCGAGTCTGTTACAGGATTATCTTTGCGTTCCTGAAATGTCGCCGTGTGAAGTATCTAATACTAAGCGATCACTCATCGGACGTGATAGAGAGTGCGCGACAAAAACCCCCACTTATTTACAGAGACTTGACTGCCGCAAAGTGTTATTGGGTTTTTCTGTGAAATTCTCAGTAGCAGCTCGGAGTCTGGATTTGTGCCCGGTGAATGGCAATAGGCTCGCCCCCTATTACATGGGACCTAAACATACCGGCGAACTGTGGGTGTACATTAGGTACACCTCTGCCTAACCCTTCGGGGCATACAGGCGTGATGGTATGTTATGTTATGTTATGTTATTTACAGAGGTGAAAAAGAAAAAATGAGAACTTGTTTATGTAAATTTTACTGAAAGACCTTTTTTTTATTTTACAATTTACTCTCATCATCATCATCATCCACCTTAAACAGTCCACTGTTGGACGCAGGCCTCCTCTAATGTGCAACATTTCACGATGACCTTTGCTTGTCACCGTTAGCTTCCGCCAGCAACCTTTCACAAAAAAACAATCCAATAATTAACTTTAAGAAGTGCAATAAAACATCCGTTAAATGATACCTAATATATTTTTATTTACATTCAATATTGGTTTTCTCGTAATATTTTCCTTTTCGTTTTATATGGCATACAGGCTGTAAAGGACATGCAGTTTTGATTGTTTAAAACGTTTAATTAAAATTTAAAGAGTAAGTACAACAGTTAAGTAGTTTACGCTTAATAAATGATTTTGTAATCATTTTGTGAAGTAAGTCCGAATATTTTAAATGATGTTTATACTATAAGTCGACGTCTACTTTTTTAAACTAGATGGCGCTTGCATCTCTTTTCTGACGACTTCTGAGAAGAAACGCCGAAACAAACTTTGAGAATCATGGTCTTAGAAGATTTGATATAAAGCCTTAGAGTAACTTATTCTAAGCCTAAGTATCTAAGACACGAATACAACTCATTTCCTCTTTCAGAATTAGATGAAAAAACCTTTTTCGTTTTAAGATCCCGTTTCATCCTTTACCAAAAACCTTAACCAATTAACACACGAATTCACTCTTTGTCTTTGAACAAAACAATTCAAAAATTGTTTTAACCTTTACCGTAAAACAGAAAAGCTAACGAGGCAACAGGTGGACAAATATTTTTTCAACGCTTAACACAATTTATGTACTGTACTATATTGTGTATTTTGTTTTTATTTAAATTGCATTAAAAAACATACACAGTACACAACTGCCCGCTTAGTCTTGTGATCCCAAGCGCAACTGCTACGCTAGAGGTCCTGGATAAGATTATCAGGTGAAGCAAAGTGTTATTGAGGTTTTTTATATAAACACTGTCCGTAGCAGCTCGGAGTTTAAATATTATATGCCCGATGAAAGACAATAGGCTCGCCCCCAATAGGGATTCGCCGATATGTTTAGGGTTACCCTGGCAAACTGTGAGTGTACACTAAGTATACCTCTGCTCAAACCTTCGGGGAATACATACGTGATGGTATGTTTTATTCTGCTATGGCATTTCTGCTTCTTATCACTAAATATTGAGTATGATTGTATAAATATGAGTGTTGGTATGGCAACCGAGATCAACTTCTTTTCTCTCTGTAATGGCTGTTCTTTTAACTAGTCAAGAATGGTCACCCATCCACAGACTGACCGCAGAGAACAGAATTACAGAATTGTTGATCAGCGTAACATACCATCACGCCCGTATTCCCCAAAGGGTTAGGCAGAGGTGTACTGATGTACACCCACACTTCGCCGGTCTGTTTAGGGCCTATGTAATAGGGGGCGAGCCTATGCCATTAACTGGGCACAAATCCAGACTCCGAGCTGCTACTGAGAATTTAAAATTCAAATTCAAATTCTCTATTGCGAACTAAGTGTATAGGAAGATGTTAACAAAACGGAGGTTCTTAGAACTTAGTTGCCTGTCAAGGCATTGCAATTTAAATGGTTATCAAAATAATAAAAAAATATACTTAATATTAGAGTTATACATTTTACATTATATTGTTTATGCTTTATCATATATTTTATCTTATGTCATACTGTTCTTTTATCACATTGAAGTACATATCACAACCATTTCAATATGAAATAATTATTTTTCTTCAAGGAATTCTTTGATAGAGTAATATGCCTTTTTAATCAGGAAGTCTTTTAGTTTCCTTTTAAAAATACCATATAAATGTAGGTTCTTAATGTCTAAGGGTAACTTATTATATATCTTTATAGAAAATAGAAATTGAGCATTTCATAGAACACCCTAATAACACTTTGCTCGACCTAGGAATCGAACCCTGCACCTCTAGTGTAGCAGTCGCGCTTGGAACCACTAGACTAATGAGACTGTCTCTTTACTTACTATTTACTAGATATTATAATTATGGATGAGTATCAATAGTACCTAATTAGATAAACAACATGGTTATTAAAGCCAACTGATTATTAAATGCACAGCTGGTTATTATTTAATGGATATCGGTTAATTTGATGCTAATTCACTTCCAATACGCAATAGTGTTAATTAAGCTGTGCATTGAAATTTGATATTGTGTGCTTAACTAAGTATTGTTCAGATAAACTCGTGGTCAAAGTATTAATATAATAATTTTAATATAACATGACATATCATCATACACTTAAATAAATACTTTTTATGAATAATATTATGCTTATTTGCTACTCAACGTGCAATACATACATTTCCAGTATAAGCAGACCTCCAGTGTTCAAAAAGCTAATTCGATACAAGCTCAGCTTATACCTGGACGATTGGTCCATTGTGTAATAGACTAGTGACTGTATTTTTTTATGGTTTAAAAACTTATTGGATTTTGTTTAACAATCCTTTCTTTGGAAAAGTTATAAGTAAATAATAAAATGGTATTTATTTCTGTAGATACTTATCTTAGATCTATTAAAAGACACTTATACAAGTCAATGTTTTACATACATTTATTTTTCAAACTAGATGGCGCCGGCATTTCCCATCTGACAACTCAAAGAATCAAAATGAGAAAATCATGGTCTCTTTTAAGTTCCAGATTGTATTATTATCTGAATACGAGTTTTTCAATGTAGGAAAATGTCTGAACAGGCCTTTTTAAGAAAGAGGGAGCTTAGGTAATAAGGAGTTGTTTGTTATCAAGAATCAATACCTACTCAATACTCAATACATTTATCGCACTCCACAAGTTAAAACAGCTGTTACAATCATATAATTTAGGAATCATGTGTGGGCCTTGTCAGGCACGGCAAGATGTAGGAGAGAGGAGGAAGTTTTATAGCCTTTTTATTATTTTCATATTTTACATTTTTAATATATTAATTATTTTATATTAAGGTGTACCTACTATAAGATCTTGGGTTCTTATAATATGATATATTATTGTGTAATTATTATTTGTAATTATATTATTTTATTTATATAGTATTATATATTTTGTATTAATTTATATTGAATTATATCAAACGCACTAAGTTATTTTAGTGAAGGAAAAACATAACCGCGGGCAGGATTCGAACCTGCGTCTTCTGGTTAAGTACACCAGACGCTATGACAGCTAAGCCACAGCGAGTCCCACCCACGAGTCAAAATTTGCCTTCACATTTTTTATTTACGTCTTGGAGGTGTCGGGGTCTGGGTATGAGCTCGGAGTCTGGATTTGAGCCCGGTTAATGGCAATAGGCTCGCCCCCAATTACATGGGACCTAAACATACCGGCGAAATGTGGGTCTACATTAGTGCACCTCTGCACTAATATAGACCCACATTTCGCCGTGGTATGTATGTTATGTTATGTTACAACTTTGTAAAAAATAAACACGAGGTACATAAGAATCATATTTTCAAATACGAAAGCGCCATGCTTTTAGTCATATAATAGCGACACTAAAAACAATTGTCCGTCTTTTATAGTCTGTTTTATGGCAGAGCACAATGAGAGTTAGTGTTTCAAAGACGTCTCGAATATCATCGTGTCTTTGTTTTCAAGCGACGCAACTACTACGTTGATTTTCTTTCAGTTTAATTTGGTGTAAAACAGGAAAAAGTAGATCCTTTGCCAAAGTAAGTTTCAATTGTGCCAAAGAGTGTTGTCGTACTTGATATTATAGATTTGTAGTAGGTACTATTGACGGCTACATAATAGATTTTCAATGAAATTATTATGTAAAAGACAGTTGGTATATATTTTTTCTAATGTGATAAGATTTAGGTTATGGATTCAAAAAGTTAATCAACAAAAATCTCAATAATTTTCTCTAATATCTATAAATACTGAAAGTGGAATATATTTTAACATGTTATTAAGAATTAATGTTATTCATAACTTTAAGGCAGGCTTTTCGTAGATAAATTTTGTTAAGTAAGTATGACATAACTGGCGCGATCTCCAAATCTGTTTATGGATCTTAAAAACAACAGGAAATAACTATAAAGGTCACATATTTATTCAATTTTCTTGTTTTCAGATACGATATCAGGGCTATTATGAATATATTACCAAAAGACTTGTCACCGTCCTTTCCATAACAACCAACTAAAATTGATGCTTAGTCAAAACGTACTTGAAAACAGAAGAATTAATTTTGCAGACGCTCACAATCGGCAAGAAACGGACGGAAAGTCCTCGGAACAGGCCTAAAAGACAATTAATTCCCAATCCCGGCCTACTTTGGCGAAGTTACAAATCAGGGATGCTCCGGCACTTGCCTAATGTCGTTTGCCCGGATTCCAGGGAAACTTTGGCCGTTCCAACGTCCCCCACGACAGATATAAGGTATTTGATGAATATTTAAACTTCGATAGTTAGCCTGCCTATTGTTTCTTCGGAATTATTATTGTGAATAACCTTCCTGTTCTAGTTTTGAGACCCGATGTTCGGGTAAATTGGCATAGGTCAGCTTCGAACATCAAAGTCGATGAAGATTTTTGATGTAACGAGTTGCCTGTTGTCGAAAGTTACGCTACGTTTTTTGAACCGAGTTGAGTTCTGGTGTGCTCATTATCTTGCCTCTTTAGAGGACACTGAAAATGAATAATCACGTGATTTAGGTACAAGCAGTATAACAACTGTTTAACCCTTCAAGTCCTAAATTTTAGATGCAAAATCTATTGTTGTCCGGTATAAGCTTCGCTGGATTTATAAAAAAAAGATCAAAGCGTACTCATGAAATCAATGTCTTCTTAAGAGGAGTGTCCCTCGCGAACGCAACAATGTTGCACAGTTGTCGCTGTCTCTATCCCTCGCGATGCGAACGCGTGCCCGAGAGGAGAAACAACAATACATTTGCAGCATTTTCACGCGTACTTTTTATGTTCCGAATTTTGGAGATCACTCCTATAATATTATTAATACGTAAAAAAAAAATCTTGTAAAAATATATTCACTATATTATCTGGGTTTCTTTCGAATCAGAATGTTTCTGTATTGATACATTGTCGAGAAATACTAGCATAAAGTCGGGCCGTTTTTCAACGAAAATTGCCAATCTTTGAGCTCGTGTAACTTTTTAACCGTATATTGAAATGAAATTGTATACTACAGGAACACGTATTTTAATGATAAGATTGTTACTGCAAAATTCCAAAGACTTTCATTTGTTAATATTCAAGATAAGACCAAACTACGTTTGTATGGAGCGCGGAGCGGATACTATCCTCTTAAGGAAATGGATGGATGGATACGGATGGAATTCCGTGACCCGAAGCACACTGTCACTGTCAATATAGGGACGTTACTACCTTGAGGTTAAGGTTACCATAGACAGCCCAATTTCACGCTCAATCAGAGCGATTGATTGAACCCAAGATTGGAGTATATTTATAAAATCGTCATTTCCACTTCTTTACGGGTTTTGTTACCATGTCAGTCTTATTACTTTTGAATGCACCTTCGTAAGTAATGGTGAAAACTGACTTTTAAACTATATTTTAATTATTTTTAATTAGTTAGATTGCTTGCACTGGAATAATCACCTATTTCAAAAAATAAATAAATAGAGAAGGTTAGGGAAATTTAACCGAAGTTATTTCTGAATTATCTACATAAGAGTGTAAGATTGAGTCTCGCGGCTTGACCAAATAGGTCCATCAGTTCAGCATTTTGTCAGGCTACCAATACCTGACAATGATGTGAAATGAACCTTTGCGAGGTGTCATAGATGTAAAATATCAGTTTATTTTAAAATAAATAAATACCTTGCATAATAAGACTGCCTCATTAGTCTAGTGGTCCTAAGCGCGACTGCTACGCTAGAGGTCCTGGGTTCGATCCCCAGGTCGAGCAAAGTGTTATTGGGTTTTTCTATGAAATACCCAGTAGCAGCTCGGAGTCTGGATTTGTGCCCGGTTAATGGCAATAGGCTCGCCCCCTATTACATGGGACCTAAACATACCGGCGAAATGTGGGTATACATTAGTACACCTCTGCTTAACCCTTCGGGGAATACAGGCGTGATGGTATGTATAAATACCTTACTAATACTTATAAGAAAGATAATTGTAAAGAAAAACCTCTTGAGGTATCCCGAATGCCTGAAAGTATTTTTCGACGGCATGTGAAGTCTGCAACATAAGGCCACCCTGGACTATAAGCTTAATTTCTTTTTCTCACTTTAAAATAACACTCATGACCAGAAGTGAGACATTTTGGAATTGATAACGATAATATGGTACTTTATCTCGATTTAGCTCATGAGGTTGTCGACATGTGGGGGGTGGATTCAGCAATCATTGTACCAATCGTTGTGTCAGCTAATGGCCTAATAGCTAAGAGCCTCGATCAACATCTCAGGAGGCTCTCGTTGAGTGGCTGGATCAAGGGCTCGATACAGAGAGCTGTCCTTTTAGACACGGCCCGCATTGTTAGGAGGTTTCTTTCTCTGGGGCCCTGACCACCGGTGGCTTGGACCCTGCTCCCGATGCCGGTGGGTTACTATTTCTTATATTTTTAAATGTTTTTGTCTTCAGTTTTTATAAAAATATTTAAAAATGTATCATAATGTGAAAGTGTTAGAATAAAGGAAATAATAATATGGTACTTTAATACTTGAGAACATTAATTATATTTCAAAATTATTTTAGTTGTAGTGTATATAAAAGGTTTACTATAATAATATTGCTTTGTCACCTGCAACCGTAATTTAACCATAAAAGCTTTTGTTGCGATGTTTTTTAAATCCTTATTTAAAATGAATACATTCGCAAGCGAACAAACGGAATATTGAACACATCGTAACAATATTCATTGCATTGCACGTAAGTAATACGTTTTGTAATTCGAAACAGGAATTCAATTTCATTTTTTATGTATTCATTTCATATTAATTTCACGGGATAATTTATTTATATATTAGATTATTACTTCTATACACTATATTTATAAAATTTTCAAAATCAGTTCTCTACATCCAGAGATTATCCCCTACAACCTCACAAACTCACAAACTTTAGGTACATCTTTATAATATTAGTATAGATTATTAAAATGGAGGCATGAAGGTATATAAAAACATAAAATTATGTTGTATTGTATTATAAATAATGACACCATTTCAAATCATAGCATACCATCACGCTCTCATTCTCCGAAGAAGTAGAGAAGTACTAATGCATACCACAGTTTGCTGGTATTGTTATATCTCATGTAATAGGGGGCGAGCCTATTGCCCTTAATCGGGCATAAATCCATGTTCCGATCTTTTATAGAAAGACCCAATAACATTTGCTCGACTCGTGACCACTAGACTAATGACGCAGTCAATTTTTCAAAGTCATATTATCAAACCTTTAAACGTAATATTTTGTTCTAAAGTATACAAAATACTGTATTTTAATACCCTATCACTTTACCTAAAGTGAACCAAGGAGCTTAAGAAACCGTACAATCTTACTCTTTGTAAAGTTCTTTAAGGTTTTTATAAAAGAAATGGATACCTATGTCGACTCTCTTTACTCGACTCACTTCATTTATTTACATTTAAAGGTAAAAGGAATGTGAATAAACGCAATGGTGTATAAATAAAATAAAATTTAATAAGTGTAATGATTTGTGCGTAAAGTGTTTCAAAGAAGATACATCAAAATACAATTTGGCGACGAAGTAGATAGAAACCAAGTTTTTATAAAACTCGTTTCATTTAGTAGGTACTCTGAATGAGGTCTTTAGATAAGGGTCTTTTTTACCTTGATATCATAACGCCCAGATGGTATGTCAAAATAACTTTTAACAAAAAAGTTAAACCGCCTTCAAAAAAATAATAAAATAAATGAAGCGTCGGTAGCCTAATGGCTGGGGAGTCGGACTTGCGATCATATGGTTGCCGATTCGAACCCCACCCATTGCACTACCGACGTGAACCCACTCGTAACACAAGCATAGCTTAGCACGAGGGGTTAACAAGAATACTAGTAATGTGTGACCCACATTGCTAGTCAGCTTTTATAAAAAAAAAAAATGCCTAAAACAGTTTGGGAAGTCGGTGACTTCTATTTGAGTGGGTCTTTTATTTTCGCCATCGACTTCCCAAACTGTTTTAGACAAAATTATTTTATTATTTTTTTGAAGGCGGTTTAACTCTTTTGTTGAAAGTAATTTTATTTTGTTATTTTTAGTGGAAAGTTTTGTTTAGAAGTACTTGTTAGCCAACTAAACGCACTGCTCCAATAAGACAGCGATGTTTCGGAGTAAACGACAATATCATCGATGTAAACAATTTTTAGATTTTTGTTGTCATTTTCTAAACTGCTCAACCGATTTCGATAAAATTTGAACGGGACCACCTCTGAAGTATGACCTACCAAACAAAAAACAATCATTAAAATCGGTCCCCAACTGGCGGAGACATCGCGTAACAAACATACAAAAAAAAAACATACAGACGAATTGAGAACCTCCTCCTTTTTGAAGTCGGTTGAAAAGTACTGCAGCATTCAATTTATAATAAACTACTTTTCCACCCACGGTTCACCCGCGTGGACTACACGTTTCTATTCATGTGACGGGATAATATATAGACTAGTCTGCCTTGGTAGTCTAGTGGCCCTAAGCGCTGCTGCTACGCTTGAGGTCCTGGGTTTGATCCCCAGGTCGAGCTAAGTGTTATTGGGGTTTTCTACAAAATTCTCAGTAGCAGCTCGGAGTCTGGATTTGTGCCCGGTTAGTGGCAATAGGCTCGCCCTTTATTACATGGGACCAAAACATACCGGCGAAGCGTGGGTGTATATAAGTACACCTCTGCCTAACCCTTCGGGGAATACAAGCGTGATGGTATTTAGCCTATGTCATTAATTATGTCATTCAATGTAGCTTTCTATTAGTTAAAGAATTTTCAAAATCGGTTAATTAGTTCCAGAGATTACACCTACAACATCACAAACCCTCAATTTTTACCTCTTTATAACATTAGTATAAATATACCACTAGATGAAACTACTAGATATATATTAAAGGAAAAGGAGATAGAAACCGCATAAAAATTTTACGTTCCCAGTTCAACAAAAACAAAGTCATCATAAGTAGCTACTTGGAAAAACTATTATGAAAGCGAAACAATGTGTGCAATTTAGAGTGAAACAACACAGTACGTTGAATATAATAACAAGTCGTCGTATAAACATGGCCCGTAATAAAAGTCCTCAAAGATATTACCAACAGACAGTTTTAAATTGTGTCAAAATTTAGATAATGTAGGAACGGAAACAGAGGCGACAAAATTTTGTTTATTGAATTTATTTTTAAATTTTAAATCTCTTATACAAGTGAAGATCTCACTGCTTTTTCCAAGATCGATAGGTTGGAACTGTATGAATTTTACCCTTATCTACCTTATTAGTCCTACCCGCGTTTATGCTTGAGGTCCTGGGATAGATTCCCAGGTCGAGCAATTCTCAGTAGCAGCTCGGAGTTTGAATTTGTGTCCGGATAATGGGGATAAGCTCACCGCCTATTAAGTACTACATGGGACATTAACATACCGGGGAACTGAGGGTTACTTAGTACACTTCTGCCTAACCCTTCGGGAAATACAGGTCTATACAGGTAGGTACACTATTTAAAAAAGGAATTCTGTATTATTTTTATGGAAAATTGACGAAACAAATAAAATATGAGATAACATTCAACAGAAAATTTGGAAATTGGTCAAAGATGGTTGGCAAAATAAATACATGGCCCATTATATAACTAATAATTATTGTACTATTTTAAAGCTCCATAGCTTTGAGCCATCTGTGCAAAATTTAATCTATGCCAGACGGAAGAAATGAACAATTCTAGTGTATGCTATTAAAGGAAATATTTCAGTTCGGTCCAGCTAGGGTTTAGAGCAGTTGGATAATTGCCAATTCTGTGTGATTGTTGTAAAATACCATTTATTTTTATCACAGAGTAAAAAGCCTGGAAGGATAAAATGCGTGTTTAAATTGATTTATCCGTTCACCCCAGAGCGGTAATGATTTACGTTGCACGAACAGCTTAGCATAGATATTCAAAAAAAAGGTCATGGTCGCATGCAACTTGCGGTAGATTTTCGTATATAGCTGTTCGGATTGATTGATTTTTAAATATAGACGATGACGTTGTTTGCTCACTGATTGCTCCATTCTTTATTATTCTTTGACTTGGTGAACTGTGGAATTTTTTTTCAGTCTCATTATATCATTTGAGCTGTATTTTCACAATCTGTTGAAGACATCGGTACAATTTGCAGAAATGAAATGAAATTACAATTTGCTGCCTGTTTGAGCTACTGTCTTACTATCCGATTGCTCCACTCATTACTACTCTTTGACTTAGGTGGACCATGGATTATTTTGCCTTTTTTATTATGATATTAGAGTTGTATTTCTCTTTAGTGTGTTACATTACTAGTTTTCTTGTTAACCCCTCGTGCTATCTAAATGCTTGTATTACAAGTGGGTTCACGTCGGTGGTGCAATGGGTGGGTTTAAAACCGGCAACCACATAATCGTAAGACCGACGCCCGAAGCTATTAGGCTACCGCCGCCTATTAGATTTTTTTAAATTCCCCAAGTAAATATAATAATTGACAGTGTCAATCGTGAAAAAGAAAAAGAGCGTAGTAGGATCTCGTGCAAATAGCTAAAGTCAAATACCGAGGGCTTAATGGGAGTTTTGCATGCGAAAGGATAACAAGTTGAAAAGTAGATACTTCTATGTTATGACGTCATTTATTTTATTTGTGTAATCTCTTTGACCTGTTAATTAGAAGTCTAGTGGTCTCGAGTACGACTGCAAAAAAGAGGTATCAAAGATACTCTGGCGTCTATATTGTTAAACTGGGTTAGTTACTAAGTAGGTTTTACATACCACCACGCCTCTAATCACCGAAGGATTAGGCAGAGGTGAACTACAGTTACACTCACAGTTCGCCGCGCCGGTATGTTTGTCCCGTGGAATAAGGGGCGAGCCTACTGCTCTGTCTTTTTGAGTCTTTATTTTTTATCGTAATACGATCAAATTTTTTTTTATTGTACGTTTGTGAAGTTCCCCGCAAACATGGGCTCAAAATAAAAACAAAAATCTAAGCATCACGCCTGTATTCCTCTAAGGGATAGGCAAAGGTGCACAGTACACCTCCAAAAAAACACCTGTGTCTGTACTGTTGTTAGAAAAATGAAGGTATAGGTACCTATAAGTTTATTTTTCTAACAACAGCCTTTCATAAACACAGTGAAAGTTCAATATAAAAATGTTACTCCAGTAACCATATCCATGCACAATAGACCGTATCCATATTATTCTAACATCAGCATATTTATATGCGCGCGTAAAAACGGTATAATTTTGTTCGTTTTATAACTTATTCCTTTCAGCTGATATAGACGCAAGCAGATCTATAAAAGACTCGTAGACAGGTTGATAACCTTTCAGTAGTTGGCACTGAACTCGCCAATATAGAGATTTTTGTTGACTAGTAAAAAATAAACAAATCCAACGAGTGAGTGAATTGAAAATATGAAAGTATCATTTTGAAATTGTTGATAATGTTTTAAATTACTGAAACTAACTACAGAAAATTAAAAATAACTAATGAATATTTTAAATGTAAGTCCGCGCATTTTTGTTTTTTGGGCTGATCTCAGACACTACTGTACAGATTTTCATATGGTTTTAACTTGAATTTATGTACAGGCTTATGTGAAGAAGGTTCAGCAGTGTGATAAAATAGCATCGTTTCTCATTTTCTAGTATTTATTTAGTCTCTTTACTCTCTTCAGTATTTTTTCACGATATATAACTAATATAAGTGTCTCTTCCGCTAGACAAACCTGCACAGCCAGGAGCTAAAATCCGAAACACCACAAAACTAGCCATAAATTTATGGATAGGCAACGAAGCAACCATCGCTTCTTTGTACAGATTTACAAATCACACCTCGATTTTGAAAATGAAAATCGAACGGTATGAATTCATTCTATACATTCGTACGAGGTGTTCACGTTGATCTTGTACATACTCGTATTTCCGTATCTAGTGGGAATTTTCATAAATCGTTAGTGTATTTATGTACACCAGTTGACAGACATTATTTATAGTCCTATTAATATACGGATGAACCAATTACCGGGCGCAAATACTCCTACAATATTTTCGACAGTGAAACCCAATATCACTACGCCTAACATAGCATGACTTTCAACTCAACATTCCTTGATACCTGTTAAGGCCGGCTTTATTTTCCGCAGTCAGTCTAAATAAGGCCAGTAGTAGTCCCCGGAAAGATCACGATCGTAAAGCTAGAGTGGGGATGTTAATCTAGACTAGACTCAACTCAATTTATGGCTATAACACGTGTTTACGTTGGCCAATTGGTTTTGTGCATAATTGCTTACTCTTGGACGCGCGGCGCCCCTTCTCTTTTTGCATGATGACTTATGGAGTTGACAAATAAATATATATTGAAATAAGCGGACAGTCTGAACTCAATCGCAGCGCCTCTACTGGTCTGATTGTGAACCTAAACCATTCAGAAAACCCACTTAATCAATACATAGATACACACACTCACTTTTGCTCATATGGGTAGGCAGAATCTACAGAACGCCATTTGCTAAGATTCTTAGATGTTTCTTTTGCTTCGTCCACATTGATCTTGCCTTATACAACAACAAAATACCATCATGCCTGTATTGCCCGAAGGGTAAGGCAGAGGTGTACAAATGTACACCCACGTTACGCCGGTATGTTTAGGTCCCATGTAATAGGGGGCGAGCCTATTGCCAATAACCGGGCACAAATCCAAACTTCGAGCTACTACTGAGAATTTCATAGAAAAACCCAATAACACTTTGCTCGACCTGGGGATCGAACCCAGGACCAATAGCATAGCAGTCGCGCTTAGGACCACTAGACTAATGACGCAGTCTTGCCGTATACAAGCGTTAAATCTGGTACCACCTGTATTCTGTGCAAATAAATGTTTCTTTCTTTCTTTCCGTAGCGGGTACTACGCGCCGGATCTTATTGGAAAATCTCACTAATAAGGTTAGTGTATGTCTTTCTAGGGCGTCCCCTCCCGGCAGCTCTACTGACATTCGCTATACAAAATCTTTTTCGTAGTCGCCCTTGACGGAACAAAGATGTGACGGTATTATTGACGCAAACTGTACCTAAACCTGTTCCAATTTTAAATAAAACCAGTTTAATTATGAAGTACAAACCGCCATTGTCTTTTATAAAGAATCGGGACTTAGGGTAAAATAAGTTTTCTCTTTCACTAAAAGATACCTGTAAAATGCAGTGAGATTTTTCAGAGCGTTTCATAAAGCCTACAATAAATTTTTTACATTGTATAAATTAACCACTTTTTTATTTTTTGTTATATTAAACCATGATATCGCTTTGTGTGAAAGTGTTTTTTTTATGTACTATCCATTAATTAGTGTATTTATTTAACATAATACACATACCGTCTGTATTGCCTGAAGGTTTAGGCAGAGGTTTAGTAATGTACAATAAGGCACCAGGCACAACTCCGAGCTGCTACTGAGAATTACATAGAAAATCCCAACTTTGCTCGACCCTGGAATCGAGCCACCTCTAGCGTCGCAGTCGCGGTTAGTGACACTAGACTTTTAGTTATGAACCTTTCAACCAGTTATTATTATTATATCATTGTGAATCAGGTGTGAATTTTAAGAGATTTCTAGAAAATAAAAATCTCTCAGGCATGCAGGTTTCCTCACGCTGTTTTCCTTCACCGTTTAAGCGCGTGATAATTAATTTTATTAATACGCACATAACTTCGAAACGTCTTGGATTCGAACTCCAGATCTTTGACTTGACAGTCCAATGGTCATATCACTAGGCGTTATAAATATAGTATGTAAATGTTTGCATGTATCTAAGTATCTACGTAGGTACCTACCTTCTTCGTTTTTTTTAATAATTTAATGATATTCAAAGCTTATAAAATAATTACTAGTTAAGTTAAGTTTAGTTAATTAAGATATTATTGCTTTGTAAAAAAATTGCTTTGAGGTCACAACCGACAGACAACGTTTAATATTTAAATAGCTTCACTAAATATTTACTAAAATGTTTATGTATCAAAACTTTGTGCCTTTGATAGGTTATTATGTGATAACGAGATACTTGTCAAATTACAATTAATTTTTAAATTAATCTTTCTTAAACAAAAACTTTAATCTAATTAAATCTGATAATATGTCGGTATGTGCATGTGAATGTGAATGTTTGGTTTGGAAGTAAGTTACTTTAAAACGGTTGCACGGATTTGAACGAAATTTGGAATAGGTACAGATACTTTATAACATGGACTAATACATAATTATGTTACTTTTTATCCGGATTTGACATAATCCTAAAGATTTCTTAATTGAAAAGATTTCACGGGGAGTAAGTTAGTAGTTACATAAAATATTCTCAGATATAAAAAAAAATCACAGCCCGTTACGAAATAATGCATAAACAAAATATACAGCTTAAATATCAAACTGGAAATATACAAATAAATCGACGCTGCACGGCACTGAATTTAGAAAGGATATTCCTTGACGTTATACGAAGCTTGTACGGAAATAAAAATATTTAAAAATAACCGCTGCAATGAAGAGGGATAACCGTCTACGTGGTGAGATGATCAATTACAAAACCCACCCAAACAGAAAAAGATAACCAAGAACACATAATAAATAATAGTAGAATAGAATAGAAAATTCTTTATTGCACACAACAATTTTATAAATCAAAGAGTGATACAATGGGCGGTCTTATCGCTTATGTGAATCCATACATTGTTTCATCAAAAGTGGCTATTTTCGCCCCCCTGAACGTCTACTCTCCGCCTCAAATCGTTGTAGCGTTTGTTGTCCTCTCAGAAAACGTAACGCATATCACGCACGCCATTGCTTAGTATACAAGGTGTGCCCAGACACAATAATAGAGAGAGAGAGAGATTCTGATAGGGACCGATGCCTGTTATACTTAACTAAATTAACAAAATCATGTTTACACACGCGGAAAGTTCGGGTGTAAACAGCGTGGTACAATTTAGCTGTAATTCTACCCTTCTATCGAAACAGTACTACAAACTAAAATTCTAAAAGGCATCTTTACAATTAACGAATAATCAGGCTACAATAAACTATCGGAATTCAACTTCAAAGGAACTGCCACCCGTTTCCATCTCACGAGAATCTGAAAATGTTTCACGAAAATCCACCTCGACACATTGAAATTGATTAGTATTTTTATCACGTTTCGGTTAATCCCCTCGCGCGACAATCCTTTTAATTAAACATTAAAACATTCCTTGTCGCCTATTTCTGACTCCGAACGGATTTCAAACGTAAAACGGGCTTAATTACGCCTATTTCCTCCATAATTTACAACTGCGTAACTTTAGACGCGAAAGCGACGGTGCCTTTGCATTTCTGAAATAACAAAAAAATTAGGTAGGCACATGGTTATTTTTTGGCTATTAAGATAAATGTATTGCGCAATACGGTTGCGAAATATTTTTATGGTGGTGGACTGGCTAAAAATTATGGTACGTGGGTGGGGGGAGGGTCGGTCCACGCAAGCTCGCTGCCATAACCTCTTTGGATGCCGCGACGGGCGACCGCGCGTCGTATCGCTGAGAACTACGCATTCGAAAATCGAAAAATTATCGTTTGAAATTTTATGTTGGTGATGTGTGCGTGTTGGTGACTTGTATGTGGATTTTGAAATGGCGTTTTGTGTTGTGTTATTTTAAAGGAATCGCCGGTTCCTCTCATGGTGAGTTATATTTTATATACCTCATTTTACTTTCCACGTTTTCTTAGGAGTTTTCTTATTTAAATATCACTTGAAGTGGACTATATTTGTAAAGGCAAGGAGAATAAATACGAGATTATTTGATTTGACTTTTGACTTAGCCAGAAAAATATTTTTTCCAAGTTTAGGTACTGTCAAATTAATGACTGAGATCGCAACGTATTGATGTCATCCTTCATTCGGGGAAAAAGTATATTGATGATCTTTATGTAACAACGCTTCAGTGACTATATATGAAAAATATTTTTGATTTGAATTAAATGAAATGTGAAATAATAACTTTATTTTATGTAACGGGAAACTTGATGATTTTCCGTGAAAAAAAAAACAATTGTATGTAAACGTATATAACCTATTTATTCCGTTGAAAGTTGATTCATAACATAGCAATGTATTTTCCTAAAAAATATATTGCAGAAAAATAATCTCATAAATACCTACGTAGATTCATGTAATCCTAAATAAGGTTTACTGAAAAAATATTCTATTCAAGAATACCGGTATTTTTCAGCAAAAATATTATTCAGCTGTCTCGTCCCGAAATCTAGGAGGAATATTTATTCAAATTAAGTTCTCTCCCGGCGGTGAAATCGTCGACTTTGCGAGTGATAAATTATTTTTGACTTACAATTAATTGTACATACGAAAACTATGTCCTAAATGTTACAAAACCTGCAGACTAGAAAATTGTTTTAGTTATAAGCTGCTATATACTTGTATATAGGTAGGTATGAATATATCTCTAATCATATAATATCTGATAATCGGACTTCATTAGTCGAGCAAAGTGCTATGGGTGTTTTTATGAAATTCTCAGTAGCTCGAAGTCTGGGTTTAGGCCCGGTTCATGGAAATAGGCTTGTCTCTTATTTCATGGACCTAAACATACGGGCTATGCGTAGTTGTACATTAGTACACTTCTGCCTAACTCTTCGGCGAATACAGGCGTGATTATATGGTGGTATATATCCGATAGGCTATAAAAGCCGCTTTCAATAAATCATAACGTTAATCAATCATGTGAGTCTGAATCATTCGCATCAGAAAATTGCTATAGATCTGGCAATGGGATCCAAATATGAACTAATTGCAAGAAATGGCTCATTGTTGCCGTTTTAGCTCACAAGTCATAATTTAGGTATTTTGTAAAGCTTCTACAGTAGCCAATACATTTATCATATCTTATATGGCTTGGAACGAAGAGGATTTTCGGCATGTTAAATATTCATTTGTATAAATGTGGTTTATTAGAACTTTCCACGAACATTTATTTTGTAAAATGTATATTATATACTTAAAATGGTCCCATTTATAGATTCAGTTCAGTTGGTGTCCGACCACCGACTTCATAAGATTTTTACCCCTAATTAAAAACATCCTTAAAACGTTTTTATGAATCTGAAAAATATCAATTATAATGTAGCTAGTAGAGGTTCAAATGGGAAGGGAAAACATCCTGAGGAAACCGGCTGGTCCTAGAACCAAAAAAGCGAAGACGTGTGACATCTACCCAACCGCACTGGGCTGACGTGGCGGACGGCAAACTCCCTCTCACTGAGAGTAGGCCTGTGTCCCAGCAGTGGGAATTATTTTATTTTATTATTTATTTATCTTTATTCAAAAAGGTAAGTATATTATAAGCTAAGCCCCACAAAACCGTTGCAATGGTTTGACTGTGGGGTCGATGAGTCTCGAATGTATAACATAATTCGGAGGGAGGAGGTTCGACATAGCGTAGTTTATCAAAATATCAAAGAAACTAAAAATCGTAGGAGGGCCTACGATTTGCTACAGCAACAGCTACGAGTCGTAGAGGCCCTCTATGGCTCGTAGGCATCGTAGCCATGCCTACGATAAATCTTTTTTAGACATCGCATGGAAGCCGTTGATTGACATTTACACTTTACGTCAATGGTATAAAAGTCATCCATACAGGATTTCGTGATATGGACTTATATCCTGTGGGTCATTTTGCACAAGAGTTCTTTATACAAAGAAGATAAGCACAAAGATGAGATTTTTGGAAAAATCCCATGCAATTAGAAAAAATAATATCGTCATAGGTAACACCCGTGGGTATGTTCTCGTATAAATTAATAAGCATTATTATATGATATATATAATTCGTTCACATTTATTCTTTTTCACACATTTTCAGTGCTTTAATAATTCACACTCCTACGATGAAAGATAGGTGTTTCACAGTGAGTTTAATTAGGCAATTATTCTGGGTAAATAATTACCCTGTACAAATTATAATAGATGAAGCTAAAATAGCATTGTTATGTAAGGTTTTCAGAGTATTATTAATTAACATTATAGGTTTATTTTCTTCTATGAACACATACTTAATACTATAGATATATGGCAGCAAGTTGGCCTTTAAATGTAAAATTTTAGGGACGTTATTAAGAACGAGAATCCAGTACTATGACTGCCAATATTTTTTATTTGTGTCAGTATTGAATTCAGTCATGCTGTTTAACGCGTTAACTTAAATTTTATTCAGATGAAGTCTATATTTTTATGCGATAATTAGGCTGTAATAATTAATATCATTTAACGCATGAATATAATTTTATGGTTTAAATCTGCATGAAGTATAGTTAGAGCGTATATTTATCAACGCGTTACTACACAGGAGCTTCAGCGATGTCATGATTTAACAAACATAATTAGGTATATCTATTTGGAACAAGATAAATATACAAGTTTGTTTAATTTCAATTAGACCATTATAATAGGCACTTTTCAGAAACATTAAATAGTCTCATATTCTCAGAGCTTATAACTTATAGCTTTTTCATGTTTCAATAACATAACATCACGCCTGTATTCCCCAAAGGGTAGGCATACGTGTACTTAGGTCGTATGTTTCTCAATAAAATTATCAATAAACAATATAGTACAGATCGTGGAATATACCATGTGCTTGTTTTTAATTATTTTTTTTCGTTTATAAAATCAAGTGCTTTTTTTATCTTGTTGGCAATTTGCCAAGGTATTATTATTATTATTTTATAAAACATTATATTACAGCCTGTTGTCTCCGAAGGGTTGGGTAGAGGTGTTCTTCTGTTATACTCCCGCAGTTCGTTGGTATATTTTAGGTCCCATCTAAAAGGGGGCGAGCTTATTGCATTAATCGGGCACATATTCGAACTCAGTATTCAACTAGTAGTAACTAAGGAAGTAGATTATAATTCATATTTTTAGAAACCTGCCGAGAAACGTTTTGTACACCCCATTTTTTTAGGAATTAAGTATGTTTATAAATAATATAAAGTGTAAAATGGTTAAATATAAACATATGATGTAAACTGTTTAAATATAACCGTATAATGTAAACGTAACTAATTAATTTAGTCTCCCTTTATTACCAACTCAACATAATATATTATAATGTGTTTTACGAGTCGACGACGTCATAGAAGCGTTTATTTTTAGTTATTCTAATGGTTATACGGTGTTGACTAACAAACGCTACGCATATTAGCTTGGACTCATCATTTACATTTGTCCTGACTATCATTAAGCTAGGAAGGGATCTAGTTTCAAAAGAGCTTTAAAATTTAACGGAATATATAGCAACTTAAAAAAAGCTAGTTTAAAAGTCTAAAGCCTAATCTCTCACACTCTCGAGCCCAACATCTGATCACTGGTAGTGATCAGAAAAATATTTTCTCTCAATACCAGCTGAATCTGAAACGACGAATGAACATAAATCATAAATGAATTTAAAATAGTTCTAACTAAAAATGTGTTTTCTAATTTGAACGAATATTTTGTAAATAAATAAGAAAACTATAGGTATATATATTGGGCATTATTATAATTGCTACACCCGATTAGGTAGGCTATTGACTCTTTCTAAATTTTAAACTCCATTGCTTGTACATACGGCCACACATCAAGCTGTACGCATCCAGTATTGGTTGTAAAGGCTTATAATACAATGCGAGGCTAGCGTATATTGGATTTGTATAGCTTGATGTGTAGCCGCGTGTACATAGTTTGAGCAAAAAATTAATGTCTTTGTCTACGAGTACAATGGCTTCTAGATACTACTTACGCACGGTTACACGTCGGCACAATTCCTATTTAAGCTGACCTTTTATTGTACCGAAATCCTATAGCCAATGCGAGATGAGCTTGTACTGGAAATTTATAGTTGACCTGTAGCCGTGTTTACAAACTGGAAAACATAAAGTTTCCTTAAATTTGAACCCTAGCCTTCCTAACTAGCTTAGATCCTGTATTTTGGGTCTTAAATATAGTATATGAAGGGTTCGAGCAAGCTTCAGTATCATTCAAAGCAATAAATAAAAAATCAACCAACATTCCATTTAAATAACAGATCATTCACAAAAAATAAAACAGTATTACCCTCAGCGCGTCTTTCTCGTATTTTCAAAATATTAACACCGAGAAGTCTTTTCCATTCCTCTTCGTAATCCAGCATTACATTAACATATTTCCTTATCTTTTCCCTCGCTTCCTTGCAGGGTGGCCAGAGCAAGAGGTATTAGCTAAATGTGTTGCCAGCAAATTTATGCAGTATTTATATTACGTTTTTAATTAAATATTTTGGGTGTCAAGCTTGGCGTCAGCAATGTTGTTATTTTGCGTTACCTTTAAGATTTTCATGGCATCGCGCTATGACGGAAAATGTGATTTCCCGATTTGAAGTTCTATTATTAAGGATTTGGATTATAATAATTAAATAATCTGTAAGTCATACAATTCATTAAGTGAACAAATTATATAAAAGTTTTGTATTTATTAAGCTCACTTTACGCATTCTTATCAATTTACATTAGCAATACAAAGATGAAGGATTTTTTTGTTTGTTCGTAATATATAAACTCTGAAACTACTAAACTGATTTTTATAATTCTTTCACCATTAGAAAGCCATCATTCCGGATTAATATAGTCTATTTATTATCTCGTGGGATAATTGGTATACCATGCGGAAAAGCCGCGGGCGACACTCTATCAACATATAAATACTATCACGCTTGTACTCCTCGTAGGAGTAAACAGAGATATAGGCACTGCTGAATGCTCACAGGTCGGTGTTTTAGGGCAACTGTAATAGAGGTTGTGCATATGGGCATTAACCGGGCGTAAATCATAACTCCAATCTGGTCCTTAGATTTATTTTATCGGAAATCCAAAATTAACAATCATCAACATAATAAATGAGATAGGATAGAATAGGATCAAAATCACAATCCGTATTACTGCAGCCTATCTCTGAATCAGTACACAGTTCTAACCAGATATTACAAATACGGTTATTTTTTCTTTAATATTTATCCAAAGAAAACGGAGAGAGAGGCCTTTGCCCTCATTGAGACAATCAGGCTAGATAGATACATAGATAAATCTAAATAAGAACATCTTAACGACTCCTAATAATTCATCACAAAGGTTTAAATAAATCACTACAACGTGTCCATAATCCAAGCTATCATAAAAACGCAATTTAAATCTACTTATCAAAAATAATATCTAAAACCCAAAGGACCAAAAGCATCGAATTGATTTAAAACGATTCCAGAACGAAAGATTTACCGATTCCGATAATCGGTTTAGATATAAAAATGGTGGCGCGCTTTAATTTAGTTTGGAGCACGCTTTCAGGTCAATCGGGCTTCAGTTGAGGTTCAAGCTTTGAAAGCCGAAGCACCCATTCGTTATGGGCTATCCGCTTTAGCGTTCCACAAATGGTCCTATTAGCCGAGCTCTTACAAATATTTGGAGGAGATTTTTTCGCGATTGCTGTTAGGTTATGACCACACACTATATATTTTTGTGATGTTGTGGAGTTGTAATGTGGCCAAAAATGGTGCTATTTTATTTTATATGATTATAAGTTATAATCAGATTCATTTTTGAGATGTAATGGGTTTTTTTATCGTCTATTGCAAAGAGTAAATAATAATATGACTTCCGACCTGGAAGACCATACATAAATCATTGCAAATCATTTGCCATTATCTTGCTGTCTTTTTGCTATGAGAACATTTCCGTTTAAACTTATTCTTTTGGACGGTAAAAGCCGAAGGATACGGTAAAAACCACGGTATTCTTGGCTTCTTCTTAGAGAGGCATACGTTTTAGCAGTGAATCAATTTAAATGATGATCACGATTGCTTTTCGACTACATAACGCCAATATAATTACGTCCAATAGCGCGCACTAAATGTTTTTAATGCATGAATATGATTAATAATATTGCAATTAAATCATCCTTGTTGAACCGACAATGTTTTTCAGTAACACCAACGGGCCGGAAAAGCATTAATACGTAATAAAATTTGCCATATTAATTCAGTTTCGGCTATCAGATTAACCAGCGTTCAGATTGAACCTCGTTGAGGCCTGATTATCGTTCGGTTTAGCGCTCCGGAATGCTCCCATTAGAGTGAGGTTTTACGCAAATATTCGTTTGTTTTCTAAATGGTCTGAAAGCGGAAATAATTAATGTTACTGCGAAAGTATCATTATGGACCTCAAAATAATTTTCCCGGCCGGCATTCATAATAGAAATTCTCATAGAGAATATTAACAAAATAGAACTAAGTTAGACCTATTTTTTAAGATTAAATCCAAAAGAAAAATACATTCAAACTTTATACAATGGGCAGTCTTATCGCTAAGTATTATTTCAGCCAGACAACCAATGGATGGACAGAAGTCATTCACAAAAGAAAATACTGTTGAATTAGGAATGAAATTGGACTTCGTATTGTTTTTTTTTTCTCATTTATTTATCGTTTCTTCAAAGAGTTTATACAAAACCATTTAAACGTGATTTTAAAGTAATAATACAATATAATAAATCAGTGCCTCCAGTGAAAAGAGGCATAAGTCGAGTTATACCCTTTTGTTTTTATTGCACCATTGTAATCTCCGTGTTCTGTTACACAACATATCAAAAGGACATAATTCTAGCTCAATCGTAACCTGGTTTTTTGAATTGCATCAAGGACATAACTCGCCGTTTTTTAAGGCATATCCACTGATATCAAGTAAATTTCACAGCTAAAAAGATACAACTGCAATAAATCCGAAAACACAAACCAACAAAAAGACATAATGTCAGTTAATTGAACTACTGACATGACAGAAAATTCACAAACCATTTTGTTCCGAAGAGATTTAAATGTAGAAAGAAATAAATGCAGATAATACCTTTAAGTGAGCATGTGTATAAGGGAACAACTCGATTTGTATCGTTTGATTCACGTAATTTCAAATGTTTATCCCCACTTAGCGCTATCGCTATTGGTGGATTGGCACGTGTATAATGAATAAGTCGTTTCATTCTTTATTTTATAATTTCTATTTTGTTTATTTTTCTTTTTAAAGTAAATACTGTTTCGTGTGTTTGTTTTAAATAATATATATATTGCAGTCAAAACTCTAGCAAAATCAGTTAGTAGTTTTAACCGTATGATTTAGACAATAATACTTTTGACTAAATAACAGATGAATTGACTGCAACATATACAAACAGTTATTATTTTAGTGAAGGAAAAATTCGACCGCGGGCAGGATTCGAACCTGCGTCTTCTGGTTAAGTACACCAGACGCTATGACCGCTAAGCCACCGTGACCCCTACCCGCCATGTCGAAATTTGCCTTCACCTTTTTAATTTTACGTCTTTGAGGCGACGTCACTTACGTACGTCGACGTACTTAACCAGAAAACGCAGGTTCGAATCCTGCCCGCGGTCGAATTTTTGCTTCACTAAAATAATAACTTAATAATCTTTGCATGGAAAATTCCTAAAAAATACAAAAAGATACATATACAAACATTTAAAAGTCATTTCATATTTTTTGAGCTAAAATTTAATTAAAGCCAATTATTAAGACTTGTAACTGTTTAATGCAGTTTTGTTGTTGTACTCGACGCTAGTAGCCGTGGTAAGTTCAGTCAAAAGCGTAGTGTGATTTGTGTGTTTCCTTCAAAACTAGGGAAAAATGACACGCAGTCAAAAAATACTGATTTTGTGTTAAAACCGGCTAGAATTGTAAGTACCTATTTTATTTATGTAATTACTTTGACTTTGATTTTTACAAAGACATACTCTTAATACATCAACTTTGGTAGAAATAGGTATACCAGGCCACTCAGAAAGTTTTGTGACAAAAAGTTTATTTTGGAAACTTCGATTACTATTTAAAGTAAAAATACCACTGTTCGATTTCCAAATTTCCCTCCGCATTTTTTTGAGAGCCAATTCAAAATGGATCTGCATCGAGAACAATATCGTTCAATGATTTCAAATGTGGCTTAAAACCTGATGAGTAATTTGATCGACTTTAAATTGTTTTTATGGATGAAGGACATTCAAAAGCAACCATCTACCGCTGGTATAGCAGTCGTCTTACTTTGGCGAATGAACAAAGGAGTGGTCGTCCTACGACGGCTGTCACCGAAGAAAGTGTGTTGGCAGTAAAAAAAAAATTCAAGAAAAGAGACGAATTACGTACGAAGAGATTCAGCATACTCTGCTGATTGGTTCAGGAAGTGTTCACAAGATTTTGCACGAGCACCTACGCGTAAGGAGGACAGTTCCCCGCTGGGTAACGCACAACCTTACCGAAGCTCAGAAGCAGGCCCATGTGGATTGGTGCCATGATATGATACAAAAATTTGATGCAGGCTCTTCACGGCGCGTTTACGACATTGTGACAAGTGACGAATCCTGTATTTATCAATACGATCCAGAAACAAAGCGTCAGTCGAAAGTTTGACTGTTTCAAAATGAACCAACGCCTACGAAAGTGAAGCGATCGAGGAGCGCAGGAAAAGTTTTGTTCGCTAGTTTCTTCACTTTGATGGGGTAGTTTCAATTCTACTTCGAGACCAAAGCAGCATCAACGCCGAATGGTATAGCACAAAATGCCTGCCAGAAGTTTTTTCTGTAATGAGCAACAAGCGCCCGAACACCGGGCTCCACGGGGTCGTTCTTCACCACGACAACGCGCCCGCGCACTCAAAACGAGGGACTTCCTGGACTCCACACCGGTCAGAGTATTGAGACACCCTCCTTACAGTCCTGATTTGGCTCCGTGTGACTTCTTTTTATTCCCTAAAATTAAAAATCAGCTCAAAGGGATACAGTTTTCATCGCCGGAAGACGCGCTAGCAGCGTTTGAGAAGGCCGTGGAAGAGGTGTCTGCGGAGGATTGTATTTTTTTTTTTAAATTAGTTCGGACACATGAAACTTTCTATAGAGGCTGGTGGAGAGTTCCTTGAAAAGATTTAATAAAAAAAAAACATAGAAGTTAGTTTTTTAGTTTCTCAAAACTTTCTGAGTGTCCCACGTATTTTATATGTATCCTGTATTCAGACACTTGCGGCGGCCAAAATAAAAAATCATTTGTAAGTAAGTGCTGTAAATTCATTTTTTTTAAATTGATTCCTCGTTTTTATGTTGATTATTTCAATAAATATAACTATTTATTAGTCTATTTATTTTATTATAATATTAGATAAGTTTATCATGTATGTTTGTTATTGATAGCAGAAAGACATTAAGTCGTATAATCGTCTTAAAAATTGATAAAATAAGGGAATAAGTCGTAATATTCCTTTACAAACGAGCAAAATTACAAGAACAAAAGACGTTATACCATTAATGCTTCGTTAATAAGGGCACAACTCAACAAAAAGTAAAAAAAAATATAGAAGGAGTGGTTGAATGGGTAAGTTATTTACGTTAAATAAAAGAACTATTTATTATCAAGAATGTGCAATAAAAAAAATATAATAATTTAATCCCGAAATACTAAAAAACATCAAAAGTATGGTTTTTTGGCTCTCCTGAAAAGTGCCCATTTTGAGTTGTGCCCTTTTTCACTGGAGACACTGAAATATGAACTTTATATAAATATTAGCTTTCCGTCCGCGGCTTCGCCCGGGTCGACTCTACGTTTCTTTTCATTTTACGGGATGATAATAGCCAATGTCACTCAGGAATAATGTAGGTTTCTATTAGTGAAAGAATTTTCAAAATCGGTTCAGTAGTTCCAGAGATTACCCCCTACAACCTCTTTATAATATTACTAGCGAAATGTTGGTGTATATTAGTAGCCACCTAGACATCTGCCTAACCCTTTAGGCTTTTAGCCGTGATGGTATGTTAGTATGTCATATTAGTAGATATAGAAGTATAGATTAGATCATTAATTGCTTGCTACACATTGCATATTTTTTGATGAAATGACGCCCTACATTTTGATTGTTCCAAATACAATATTCAATATATATAAATACATACCTGTGTCAGTTCTTAAAAAACCTGCAAACCTGTAAATCCACCTCGGTATGAAATTATTATTCCTTTCCTTATCTTCTAACCCCACTACCCCAATAAGCGTCCGTCCCCCAACTGTAATATGGGCGCACCTTGTTGATTTTATACAGTGTGCAGGTGTTCTCTTTAAACGAAATTAAGCGATTCCGCCATTTTTACGATTGCACGTCGCTTCCAGTTCGTGTATGTCAATTGCTGTGAGTAAATATTTTTCAGTTGCGCCGTGGCGTGACAGCCAATTAATGCACTTGTTAGTTTTAAAACAAATTATATTTAAGTTCTGGGTAAACGATTTATGATGTAGGGGCAGTTCAGAAACTTGCCAGCCTACTGTCTGGCTCGATTCGTCTATACAAAGTTAATGCAATTGGTCTTCCAGATTTGGTCACGATTTTAGGTTATAGTTAGTTATGGTTTTTAAAAAAATCAGAGGGCACTTATTTTGGCAATCCTATAGCCAACCCTTTGATAGCAAAGGGTTAAACAACTTCGAAAAGTATTTTTCATACTATACTTAGTTTGTTGATTTGTTGAGCTGTGTCGAGAATTTGGTTCTTGGATCTCCAAATATCTGATTCCATCACGACCAACAATATAAGTCCCTGAAAACTGTGGGTGTACAGCGGCAAACTTTTTGCTTTTTGCCTAACCTTGATACCTAGTATGTTGTTTATATACCTAAGTATTTTTTATAAACCCTGACTAAAATAAAAAAATTGTGAGGGAACAGTAGTTTATCATTCATTATTTTTATGGTTGAGCGTGTCATAACTTCACTCAGCGTTTATTACTCAGCTCAGAAACGCTCGACACTTATAATCGAATTTACCCCAGCATTTTCTTTTAACTCAGTTTTCAAAATGTAACTAACTTTTCTTAATTTTCATTTAATATTGAAGAATAATGAAATTATTCAAAATTTTGTATTGTATTACTTAATTAGATACGCTTGCTAAGTATATTTTTCTAAAGGTACGGTCACCAGCACATCAAGTTACCACAAAATCTCAAATTTTCTCAGTCGATTTGGAACTTAATCAGCAATGTTTTAAGGTTTAAAATCATTTGGAGAAATTTGTCAGTGTTTTGTTTGTCAGTGTCAGTCAGTTGTAAAAGCTGATGTGCTGGCGAGTGTACTTAGTTTATCTTAACAGTGTTGACGTAAATATGGCACAGGGACGTGGTAGCTCACTATGGGTTCACTTTTGTTGTGGTAGGGCCACGCTGTTTGCAGCATGAATGGGCCGGCTTGACCGGGGAAGTACCACACTCTCGCAGAAGACCGACGTCCGAGTAGTAGCGTTTCGTTACTGCGCTTCGTTCGGTGAGCGAGAGGGCCGGAGGCCCAATTCCTCCCCCAATCCCCTTCCTTCTCCTTTGCTCCTTCCCCTCCCTTTCCCTAAATAGGCTCGGCAACGCATCTGCAACTCCTTTGGTTTTGCAGATGTCCATGGGCGGCGATGACTACTTACCATCAGGTAGCTCGCCTTCTCGTTTGCCGAGTAATCCCATAAAAAAAAAAAAAAAATGGGTATCATAAAAAAGCTCAGGGACACTCAGCGAGCTATGCTTGGCATTTATCTCCGCGTTCAAATCCACAATGAGGAGATCCGTAAAAGAATAATAAAACGTTTTCGAATAAGGGGTATCAACCATGTGTTGGTGACGTTGGTGTGTGTTCTTAATACTTACAATAAATACAATGGCATCCCAACTTACTTTGTTCAACTAGTATGTTCACACACTTTTAACTAAAAAAATACAGGCAAAATTAGCTGGTTATCTATAAAATACCGAAAGCATTTACAGCAGTATAAAAGTACTCACAGAGCAACAATGTATAAAGAAAGCACATTATTCTCTAAGCGCTCCTAATTTCACTGTTTTAGGCTCGATAAATTCTCCATCGCAACATTCCATCATCGCAAAAAGGTTGTTAACAACCAAATTGTGTGGATCCTTCTTTCATGTTGATTTTGTCGAAATTTCATTTTTATGTTAACCAAACAATAACTTGATTATGGAATAAAAAATCGTAATTGTGGTAGATTACGAGTAGGAAGAATTTGAAGAAAAAATCTTACAATATAAAAAGCGTGGGTTCTCAACGATTAAGGTTTAAACACTTTGGTGCATTAAAATTAAAAAACCGGCCAAGTGCGAGTCGGACTCGCGCACGGAGGATTCCGTACCATTACGATTTATGACGTATTAAAAAAAACTATTTACTAGATCTCGTCCAAACTAATTTTCGGTGGAAGTTTACATGGTAATCTACATCATATTTTTTTTTAGTTTTATCGTTCTCTTATTTTAGAAGTTACAGGGGGGACACGCATTTTACCACTTTGGAAGTGACTCTCGCGCAAAATATTAAGTTTAGAAAAAAAAATATTAGAAACCTCAATATCATTTTTGAAGACCTATCCATAGATAACCCACACGCCCATACGTGTGGCTTATCGTTATTTGATGAAAAAAAAAATGAGTTTCAGTTCCAAGTATAGGGAACCCCCAAATTTTATTGTTTTTTTCTGTGTTTGGGTGAAAATCTAATGCGGTTCATAGAATACATCTACTTACCAAGGTTCAACAGCATAGTTCTTATAGTTTCGAAAACAGACAGACAGACATGACGAATCTATAAGGGTTCCGTTTTTTGCCATTTGGCTACGGAACCCTAAAAAGATCTGTGTAATTTATAACCTATGAATTAATAAGGATGGTAGAGCATAATTCTGTAATGGTTAGTTTTGTTTTTATACATAACATTTCTGTACAATATTCCTGATAAGTTGGCTTCGCTCTATAACTTAAAACAAAGCTCTATGGTATGTTAACTTTTCTTGTTTAGTAACATACTCGTATATAGTCTCTAGTATACTCGACGAGATCTGGCAAGCCCCGCCGGCGGCGTTCCGGCCAAAGTTTAACGGAGTGTAGCCAAAACGTAAAGGAAAACCTTTCAATAGCAGATCCTCAATGTTTTGTTAATTATAATTTGTTACAGCTTCACAATTCATAACAACTTTGGCGGTACATGGATAAGTAATAATACTCTGAACAATTGATTTACGCTTGCCGCGAGCAATCTATTGATGGGTGACCAGCCTTAGCACATCAATATTTCTGCAATACATATTATACAGAAATTACACAAATATATCGTTGTGTATCGTTTATCATTTACTCGCTTTAAGTTAAGCGACATTATATCGAGCGTTTTGGAATAGGGTTTAATATTTTAATATTTTTGATTTGTATAATTGAAATTAATTAACTTATTTCCCTTAGCCGGTCAATTCTTAGAAATGTAGACCTTGTTAATCAAAGTACCTATATCTTAAATCTTCATCAAAATCAAATGACACTGTGTAAGTAATTGTATAGGTTAAAGTAAAAAAGATTCGTTACAGATCTCATATTTAACAAAGTTCTTCTTCAAATCTTCAGTGAGCAAGTCCAGCTTACAGTATTTCCACAGACGGATTATCTAGTTAGCCGCAGATGGCCCTAACTAGTCCTCTCGCACAGATGGCTCTCAGCTGGACTATAAATACTATGCAACAGCGGCTAAAGACGCCCTCAGTAGAACTTGAGGCGCCGGAACGAGGCCGTCTTGGTGCGTCGACTCGGGAAATTAGAAATAGCATGACTGAGTACGTCTCATTTTGTTTTTTGTTTTGCAGCTATAGTTATAATCATGGCAAGTTGGGGTTTGGGGGTTCAAATTCCCTCCCCCCACAGCTAAGTACTTAACATACCATCGCGCCTGTATTCCCCGAAGGGTTAGGCAGAGGTGTACTTAATGTACAGCCACAGTTCGCCGGTATGTTTGGGTCCCATGTAATAGGGGACCGAGCCTATTGCCATTCACCGGGCACAAATCTAGACTCCGAGCTGCTACTGAAAATTTCATTGAAAAACCAAATAACACTTTGCTCGACCTGGGGATCGAACCCACGACCTCTAGCGTAGCAGTCGCGATTGGGACCACTAGACCAATGAGGCAGCTAAGTACTTGCCTGTAAATATTTTAAAATGAAGTTGTTATAGTGTACTCGTATCTAAAATCCACAAAGCTATTTAAAATTAAGACGTGCGTTTTTGTAATAGACACTGCATGTCTAACAGTCCATAATTGCAATCAACTCTTACTTATGGATGCAATTACAATGAAGTCTTATTCTAAGTTTTTCGAATAACAAATAAAAATTAACCCGACTTAAGTAGCAATTTTTTTTTTTAATTTATTTAACGACACAATGTAGTTTCTAACACTTACGCGAATATTAGACATTGAAATAAAACTACTTTTTACGGAATTTAAAAATATCAATATAACGCGATAAAATCCGTAAAAAGTAGTTTTATTTCGACACAATGTATAAGCGGCGGTAGCCTAATGGCTAGGGCGTCGGACTTGCGATCATGTGGTTGCCGGTTCGAACCCCACCCATTGCACTACCGACGTGAACCCACTCGTAACACAAGCATTTAGCTTAGCACGAGGGGTTAACAATAATACTAGTAATGTGTGACCCACATTGCTAGTAAGCTTTTAAAAAAAAAAATGTAGGTTTATTTATACATAATATGCCTTTCCAAACTTTTACGTTTAATGGCACTGGCAATATTGACATTGTTACTTCGAAAAATAGTAGAGTTTATCCCGAATGTTGTTATGGTTTTGTTCTAACTAAATAGCTTCATGGTTTGCATATTATCCTGTTTTACTGTACCTATAACCTATATAATGTACCACCAGATGGTGCTTCATATTATTATTCCGACGGTGTATGGCTAAATGTTTGTTATTTAAGATATCTTTGAGCGTATTTCGGCTGGTCCTTTCAGAAGTCTTCAGTTAGAAAATGCCGAAACCTTCCAGTATAACATTAATTTAATTAATTCCCAGATGTGGAGATTCGATTGTTTTTTTAATTGACCTGAATTAATAGAACTGGCGTATACGGCGTCAAAAAAATAGGTCAAGTACGCTCCACCCTCAACACCCCACGCGTAAAAGTTCCGTGGCCAGTATAATTGTCACAGTGCCAATAAAAAACAATAAATTAAAAACTTTTATGTAGGGTGAAACGCACAGTTGGCGGCACGAATGAAGCTGTCGATGGCAGGTCGGGTTTTGTAGAACCCGACTTGCTATCGTCATGAACCCCTTATTTGTAAGCCATTCCATACATGGGGTTGGGTTTACCTATGTGGAAATTTGTACACAACGCTACAGGTGCCCGCGGTTTTGCTCGCAACCCAAAATACTTTTTAAGACAAAAGGGACGGTAAGACGTAAGTCTATGTCCTCTTTTAAAGTAATATATTTACTATTGTACACAAAAATTAATCAAAATTGGTTCAGCCGGTTAGGTGTGAAAATGTAACAAACAAAGAATCAGACAGACACAATATTAGTAAGTGAGTATGGATTGGTTCCTAAATTAAGGTAAGCTACGTATGGAAATACTTATACTGATTATTGTACGAGTAAAAACAAACATTATAAATACTAAAATTTGGCGCTTATCTCGAATTAGAGACTTCTTGGTTAACCATTGGTGTTAAATTTAGTCTTGGCTAATTTATGATGTCGTAATTGGTTCTGGCAACGCCGTGGCATATTTATCAAACACGCGCTTTCTTTAATCAACGAAGGCAAACATCACATCCGTATCACATCAAATGTGTTTCAACTCGTCATAAAATTGTAATTAAAGAATTTGTATTTTCATCTCGTACGGGTATAGAAACTGTCAGATTCATTTGAGGTGTAGCTGAACTATTCGGGTTTAGTTAGCCAACGCATATTTCAATTTAAATAATTTCTTTTAAACATAACATACTATCACTATCACGCCTGTATTCCCCGAAGGGTTAGGCAGAGGTGTACTTATGTACGCCCACATTTCGCCGGTATGTTTAGGTCCCATGTAAGAGGGGGCCAGTCTATTGCCATTAGCCGGACACAAATCCAGACTCCGAGCTGCTACTGAGATTTTCATAGAAAAGCTCAATAACACTGCTCGATATAGGAATCGAACCCAAAATGGGAAATAATTATTATGTTAAAAAAGTGCCTCATTAGTCTAGTGGTTCTTGCGTGTTTGAATTTGTGCCCAGTTAGATAATAGCAATAGTCACGCCCCTATTCGGTACATGGGACCTAAAAATAAAGGCAAAGTGTGAGAAGTACATCAGTAATTTATCCTCGCGCCGGTTATGAGTACTACACACCTGACCCTCTTTGGAGGATCTCGCTAATAAGATCGGTGTATGTCCTTCTAGGGCGGTGTATGTCCTTCTAGGGCGACGTCTCCCGACGCTGCCGGTGACATTCGCCTTATAAATTCCTTTTGTTAATCATCTCTCATTAATTATCTGAACACATTTCCGCAACGTTGTTTTATCACACTATTTCTCAGTCTAATATCTTTGGTGTTATTGATTAGAGAATACTGTAGTTTGATGTTTAAGTCTAAAATGATAGCTAAGATGAATCATCTAAAAGAAAAAAAAGTGAACCTCAATCTTTTTAAAAATACTGTTACGGAAGCGACATTTTCCACTCCAATAAAGTAATGTGAAATATAACCCCACATAACAGGGTTTACGCCATGATTAATTACCAAACTTTATGCGCGTTGACACAACCAACCTTGTGACATTGCCGGCTAATTATTTTTGGAGTTTTCCATAAACTTCTCTGAGATTGTAAACAGAATTTTCAAACCACCCTTGTTGTGAAGTTTGAATCACATTTTTATGTAAATATTTCAACATTGTAAAACACTGTGAAGCATCTTGTCAAATTTATTGCTGTTGAGTGAAATATGATAAAACTGAAAATGTTATGAAATGATTTGTTTTTTTTTTAAAGATAACAAGCAATGTGGGTCGCACATTACTAGTATTCTTGTTAACCCCTCGTGCTAAGCTAAATGCTTGTGTTACGAGTGGGTTCACGTCGGTAGTGCCATGGGTGGTTTTCGATCCGGCAACCACATGATCACAAGTCCGACACCCCAGCCATAAGGCTACCGCCGCATATGGTGTTGTGTTTGTGTAGGTTATTTAAAAACACCTTCAAAGTTTTAGTGTTGACTAGATAACAAGTCCTATAGACGGGATATAGGGAAAGCTAGAGCGTTCTTTTGGGCATATCGTAATAAAGATCAATAGAATAGCGTACAAATAGCGAAAACATTAATTTAAGTGTCTTATTGGAATAAAAATACACAATTCATCAAGCGACTAGCTGACTGCCTTTATGGCCTTATTACAAATTCGATCGTATAGGCGAACAATAAAAAAAAAAAAAAACTATCAACCATTCATCCACAAATTCGAGAAAAGTACATTTCTTAAAACAGCTGATGATAATAAATTACTTGGTAAGAACAAATATTACTTTTAAAATCTTTGTAATGAAATTATCTAGATATCTATATAGAATATAATTTATCGATAAAACATTAAAACTAAAAATAAATGAAACTTCATTTTACGGATTTTATCGCGTTATATTTCAATAATATCAATAGGTACTTATAACGCGCTAAAATCCGTAAAAAGCAGTTTTATTTCAATGTCTAATATTCGTGTAAGTGTCATAAAACACTAAGAATAAAGTAAAACTTTCAACTAAGTATCAGTTAGTTATTGGTAAAAGTTAGCCAAACGAAATGGGGTCGACGTGGGGAATTGTAGTAATTCTAGATAAAATGTCCCATTAAATCTGTTATCTTGATATAGTTCCTACTATTTACGACACTGCTTATACCAAAGCTTAACTATATCCGTTAATTAATGGCGTCATTTGAGTCACGTGATCTTAAATTTACTATTTTTTAATTTTAATATCTTCATCAAAGGGTTTCAGTGCGTTGAATGGATCCATTAATCACAAAAAATTAGGGTAACATGAAAAATGAGTAGTAATTAATGCATTGGTAAGTCTATAAATAACAAAGACTGCCTCATTAGTCAAGTGGCAAACGCGACTGCTACGGCTGGGATTCTGGGTTCGAATCCCAAGTCGAGTAGGTAGGTGTTATTATGTTTCTATTAAATTCTCAGTAATAGCTTGGAGTTTTGCCTGGCTATTTATACTTGCCTCCTGTTGGAAGATATAGCGATAGCCTCGGTGACATCGGAACACCTCTGCCTAACTTTTTCTATGGTGACGGCATGATACTTAGTAAGTACCAAATAAAAAAACAAGAAGCGGCGGTAGCCTAGTGGCTAGGACGTCGGACTTGCGATCATGTGGTTGCCGGTTTGATGCCCACCCATTGCACTACTGACGTGAACGCACTCGTAACACAAGCATTTAGCTTAGTACGAGGAGAATACTAGTAATACACATATTGCTAGTGAGCTTTTTTTTAATAAAATCATTTTAGTTTTTTTTTAATTATAACTTGAACATTTAATTAGAACGAATTGGTCAAGTTATCATATTTATTGAATGAGTACCTAATGTGAGAAATATATTTTTATATATTAACGAGAGAGTTACCTGAGGCTTTGTCAAAATAGGATTCCTAATATCTCGGGAATAATAAATAGCGAGATAGAGAATAATGCAGCGTTCTAATTGTGAAATAATTGTTAAGATCGGTTCAGTAGTTTTAGAGTTTATCGATTACAAACAAACAAATCTTTCTTCTATATATTAGTATTGTAAACAACTATAGCACCCTGCGTATTTCATGGTAGATTAAATTTACGTAATCTTAACTTGAAATTATTAAATGCAGATTTCAAAACAAGCTACAAATTTCGACAAAATTAAATATTCCCCAACAGTTAATAGCCAACAAAAGGCGTACCTACATCGTTTATTTCACTTCAAACTACTTAATATTGTGCTTTTTAAATATTAAAACAGAGCTTTGTTAATTAAAATCTTACACAAACGCAGAATTTCTAGGAACAGGCCTTTAAATAAAACGAAAAGAAAATATTAAACTAATTCAATTACAGTTTTTTATTAGGTTTATTTCTCTACGCTTTGTTTTACATTTGTGCCCTAATTATGAATTCAACGTTATGTTAAATAGTTTTTAATTTTGCTTTCAAACTCTGTGAAATGAGACTTAATTATAAAAATTAACCTACAAGTTTTGTAACGTTTAAACTCGTACAGATTTACAATAATGTTTTTTGTCATTTTTGAGTATTTTACACGACCTTAGCAAAGGTCTTGTCGATCTGGTATAGTCGTGCGACGGGTCGTGTTGCTCCCTACATAATGGTTGAGCTACACGATGACTGATGTATGCGTCGTCACTTAGGACAGGTCAACTCAAAGCTACTATGGCTCTTTCTTCAGCAGCCTTGTTCAAATATTGCCCCACATTGTAGAACTCGTTCATAATACTATTGTGGACTTTAAATATTGCCCTACATTGTAGAACTCGTTCATAATGCTATTATGGACTTTTACAGATACCACGATTCTTTGAGTTTCTTCCTGTGTTTTTTTTTTCTCATAATTTGTCCGATTAAGGAAATGCCGGTGCAATCTATCAAAAATATATATTGAACATTGACTTGTTAAAGTGTCTTCAAAGGTTTTATTTACAGACATAACTACTTATAACTTTTTTTAAAAAAGCTTTCTAGCACGTTAATAGCATGTTATAGCTAACCTTCCCTGCTAAGCTAAATGCTTCAGCTACGAGTGGGTTCACGTAGTGCAATTTATGCAATGGGTGGGTTTCGAACCGGCGACCACATGGTCGCAAGGTCGACGACCTTAGGCTACCACCGCTTGATGTTAAATGTAATACTAAAAAGTTTGAAAAAGCTATTGCTTAAGTTTTCTTAGAGTTTATTCTACAATAGATAGGCTTTAGTCTCGTCAGATTATTTTAATTTTTTTATTTAAAATTGTAGTAATATAACAATATTACAACAACGGTATATAACAGGAGATACCTAAACCTTATAATTGGTAAGTCCATCTGTCTAATCGGTACGAGACCATTTGGGTCTGAAACCGCGAACTACTCTCGCAAAACGGGGCCACGAACCCGCTGCAATCAAATAAATCTATATTACCTTCACAATTCCTCTTTGATTCTGCTCGAATTTATCCTAATTTATTACTCTTACCAAACGAATGAGAAGAAATGCATCTCTGTTGACCGATTTAGCGCTTCGACTCGCTACGACTTTTGTAAACTTAACCATAAAATGACAAGAGCAACTATTTTGACGGGTTCCGATCTTGGATAACTGCCAACTCTGTGTGTGGATCAAGCGATGTACAGCACATCTAAATCATGTTTTAAATCTCTATTAAATCAATCTTTTTCGACGTTAAAAATAAAGCCATTAGTCAGGGTATATTTAGAAGTAGGTCATGGTTCCCTGTACTGTGATCTATTGTCTCTACTATGAATAGAACCGTCTCAGCATCATTTGTGGGTGTTCAAAAATCGATTAAGGTCACTAGGACCAGATGAATATAATGAAAAAACGTAGCTAGCAGTTTTTACATTTCATTAGATATCTTAGCATTTTTCACGTCAACATAATGGGTAAACCCTCTCAGATTATTACATTTACCCATTCCTATTACCAATTTTGTGATTAAGTAAATTTGCTGGGACATGAAATTAAAAAAAAATGCAAATATATAAATTCTTACACGACTCTCAAAAAGTATATTATTGCGGGCAACAGTAGGCATAGTTATTTTTTTTATTGCTGTTCCACTGCTGATGTTTGTTTTAAATAAATATTTATTATGAATGCCAAAGAAAACATATTCTTTGATTTTGTAACGTCTTTAAAAAAAAAGGTAAGTATTATGATTACATTTAGATGTATGTACATTGAAAATGGAGTTGTATTAACTGACTGGGAAAGCTTGATTTCCCTCAGGATCTCAAAAATTTGATCCTAATCGCTTTTGCGTGAAATTGGTAAGAAACTGACCAGTTATATAAGCACCAAAATTAGAAGAGCATTTCTGATAAAGATTACTTTCTTAATTAGAAAGAAAGTAACGATATATATTTGTAAACATTCTGAATATAGAAAAGTTAATATTAATTATTTCTGTCAATAGATCTTTGAACGGCACTTTTATTAAAGTCATTTATAAGTACAAGATGGCATTGGGTATTGCTTAACTGACGACCTCTTGGAAGAAACGCCGAAATAAACCCAGAGAATAATATAGCTTTAGAAGTCAAGACATACTTTAATAATATCAAACATGTGACCATCACCGAATATATTTCAATGCTTTGTTACCACCCTAGACGAACACCAGGCGTCCTGCCACCTTTATTGTTTCACGAAATGCTCTCAAAAACAATAAAAATAATGTATTATAGGAAAACATAATTTAATTATAGCTAGAATAACAGAAAATATCGTATACAAAAATGAACACTAGATAAAACTCACCATTTTGTTAATTAACTGAGTTCGATCTGTACAAATAAATCGTAACAATACCAAACTCACTTTTATCGCTGCACTAAAATCCTTGACTAATGCATAAAAATAAACTGCACGTCTGTTTGTTTGGAAAACTTTCACAATTCAAGGGATTAACGGATCTATTTGAAAGTTGGCGACTTTATTATTAGAGATCGGAGGAAAGCTTAAAGTTTGAAATAGTTCCGTTTTACTGTTTGAATCAGTTAGCAAGGCCACAAACTCAACATAACTGAAGACTAATTAAGATAGATATACCTGCGATCAAAAGTGGGTTTCCTACTAGGCTATATTATTTCCTGGCACGGCTGGCGTTGACGCTAAGCGATGGGCCAACGCCACGAGTCGTGGGTTCAAACCTTTGTAATATCTATAGGTATTGTTGTGTCTGTGAAAATGTGTATTTAAACGTATGCACGATACTGGAAAATTATCATACTAGCTTCTTCTCAAATACGCAATTTTTTTATTTATTATCCAAAACTGTGACACTCGTAGCAGTGCTCGTGGTAACGCTACATTAGAACTAACTAACGTGCAGTCAAAATTTAAAACAAAAATAATGATAACCCAAAAATAATTATAGCCCTATACTCAATACATTTATTGCACTCCACAAGTTAAATAGATGCTACAGTGGTAACAATTAATCCATAACCTTAAGATAAGCGAATGAGCTTTAGACTTCAATAGCGAGGCAGTATATCTTTCAAGTCTTCATAAAAAGCCGCTAAAAGAAATCTGGCGTAGCCATCAAATAAAAGCCACAACTCGGCCAAATAAACTCCTAAAACCTAAAGGCGCAGAAATGCCCAGCACTTCAGACACTCAATTTGAGACCTGCAAAAATGGTGTGTTAAAGCTCAAAGCGGTTAAGCCAAAGTCAATTAGTGCCGTAGATTTATACAGTCAATAAAAGATTAACCCGTCCGCTGCCAGGGCCTAATTGGATACTACGTGGCGTACGTATATGGAAAAATACTATAGCTGGATTAATTGCGTAGTGACTTTTCTTGAGTATCAAAAATGAATGAACGTAAGAATTGGTGTTAATTATTTTTAAGTAACAATGTATAAACAAAATATCGAATATGAATCCAATTATAAAAATATACTTGGTCGAAATAGATTTGCCCTTTTTCTATTGTAAATTATCCTGTATCTATTGAATGTTTGGGAAGACAATATTTGTAAGAAAAACATTGATTTCTTTTCAAAGTTAGTATTAAAAATCATGAATGAGGCAGAATCTACAAAGATATAAAAATGCAGAGAATCTAGATAGAGATATCTAGATATCGGGCCCATTACCAACTCTTTGGGAAAAATGTAAAGCAAAGCTGGTATTCAGAGCTAGATCAGTATTTGACATTGGGTTAAAATACTTATTATGATGGTGTAGAGTTCAAATAAGAAAAATCAATATATTTATAATATGATTAATTATGGGGAAGAAGCCTGATTAATTACCTCATTAACGAATAGCATAAATATTAATATCGATATTACATAGAAACACGAAGGTAGATGAGGAATATTTTAGAAGATGAAACCCAAACCTCGCCGCAACCTTTTGAAATTTAAATAAGGAAATGGGAGAAATTAACTTTACCAAAGTAAAGATTTAAAATGAAACAAGAATTTATATAAACGGAATATTCGATCATAATAAATGATTTTAATCATGAAAGAAAGCTACTTATAAACTGATAATAATATCGTAGATTCGTTTAAATACCTTTAATTAAATATACACGCGGGATAGCATCATCAGATTTATGAAACATATTTTACAGATTTTATAGGCATAGGTATATGGCGTAGTTGGTGCGATGATGGATTGATGTTTGATGACTGATTAGTCAACTATGGCCAACGAATGCTAACCGGAGTAGTAAAATTGACAATAAAAGGTACAATGATAAATCTTTAAAATAGGAATAGCTAATAAATTGGAGCATTGAAACTCAACCCGTCAATTTATTGACGGATATTTATGGTATGAAAAGACAAACAATAACAGACCACCTGCTGCGGAAGTTTGTATGTAAATTCTAAATAAAGAAATTTGAAATAACATGATGTTCATTGACGTTTTGGCATTGGTAATCGTACATAACTGATTGCAGACAAATTGAAACTAGCAAATGGGCTGGATGTTGAATGAATGAATGAATATTGTTGTGGTAGGGCCACGCTGTTCGCAGCATGAATGGGCCGGCTTGACCGGGGAAGTACCACACTCTCGCAGAAGACCGACGTCCGAGTAGTAGCGTTTAGTTACTGCGCTTCGTTCGGTGAGCAAGAGGGCCGGAGGCCCAATTCCTCCCCCAATCCACTTCCTACTCCTTTTCTCCTTCCCCTCCCTTTCCCTAAATAGGCTCGGCAACGCATCTGCAACTCCTTTGGTTTTGCAGATGTCCATGGGCGGCGATGACTACTTACCATCAGGTAGCTGATCGCCTGCTCGTTTTCCGAGTTATACCATAAAAAAAAAAGTCAATTTCCTAAAGTTGGTACAGCATAAAAAAAATATTTGAAAATTGGTACTGCTTTTAGTACCTAATAATATATGTTTAGAGCACAGCACAGACTACATAAGTGTCGAGTGTTGGGACTTCAGGATATCAATATCAATTTTGTTACTTTTCACAACCAACAACATTTTTTTTATATTTAATGTTAGGTTACTTTTTGTTAATATATTTTTGTTAGTTATTAATAAAATGAATACTTAAAAACTGTTTAATGCGATATAAAACTGTCTAATCCTAAGGAAAAACCTCAAACATTACATTAGACATAAATTGAACAGGCTAAAAATGTATAGAGTTTTGTTTTAAATACCGTAAAAGCTGGTGTCTTGTTCCAAATCGTTTTGGTTCCACGCGGTTAGATCGAGCAAATAAATTGGCCCAGTTTCTATGTATTCGATGTACAACACTATCATTAGCATTTTAACGATTCGTGTTAACCATAAACTTGCGATTCGATCTTTGAAAAAAGAGAAAAGTCTAAATGAACAGTTATACTGTCATTTGCATTTCCATGTTATTATCAGAAGGGGGATTCTAATACACTCACGCTTTTTTCCCACAGAGGTAGGCAGAAACTATAGACCGCCACTTGCTACGACTCTTGCATACCTCTTTCGCTTTTTCCATGAATACATTTTTCAATTCTAATTATCCTTATCATTTTGCCTTGTTTTCCGTAAATTTAGAGCTCTTTCTGTTGTCAATCTGATCGTACCGTGGTAGTATCCATTCGTAGTTTTTAGGACGTATTCGAGTATAAAAGCATTAGTCAAACTTGTCGAGTGTACCAGATACTCTCGAGGTGACTGACTCCCCGATAAATTTGAGAATCAAAGAGATAAAAGCACGTTTTACGGATCTTAAACAACGTTGATATTAATTAATTACCGACGTTTCAAATCCTCCATGGTCACGAGTAGACCGAGGTGTTGGACGTCTTAATTTTTAAGATTTAGTGGAATCTAGGATGGGGTTCTGCCGTTTTTACCATGTCCATGCTTGGCATGAATGGGCCGGCAGAATACCGTCACCGTTGTGAAATAACGCTTACGTTGTGTTTCGCCGACTAAGTGAGGATACCGGAGGCCCACACCATTTAAAGGCCGCCAACGCACTTTCGACTCGTCTGGTGTTGCAGGTGTCCATGGGCGGCGGTAATCGCTCAAGTGATCCATCTGATCCTTTGCTCCCTATTCCATAAAAAAAAGGATTTAATTACTGATCGGCTTATTATTGTAACTAAAGAAAAAAACAGTTCTGTTCAATTATTTTGCCCGCCTATGAATAATAAATGGATCAAAAAAGGCACTATTACAGAAGACGCCTTAACTTAATTAATTTACATGAAGATTTTTATTATCATCAGACATTAGTTTCTATCATAGAAATATAAAGAAGATTCTCATACAAAAGACGTTAATGAATCTATTTAGATTGCAAAAACAGCTCGTCTCCTTTGTATAAGGCTTAATATTAATCCTATTGTTTTAATTAGATTTAGTTAGATCCATTATGTTTGTTTGTGATTACTAAGGCGTAAGCAACTAAATACGGATCGAAGTAGGCACTAAATATAATGTTGTTTCAAATTATAATGCGTTTTAAAGTAATTTAATGTATTTTATACGATGACGACGCAGAAGAATGTATCTAATTTGCGTAAGATGTTGTACCTAGACGGTACAACAACTAAAACAAATTCTTTAAACATTTCATTTTATTGGAATTAGTGTCTTTTGTTTTCTGTTTATCAAAGTTGGCTGTCTGGTTTTCTAGTACTTAAATAAAATGCTAGTTGATTGCCTCGTTAGTCTAGTGGTCCCAAGCGCGACTGCTACACTAGAGGTCTTGGGTACGATTTCCAGGTCGAGCAAAATGTTATTGAGTTATTCTATGAAATTCTCTGTAGCAGCTCGGAGTTTTGTGGCCGGTTAATGGCAATAAGCTCGCCCCCTATTACATGGGACCTAAACATACCGGCGAAGTGTGGGTGTATACTAGTACAACTCTGCCTAACCCTTTGGGGAATACAGGCGTGATGGTATTTTTGATGTAAAATGCTAGTGTGCTAGAAGTGATATTGTACAATGTTATGTAAAATGTATATGATATTGTACAACGATGAGTGGTTTTCTTTCCTTTCTTACATATACTTCTCTTGAACGCACGGCTACTACTTATGTAGCCAATTTAACTAAAACTAAAATTAAGTATAAGATGAACTCTACTTATATTAAAGGCGCATACAATGTATTTTAGCTTATTTGAAAATGCACTGCTTGATTTGCAGCTGTGTGTGCATTTAAGCTCTCTTTAATTTATATATTTTCTGTTGAATTACAATGCTTTATAATTAAATGGCACATAAGAATGAAAAAGTAAGAGTAAATCCATGTTTTTGATATATTTAATAATGGTGATAAGTCGCACAACACAAAAATATAAATATTTTAAGGTTGCAGAGTTATTAACGCGAGGGTGACCCCATTTTTTTTAGAACTTAAAGCCAAAGCCACAGAATTATTCCTTTGTATTTCTTTTCTTTGGAATTAAATTCATGGGGTGTTTATAGAACTTTCGTGGTTCTTGGCTATTTATTGCGTCTTTTAAAAGTTATCTTCTTTTCTTATTACTTCCTAAAAGTACCTACTTAAGTACTTGGTAAAAGATTCCTTTTATTTAAATTATAGATAACACATTTAAAATACCAGCAAAATTGAAATATTACTGAATTATCAGAGAAAAAAGTCAATTTAAAAGGAATGACCTAACAAACTAGACTTAATTGACAAAATTTTAATCAGGAATATTATTTTTGCTTGTCTTGGGAGACGACAATAATTCTTTTTACCCTAAATTCCTACCCACATAATCCTTAGGTCCATAAAAAATATTAAACGACTTTGTAACTAAAATTTAAGGATTTTCCTGCCAACCTTAATTAGTAGAGGTTTTACAACGTGACTAGTTTTTACAAACTTGAAATCTCTTATTGTAAACTATTTAATTTACAATTCTTGTTTAAATTTCTCGCTTCTTTTGTGTATTGCTGATTGATGCTGATCTTCTGTTAAAACGTAAGACGAGAAAAGAGAAAAGAAATTAAGATAATAATATTTATTATATCAAGATAGTAAATTAGGCGTTCAAGTGCCATACTAGTACTTAATTTAATACTGGAGAGATGCCGGCGGCTTCGTCCATATAGGATCCTGTTTATCCTACGGTATAATAAATAGAGGCCTTCAGTGTTAATTGGGAATAATGTAGCTCTCTAATGGTGAAATAATTATTAAAATCGGTTTAGTAGTTTCAGAGCTAGATAAGAAACAAATCTTTCGTAGAATTGAATATGAATTTGAGTATCTTAAGGTTTATATTTATGTGAATATAATATAATAAATGTCAGTATTTTCTAATATTATTCTATTACTTTGGTCTTTGCAATTTACTTGAAAGTCACATAAAAGCCATTCTAATATTAAGTAGATAAGAACATGACTTTTTACTGTTTCAAACAAACGGACCTCTTTGTCGAGCGTTCGTGATCCACTCAGACAGTGGAGGCCAAATTAATTGGCAAATTGGAGCACGTACCCACCTAAGAATATGGGTATGAGGATGTTTTTCTACTAGGATTAAACTGATGACTTATTGGTCATAACAAATTGAGATATAACCCATGGGATTCGTTCGTAAATTTTCATCAAATCTGATGTGGCGTTTATTTTTATTTTTTTAAAACCGATGTCAGTTATAACTGGAAACAGATTTGCACTTTTCTTGCCTTACGTCATGTGTATACTCTCGTCGATCTAATACTTAGGCGGACGTAGCACAATGTGGGTTCTGTTACAATAGTTAAATGTGCCAAAATAGTTGCTTCGTCATCATCATCACCACTCTCCAACAAGATGGATTAGGCACTGGCCTACTGCAGGTTAACAGACTTCCCAAGCCGCCAAGGACATCCTTCAGGCATGCATATTTCCTAACAATGTTTTCCTATTTCTTGTATTCCCCGAAGGGTAAGGCAGAGGTGTACCAATGTACACCCACACTTCACTGATATGACTAGGGCTCTTGTAATAGGGGGCGATATAACCTATTGCCATTAACCGGTCACAAATCTAGACTCCGAGCCGCTACTGAGAATATCATAGAAAAACCCAATAACACTGCTCGAACTGGGGATCTAACCTAGGACCTTTAACGCCTTAGGATCACTAGACTAATGAGGCAGTGAAAAGTCAGTCACTGTTCAAATAATTGCTTAACCAAAGAAATTAATGACTGCTGCTACACACCATTAACTTAATTTCACAATCCAAACAGTTTAAACAAATATAATGAGCAACATTGCCTTAAATTTCCGACAATTCAATGTTAAACCAGAAAGCTTACTAAGAACAATAACAAAACAAACTTCTGTATGTACTTAAGGTTTTTTGTGTCAAGGTCGAAATCTCGATTCTCCTGGCAAAAAGGAGTCTTCAGCGAAGGACGGAACGTCTTTTGCTTTTGCGCACGATTCTTACATTAAGTTGGTCTTTGTTCTGATTTCTTTGTTACATCAAAGTATCTAGACTTGAGTGGTTTTGAATTGACATAATAAAGAGGGATTCGTGTAGCGGGAATTATTACGGGGGAAGTGAGAGAAAAGTATGGAATAAATCCTTTTCGCCCCATAGTGGACAAAGAACTTCGAGCAATAATTCTGCCACTTGAAGTCAAGCAAAGAGCTGTGGGGATACGTACTGCTTAAAAAGCGTAAGTAATGTTTACAAAAATATTGAAATTATCTAATAGATAGATAGAATCAACCAAGGCACTATTTTAGGAGTTTTTCGTTTTTTCTACTTTTTTAGAAGACAACTAAGTTGTTAAGAATTTGCTAGTATATGAAAAACAGTACCATTAATCTAGTGGTCCCAGCGCGACTGCTACACTAGTGGTCCTGAGTTCGATTGTTATCGAGTTTTTTCTGACATTCTCAATTAAATTATCGATGTCAATGTCTATTGACAAATCCGGAGAAGTAAGGGTGTACTACATTAGTACACCTCTGCTAAACCCTTCGGGGAATACAGGAGTGATAGTATGTTATGTTTTTATATAAAAAAGGTGTTTCAACGCAAAGGAAACTGATATTAAATAAGGAACATCGAGGTAAAAAGGCCGCGCCGCAACGCAAAGGTACGGTCTATAAAGAATAAGTTTCGTGAAAACTGTAAGGAAAAAGTTCTTAGGAGAGCGTATTCTTTTCTTATCTTTAAGCGTGACCGGTCTTTTCCTTGAGTAAGTGAGAAATGATACCAATTTGCCCTATGTTAAGTATCTGATACACTCCATTTTTTCTATTCCATTGCGCAATGTTTTATTGACTTAAATCAAAATTGCATATGATTAATTAATTAATATAGTCATAGTATATGTATATGTGACTTCTTGACTGCCTCGTTAGTCTAGTGGTCCCAATCGCGACTGCTACGCTAGAGGTCTTGGGTTCGATCCCCAGGTCGAGCAAAATGTTATTGGGTTTTTCTATGAAATTCTTAGTAGCAGCTCGGAGTCTGGATTTGTGCCCGGTGAATTGCAATAGGCTCGCCCCCTATTACATGGGACCTAAACATACCGGCGAACTGTGGGTGTACATTAAGTACACCTCTGCCTAACCCTTCGGGGAATATAGGCATGATGGTACTCAATACTCAATACTTTATTGCATTCCATAATGTGTACATTAGTTGGTAGGTATGTTAAACATTGGATCAATTATGGACCCTGTCGGGCACAGCAAAGATATTTTTAATAGGAGAGAGGATGAAGGCGCTCTTTGTCAAATTAATTATAAACTATAATTATATTATATTAAATAAATTTGTATCATTAAATTATGTATCATTATAGTATCGTATATAGTAACATATTTTATAATAAGTATTTCTACTATTTGTTTAAGATAATGTTTATGTATTTTTATTTTATTATATAATAAGTATTTCTTCTATTTGTTTTCGATAATGTTTATGTATTTTTATTTTATATATTGCATGTTTTTCATTTTTACAACTATAAATTATAATAAACTAGATATTTACGATTCTATTAAGCCTTGTAGAATGTTATCATTATTATTTTAAATTATATTCTTTCATTTTAGTATGTATGTGTAGTTTTTATCCGCAGGTTGTTGTTTAAAATTTATCGCTAAAGAATTCTTCAATAGTGTAGTAGCTTTTAATTATTAGAAATTGTTTTAATTTATTGATAAAGATATTATTTTTATTTATACTTTTGATGTGTTCTGGTATATTATTGTAAATTTTTATGGACATAACAAATGTACTAGAAGAGTGCATTTTTAATCGTGAAGTGGGTAAGTTTAATCGGCTTTTATGCCTTAGTGCAATTTTAGTTTGTATATCTTCTCTTTTGGTGTAGAGTTGCGGATTTTGTCGTACAAATTTACAAATTTCAAGTATGTAGAGACAGGGTAGGGTTAATATTTTTAGGTCTTTAAAATGGGGTTTACAAGAGTCTGTATCTTCGATATTTATTAAAATTCTAATCATTTTTTTCTGTAGAGTGAATAATGTAGGTGCGTCTGTACTATTTCCCCATAGGATAACTCCATATTTAAGCCACGCAAATGCGTACGCGTAGTGGCATGGTATGTTGGTGCGTGGTGCGTAGTGGCATGGTATGCGTGGTATGTTATGTTATGTTAGTATATGTATATCTGGGTCGATTTCCAGATCGAGTAAAGTGATTCTAGTAGCAGCTTGGAGTTAGGATTTGTGCCCGGTTAGTGGCAGTAGACTATCCCCAGGTCTTATATGGGACCTAAGCACCTGTAGGTGTACTGTCAAAATATTTTTTATCGGCTAATAAAGTTTTAAGATATACATAAACACTTATTGTTTTCTTGGGGGTTTATCCCCGTCCCGCGAGTCAAACGAATCTTAGCACTGAATTTTTGTGGCTCATTGGTTTGAGACGTCCCAAACTGCTACAGGACGCTCTCTGTCTAACATTGAATTAAAATACTTACAACTAGTTATTTTTTGTTATATTAGACCAAACTTTTGTCTCACTATACAGTCTATACGCGTCCGACGCATACGATGGGCAAACTTAGACACTCGTGTGTAATATAACAAATATTTGTTCTACATTCGTTCCTGGAATACGTATTCTGGGAAAACACGGGAGAGTGCGATGATCGTACCGTATCGCGAGAACGAAATATTTCCGTGAATGCGGAGTGACGTGCCGAATTTAGGAGGTTTAGGGGAATTCCTGGTGCGTGTTTTATGCGTTTGTTACGGAGAATATTGATTTTGAGAGGAATCTGATAGGTACGGAATTTCGTTTGTACCCAAATATGTGATTTGCGTATTGGGAGGTATGTGCGGTGCGCATTGCACGGGATTGGGAGTTAAATCAATGGAAGTGAACTGAAACAAGTCCCGTGTTGTGGAAGACTTCACAAACATACAGTTAACAGATACAATACGTGAAGCAACTATCCGTGGAACACATTTTTATAGGATAATTCGGCAAACGAGCAGGTGAGCTTCCGGATGGTGAGTAGTCATCGCCGCCCATGGACATCATGCAAAACCAAAGGAGTAGATAGGTAGATGCGTAGCCGTGCCTATTTAAGGAAATTTAAGGGGAAGGAGAAAAGTAGTAGGAAGGGGACTGAAGGAGGAATTGGGCCCCAATAAAATAGAACTTAAACGAAATATTAATTTAGCCTGGCAACACTGATGCAATGTCACACAACGCTGTGACACTGACAGTGACAAATGTGACAACAGAATGCACATGTTGACGTGCGTTTATGGAAAAAAATAAATAAAAAACATTTTAATAAGATAAGTCAACAGGACTAACAATAGTTGCAAATTTAGAAAAGGTACAAGGTATGAATATAGCTACTTGACGTCAAATATTCTGTGGGAGGGTAGTACTTCCCCGGTTATCCGGACCCATTCATGCTGGCATGTAGGCATGCTAGCGCGACACTACTAATACTAAATACCTACAATATTTATCTCGGGTGGAAATCCAACCCACGACTCAAGGTGCAACGGTAATCGCCAATGTTACCTTAACACGTAGAATGTGTAAGTTGTAGCCGTAAGTCCTGGTAGTTTAATTGGCTAAGGCATGCGGAGTATTTAACTGGAGAGACGCAGGTTCAAGCTCTGCTTAAAGACATTTTTTTATTAATCTATTTGTATCTTTAAAAATGTCTGAATCTTCACTAAGACGTCGAGACAAGCAAGCGGCGCTAGACTAATGGCTAGGGCGTCGGACTTGCGATCATGCGGTTGCCGGTTCAAAACACACCCATTGCACTACCGACAGGTAACCCACTCGTAATACAAGCATTTAGCTTAGTACGAGGGGTTAACAAGAATACTAGTAATGTGCGACCCACATTGCTAGTATTCTTGTTTGTTTTAGTAGTAGTAGTAGTTTTTTTTAAAGACTTTATTCTCAGTCAAATGACTAAAGTCACATTTAGAAAAACGATTAATTATGTACGAAATACTAACGTTGGGACTAATTATGAGCTCTAGTAATAGTAATCCCTAGGTACTTGGCGTTATGCCTTCACTGTCAAAGCTTGGGATGTGATGAAACGACACACTAATGTCATAGAATAACTAATAGTACCTACATACATAACGGCCACTCTCAGGCCCTCCTTACGTTCGACAACTGTTTATAAATCGCCTGCATTTACGTTTTTGTTTTGTCGTACATTTTTTGTTTTGTGAGCACCAAATAGACTAGAGGTCCTGGATTCGATCCCCAAGTCGAGCAAAGTGTTATTGTGTTTATCCACGAAATTCTCAGTAGCAGTTCGGAGTCTGGATTTGTGCCCGGTTAGTGGCAATAGGCTCGCCCCCTATTACATGGGACCTAAACATACCGTCGAAGCATGGGTGTACATTAGTATACCTCTCCCTAATGCTTCGGGGAATACAGACGTGATGGTATGTTTTTTAAATAAGGGAAAAAAAGGATTCTGATACCAGCGAAAGTGATAATACTTCGTCAATTCTATATTATAGATGCAATGCAAAATCTGTTGTTTCGGTTACCAGCAACCAGTATGGCAGTGCATTAAATTAATAACAGGATTATTTTAAGGATGCTATCAGCGATTCATCAGTGTGTCGCAACCCATAGTTAGGGAATTGCTGCTCTAAGATGTCAAATCCACAAAGACTTCATGAACTGCAATGAGCAGCGTCCCTCAGTACCATATTATCATAAACACGTCTCAGAATAAATGTACAAAGCCGTTAAAACGCACGTTCCAGCCGGTGTAACGCGTCGTCTAAAAACGTTTTTCGTATTTACGCACGCGAACGTTGTCTTCAATTTACTTGTAATATGTTACGTACGTGAATCGTGGGTGTATTACGTTATACGTGTATTTTCCACAAGTGCGATGTATGTAGTAGGGGAGGATGTGATGTTTTGTAGAGATTTGGAAGCCAACAGGACAGTACTGAGCATTCAATGTTACGTCCGTAGTTTACTTGGTAATGTTGTCAAAGCTGGGCACATTCACTGAGTTCCCTCAGGGGTGAGGTAGAGGTGTAGGTATATACTCCCACAGCTCGCTGATTTTGTTTTTTGATGCTTGGTCCATGGCAATAGGCTCACTTCAAAAAGGCCGAGCCTATCACCTACATACATTGCCATTAACCAGGCACAAATCCGGACTCTGAGCTGTTACTAAGAATTTAATAGAAAAATCCAATAAGATTCAAGTTGGATCATCATGTTTCTATTTCATCTATGTTCATAGATCACTTATGGGACGCAACATTTCGATCCATACAAGACAGCGTCTTCCCTTCAAATTAAGGAAAATTCGAGCAATAAATAGAAAATATATTTTCCTACCCAACATAATTCGATAAAACAGCTCAATAATTCAAGGTTACAAAATGCTCTCGGCCAAAATATTGGCTAATCCTGCCGATTGGTATACAATTGGCTGAGGTAGTAACTCCTACCCTATCCCATACTAGCCCCCCTGGGCCCGAAGCAATGATACCGTTACACGATCCCCCATATGCCCAGGGGATAGATAGGGGTTGTTTTATAGTGTATTCATTATAGTCGTGTGTGGGTAGCGATAGTAGTGTGATTAAAATTTTCGGAGTCGGTAATTTTGTTTATGGTGGGTGCTTGGTTATTACTACCAATATTAATGACATACTATTGGTATAAGCATGAAACCGTCAACATCGATACTTTTTACTTTACTCCTTTTTAACCTCCGACGCAAAAACGACGGGGTGTTATAAGTTTGACGTGTCTGTGTATGTGTGTCTGTCTGTGGCATCGTAGCGCCTGAACGGATGAACCGATTTTGATTTAGTTTTTTTTTGTTTGAAAGGTGAATTAGTCGGGAGTGTTCTTAGCTATGTTTGATGAAAATCGGTCGACATATAATGCAATTGTCGGGGGTTTTTTAAACTATGTTTTTTTAATTAAATATGGGTTTGCTCTTTACTTAAATCTTGTCGCCGAGGCAAAACTTAGGTCGATGGTGGAGCGAGCACATCCAGCAGATGCCTATTCACCCTGCTTTTGAAATGATTCAGGTTGTACGTACTCGGAAATACATAAGCAGGAAAGGAGTTCCACTCCTTGACTATGCGCATTATAAACGATGATAAAGCAAAGCTGACAAAACCTTGTTAATAAATATCTATTATCATCTTTGACGATTTTTATTGCAAATCGTGGAGACTTGATACTGTGGATAAATAAATAAATTTGACCTTATAGGTAAACAAATTACGGATCAGGGAACGCAATTTATTGATTTTACTAACATATAATTTAGTCTTTATTGTCCATAGTCCATAGTCTTTTAGCAACAAAATACCATTGTATAATAAGTACCACGATTTATTTGCCTTCTCACCGTATTTCCAGATCTTTAATAAAAATTCTCACTATTCTAACAGAAAGGAAGATTATTTATAGATATTGAAAGGATATTTTTGTTCGTCCTTGCTTCTGTTTTTTATTATTTCCATTGCTTGTCTCTGGATATAAGTTTTTATCAGCCCACGAAGATTAAGTGGCAAGTTGCGTTTTCCAATATTATCAGTATAATTTTGTTCGCGTTTCTTTCATGAGAATAATACTAAGGTAAGTGTCTACAAAGTTTCAAGATATTTTATTGTGTCAAAACCGTCATTTAATCACTTCAGAATTATTGATTTTTGACAGATTTGTCTACTCTGACTGCCTCATTAGTCTAGTGGTCTCAAGTGCGACTGCTACGCTAGAAGTCCTGGGTTCGATCCCCAGGTCGAGCAAAGTGTTATTGGGTTTTCTTATGAAATTTTCAGTAGCAGCTCGGAGTCTGGATGTGTGTCCGGTTAATGGCAATAGGTTAATGGCTCTATGTTTAATCTAGTTTCTTATTTAATTTTAGTGTGTCTTGTACGTAGCAAATAAACAATGTTTCTTTCTTGTTCTTTCAATAACACTGGTGAATCCTTTTTTTATTATGTAGTACGGAAAATCCTCATGGATCGTCCGCCGCCTGGGGAGGCGGAGGGTATTTCGGACTCGTATCGACTAAAGGTCGACCTGGGAATCGAAGTTGTTCAGTCATTTGCAAACGACCTATAAATGTGAAGCGCAGACATTTTCATAGGTCACAAGCGCTGGTTTGCATAGAAATTATCCCATTAAGTTCTTAATAAATACTCCACAGACTGATCAGTTCACTTAGTGAAATGGAAACTACCCTACTTCCTTATTACTACTAAATAGGTCAGTCATATATGTAACCCATAATTTAGGCCCCAACCTCGATACTCCTCAAGGCTATTAGCCTATTACGAATTCTATCCTAAGCTTTCGGAGTGCCTTACACTTTTTAAAGTAAATAAGTATATTTAATTCAGGATACAGATTGAGTTTACAGGTTTATCAATCGTTTTCAAAATAACGTCTCGACATCTCAGCATTGCAGTTTGTTCCACACCCTCATAGTAGAGCCGTATTTTTTAAAGAGACTTAGACTTTACATTCATAACTATGCACGTAGAATCTTTATCGTTTAATAAGATGTGAAAATTTTTGGTTTAATTTACGTGTAAGACCAATATTTTCAGCGCTAGTCGCTAGTCTACGCTTGCCCCCTATTACGTGGCAGAGCGTCGGTGTACTTTAGTACACCTTTACCTAATCGTTTGAGGAATGCAGGCGTGATGGTATGTTATGTTTTTATTTAAAAACTACTTATAGGTACAACTACATACATTAACTGAATAATTTTATTCCTATCGAAAATAGGCATATTTTTCAATTCCTAGTTCTTGTAATAGCACCTATGACATTTAAATGCATTTCATTACGTCAAGGCTATTCACATGTGCAGTGTGTAAACATATTATTTTAATTTATAAAGAGTGTTTTTCGCTATAGTTTCTGGCTGATTTGACTATAGAGATCCAATATGTTGAACTGTACACAAAGTTTTTGGTCGAAAATACCGAGGCTTTTTGATCTTTTTCTTGAGTCACGGACGCAATGTTTCGACACGTAGTACACGTAGTAGTTCGACGTGGCCTACGAGGTATTGCTTTTATAATAGAAAAGGTTACTTTTTTAACATCAGGATGGGTTGCCACTTTCATCATTGAATTTTCCAACACTTTTCCGATATTAAGTATTCATTGCAAAACCCAGTTGATCAGTGAGTTTTTCAGCATTAAACCTTCACATTTACACCCCAAGGTTTACACGTAACGTATAAACGGGCTTTTACGTGACTTCCTAGTGTCAATGTCGGGTGTTGGCAATACATTATGTAAGGAGGCGGGTCATTTTACTAGGCTGAATAAACGTGACCTTTGCCTTACTTCCGTGTGTGTGATAACTTAATTATTAGGTAGGGATAGTCGAAGCCACTCGTTTGTTAAAAAAATCCCTGAATTTATAATTAGGTTTATATACATACCGTCACGACTGTATATCTTGTTGATCTATGGTATCAACTACAGATTATAGAGATTAGATTGACACGGTATCCCCGAAAGTGGCCCCAAATACTCATTTTATTATTATATACTTTATTGTACACCAAAACAAAATACAAAAGACAGGATACAAATGAAGTCTAAAACATACAATGGGTGGTATCGCTATTTCTTCCAGGCAACCTTAGGATGGACAAAGTGGAACTGAACATAAAAATGTCATCAACAGTCAACTCATCAACAGTCATCATCATCATCAACCCATTTATTGTCCATCTGCAGGACACGGGTCTCTTCTCAGAGTGAGAGGGGTTAGGCTATAGTCTATCACGCTATCCTACTGCGAATTGGGTTAAAGTACATTAGTCACCAAAATTTTCTCTATTTTGGACTATATAAATATTAGATATTCTCAGCTGCTTGGTCCTAATCGTACAAACTGGTAATCTCACAAGCCAATCCCAAGGCGGCCATAACTTAGGCGCCTGCGTATTCTGCGCTGAATTTCAGAAAGAACCGCCTGTGTAAGCTGACTCTATGTTTAATCTAGTTTTGATTTATGAGGTTGACAGAATGTAAATTCTGGAGATGTTGTAGGCAAATGGCATTTATTATTTATTTATGTTAGTTGTAAGGCAGAGATAACATGGATAGAAACTAGTAGTAGGTGATGGTGTACGTTCGGATCCAGTGCAGTTTTCACTAAGGGAAATATATCTTAAGCCTAGATGAAATAAAGCTACACAAATCCTGCAGTTGATAGTAACCGCAAGGTTTAGCGGTGCATTTAAAATCAACGAGTGGCGATCACAATAGACGCATCAGCATTAGACGAGACGAATATGATATAAACGACGAATTGACGGTCGCAGCTAACCCAATAATAATAAAAAAAAGCTTGATTCTTGGTGAAACAACTTCTGACTTTTTAATTCATGCATGTTCATCTTCAGTTAGCCATTTGCTTTATTTTGGCTATAGTTCCAACAGCAACCGGTTATGTTTTAATTTATTGTCCAAGCAATGCGGCTCTTCCATTTCAAAATAGCAAAGATTTAAAATTGTTTGTGGTACTTGATTTTGAAACGAGACAATCCAATTTGAAATGGTTTTACTTGAAATACTTATAATTTAAGGTTTGATCCTTATTTTTTTGCGGAAGAATGGGATTAAGACATCTGTTATATCGAAATAGGTATCTAGTTGTGTTGAAGTTTTGATACATAATTTTTTGTCTTTTTTTAGAAATTGTCACATTAATATTATATAGGTTTTGTAACCGAGATTTAGTATCCGGTATAATGGTCCGGGTTTGAAAACCTCCAAGCTTTTAACATCAAAATGGCTGCGCCATGTTTAACAGTAAACATTCTATTCATCAAGCTTTTTCAAGCTTTGTCAAAGCTTGTTACTTCAACGCGTTTGAAGTCGTGACACGAACCTAGCGGCTTAGCTTGCGGCTTTTGCTAGATTCCCTTTCAACACTGTGTTAACTTTAACGTTTGACTTACTTACTAACACATACCTAGGTTATAAATAATTAAGAGGGGTAGCCTGTATTTTAATTAGCCTAGTATAAATTTAAATATTTTTTCCATCCATACGCTAAGAAGAATAATACCAACCACTTGGAGGTCCAGTCAAGAATGATGAAGATGTTACTTTCAGGCTTTGCCTGGCGTGATCTATCATAGACCGTTTTGTTGCTTAACTTAATTTCAGGAAGACTAAACGAAAGCCTTTTCATCGTCATATCAGCAAAGACCTCGTCATAGATTTCCACATCGGAAGCCTATGTATAAAAAATATATATACCTAGTGTTAGCCATAGATTTTACCTATATAATACTAGTATCTCCCGATACGTAAATGTTATTATAATATTTCTGTTTTTTTAAACGCAAAAAGTTTTAATTGCTTAATTGTCTTCTTTTTGTAAACATAATTTACTGTCTAATAATTAATTAATTTTAATATGGATATAATTTTGCTGACATTTGAGTTTTTGTGATTCCACTGATATTTCGATAAATTTCACCGAATGTAACTTGCGAAATTATCGAATCGAGAGTTGTTTCGGAGGGCGCGTGAGGCCGGCGGTCGTTTGGGTTGGCAGTTTATATGGTCGAAACGTGGGCGTGTTTTTGCCCGAAACAAACCTGGGGACTCCGCCTGTCTTATCTATTGTGAGGCCGACATACAGCGCATTTTTGGTCCGCTATCAGATACAGACGGCAAAAATAGGTCTTAATATTTTTATAATTATTTTGTTATCATTTTATATTGAATTTAGAAATAACTACAAAACCGTTACATTTGTCCGAAGTGTCATTATTTTTTATATTATTATGTTTAGGTGTGTGTCTCACGGCAACAGTGCACTTCGCAGTGGTTTTAATGTAGATCAGTTTTATAATACTATATTGTTTACGTATATTTATTTACATATATATAAGATTTTATATAAATTATTATATATGATTGTAAGTGTACTTATTATATAAATTAAATATTAACATGCCGCGCGTTAGAATAGAAGACTGAAATACCTAATGTTAAATATAACAACACACAACAATTAACACCATTGTATTAACTTAAATTCGAATAACATTATTTAGAGGTAGTTTTTGTATGTAATATATATCAAGCTATATATTTCAAGATTATCACGGTTAGACTTCGCATAGCTAACCGGGTATCCGAACACGATGATTAGAAATGAAACATATCATGATAGGCTGATTGATAGTAGGAATCAATGAATGCCTACCAGTGGAAGCGAGTTATCAAGATGAGTTAAAGCAGTAGCACCAACCTTTTCTCGAAGCGTTTCATAGTATTTTCGATTCAGTTCTTCTGTAAAAAAAAAACAAAACAAAATTTGAAAACTATGACGTCTTCATCATACTGATGTTTAAATTATTTTTATTTCGTAAATAGAAAAAATCAAATCAATGTAGGCATACATTTTTTCTTAACTCACGACCTCTGAGAAGAAACAATAAAACAAACTCAGGGAACCAGGGCCTCTTTGAAACTTCAGATACAGTAGTAGCAAATGTGTAAGTTACAGTGCAGGGCAGTGTCTGCAAAAGCCTTTTAAAAAAAGAGCCACAGTGGCTGTGGTTAGACCAGTCCAGCTTACAACAAACATGCATCAGTCATTCATCATCATCATCATCATCATCAGCCCGTATTCGTCCACTGCTGGACGTAGGCCTCCCCTAGTGAACGCCACAGAGCCCGGTCTTCGGCTTTCCTCATCCAGTCACTGCCAGCTGCCTTCCGCAAGTCGTCACTCCATCTGGCCGGCGGCTGGCGGGCGCCCTACACTACGTTTGCCTAGCCGCGGTCTCCACTCGAGAACTCGCTTGCTCCAGCGTTTGTCAGTTCTTCGACAGATGTGACCGGCCCATTGCCACTTCAGCTTGCTAATCCTTTGAGCTATGTCGGTAACTTTAGTTCTCTGACGGATAACTTCATTGCGGATTTTATCCCTCAGAGAGACTCCGAGCATAGCTCTCTCCATAGCTCGCTGTGCGACTTTAAGTTTGTGGACCAGTCTTACTGTGAGTGTCCACGTTTCGGCTCCGTAGGTCATAGCAGGTAGGACGCACGCATTGAAGACTTTCGTCTTAAGGCTCTGCGGTATGGGTATGGGTCATTGTATTTTCTTTATCACAGATATGCTTACGCTTGACCACAACTTGCCTGATGTTAAGCATCGAAGTAGTCTACGATGGAGCGCGCTTGCCTAGAAGATACCTATTCACTCTCGTCTTGAAGACACCCAAATTGTAGGTCTCAGGGCACAAAGATTCCGGTAGCGAGTTCCACAATAGAGCAGTACGCACTATAAATGTAGACGTATCTAACTGACTATATTATACGCTGACACGTAAAAAAAGGTCGACTTTGCTTGTACAGGGCTCCCTTAGTTAGTAGTGCCATCTATCAAATCCCTGCCAGCCTGCCCAAACATCTACTAGTGGTCATATATGTATCGTACGGCACCGGCTGTCGCCGACAAGCCTTGTCCCCCCAGTGTGGACTATAAATTAATAAGGTTGTGCCGTAATATTATGATCTCGTAATCGTAAATCCGTATTTAGGTGGTACTTAGTCGTAATTACTGACCACAACGTTAATATTGTGCTATAGGAGACTAGGAGGAGAGAGAGATAATATATTTTTATTATTTATGGTATTTCACTTTCAATTTTAATTGTAACTATCTGACCAGACAGAGTTTGTCCTGTCTGTAGCTATGATATTCAATTCGAACTGGATTACGTAATAAAAATCTGATATTTATCTATATACCTAATTTTCTGATATTTACGAATTTTCTCTCCATAAGATCTTTCCTCGTGTCTTAACGAAGATATAAAAAAAGTTCTAATTGGTCCAGCCGTTCTCGAGTTTTGCGCTTAGCAACATATTTTGCAAGTCATTTTTATTCATATAGATAAATATATATATACAATACCTTTTGGGTATGTACTAGGAATCTAAAGTAGGTATATCATTATATGTACCGGTATCACTATACTCTGTCGTTTCTCATAGGTGCTACCTACAACTTCAGAGTATGCAATGAACTATGTTGCCACGCTAAGAATAATATCCATTTCATTACTACGTCATATAGCTAAATATAGGCGTGTAAGTTCGACACAAGTCAAGTGTTCCTAGACAACAAAATATAAATCGAACTTTAACTGGAGGTTCTTTTTTATTGCTTCCAGTTTCACTCTTATTTTAGAAGACTTAAAATGTGAGCCATGTCCTTTTCCAACGTCTAATCTATATCTATACCAAAATACATCAAAATTGGTACAGTATTTGACTTGAAAACGTAACAAACTACTACTAACTACTACTTTTGGATTAACAATTTCATTTTTGATTGGGTTCTAAAACTTACTACCTCTGCTTGCATCTGTGCTATGCTATTTTTAATTAGGGGCAAGTACTGAAACACACATATAGGTATTGAAGATCTACTGTAGGTAAAAATAATAGATTATACTGATACAGTACATATAATGGTAAGTGATGGCTTATGATTGTAACACAATCATTAATGCAAAATCGATGCTTGAATTAATAGTTATCAAAGTATTTGTGGCTATTTGTTGATAAACTGCACTCTCGGGCATTATAAACTAGTGGTCATATTGCCAATCTAGCCATAGTCTCGTTTTAATTTTGTAAAATCTGTGACTATTCAAATGATTAAATTAAATTAAAAATCATCCATATATTTATATTAAATAAATTCCCATCCTGTACCTTTCACAACGATGTATGTAAAACGAAAAATTATATCTGAAAATGTTAATTAAGTTCAATGGGCGGGAAAAGGCACGAATGTGCGATAAAAGGAAAATTAATAAAACATATTTTATGAAGTTGATAGAATTGCCCGCAAACCATGTGATGTTTATAACAATAAGTACCTACCGAAATTGTATATAATAAGTTAGCTGTTTTATAAAAGAAGACTATTCTCTTATTTTATATCTCATGTAAGTACTGGTTTGACTTAGTTTTACCGATGAAGTTTAAATTAAAAATCTCTTTATGACAATTTTAGTTCCTCAGGAGACCATTAAAGACATTTTCATACATAAAAACTAAAGATCGCTCACTCTATCTATATCTATCACGTAAACCTCTGTAAAATGTTTAATTGTCTGTAATTTAGATTTATAATAAAACATCTTAATTCCTTATTACAAAGAAGGATTAATAAAAATATAAATAACGAATTACATTTTAAATAACAGGTATCATAGAATCTACTAGCATTCCGCCCACGGCTTCGCCCGCGTGGTTTCTCGGCTTTTCTGCACTATAATATGTATGTATTTATACATATATTTAAAGTAATTAGGAGTCGCCGTCACCGGATACGGTGTGGAGGACATGATGATGATGATGATTTATACATATAAAGCATCCTATTGAATCACTCTATCTATTAAAAAAAACGCATCAAAATACGTTGCGTAGTTTTAAAGATCTAAGCATATTTAAAGGGACAGACAGACAGCGGGAAGCGACTTTGTTTTATACTATGTAGTGATATCTATATAGTCATAAAAACACTCTAATACAAACAATAAATACCTAAAATTTAAACCCAAAGACATAATATTGACGCCAACGTGGCAGCAATAAATACTTTTGAAATTAAGTGTAAATTGTAATAAACTTTTACATAAATTGTCATCCATCTGTTGTGTCACGCGGAAATAATTTGATATTCACCAACACATAAACTTACACACCTATTCAATAAATCCTTACCACACTATCTTTTTATAATGTGTCCCTACGTTTCCTGTTTGAACATTTAAAAGTGATTGATAAAAAAATGTTTACTCCAAATAGTTCGATAGTGAGAAAATGCTGATTTTCCCAGACCATTCGTGACAAATGCACATACATAAATCATGTAACAGGAACCTTTCACGGCGATTAACCATGATATTAACGGGTGTGTTAATGCCAAAATGGCCGCTGAGATCCCAAATAAGATCAAAAGGAACTTTATTGGCTGCAGCACAGATCAAACGAACTGAAGAATAAATATTTAAAGGAATGTTAGAGATGGATTTTACCTATGTTTTATGTTGGATTGATTACAGCTGTTTGATTGATTGATAAAAATTTGGGTTGATAGAAGTATTGGAATACATTTTATTTATTACGTATTTTATTCGCAATTTTGTCCACGTAAGACAGAGGTTAGTAATAAAATACCGCTCCTATTGGTCTTAGCGTGATGATATATAGCCTATAGCCTTCCTCAATAAATGGGCTATCTAACACTGAAATAATTTTTCAAATCGGACCGCATAAACAAACAAACAAACCAACTCTTCAGCTTTATAATATAGTATAGATTTGTATAATTTATCTATAAAACGAAATCTAGAGATTCAACCACCAAGCACTTATTCTGAATTAAACTTACGTTTAACTTTGAAACTCCCCAATCGGAAGCTTAGGCTAGAATTAGTAATAGCCTAAAGTAGGTCAGGATCAAAGCTTGGTAGGGGCTTAAATTATTGATAAAGTCGAAGGTTGAACTACCTTCATCAACCAAAACAACACGGTTAACTAGTTTTACTAGAGGAATCGAAGTTTGAAATAAATAACTTATTGTTTTGCTGCTATAGTATCACTGCGGCCGTTATCGGTTTTGGTGATCTGATAAATAAATAACTTAGTTTTATTTATAAATAACTTTATGTAATCAGGGCCCATAGGCATGACCGATATCACCATGTTTAAAATGTTTATTATTATTATTATTTTATTAAATATTGTTCTGTATTACTCGATATGTTTTCATCATTATTCGTATTTAAATTTTGTGCAAAGAGCAGTGATAGCCTAGTGATATGACAATTGGACTGCCAAGTCAAAGGTCTCGAGTTCGAATCCAATGCACGCACCTCTGACTTTTCGAAGTCATGTGCGTATTAATAATATTAATTATCACTCGCTTAAACGGTGAAGGAAAACATCGTGAGGAAACCTGCAAGCCTGTGAGATTTTCTTGACGGCGTGCGAAGTCTGTCAACTCGCAGTAGGCTAGCGTGGTGGACTATAGCCTAATCCCTCTCTTACTGAGAGGAGACCCGTGCCCAGCAGTGGGACAATATAATGGGTTAATGATGAAATTTTGAAACATGACATATTAAATGAATTCTAGTGTCAAAAATACAATCTTTTTAATTAATATGATTTGTACTAACATAGGAGGTAGGTATAAGTGTTACTAACAATGATTCTGGACTAAAGTTATCTGTTGTAATAAATGAATTGAAATTTTAAATTCAAGCTACACTCAGAGCAGTTGAAATATCACTAGCTACATACAAATAAATATAATCCGAGCCACGCAACCAAGCGTAGAGTAATATTTCACAAGTGTTTGCTTGATTCATTGGATTACTAAGGAAATAGATTTTGCTTTCTCGACGTTTAAAGTTTAACTTAATATTTGCTTGAACGATTTAACCGATAATGCTTTTGATTTAATTTTGTTTTTGTTACGTTACCATCAACTCATTAAATTGTCCCACTGCTGGGCACGGATTTCCTCTCAGAACAAGAGCCATTAGGCTACTAGTCCACCACGCTGGCCTTATGCGGGTTGGCAGACTTCACATGCCGTCGAGAAAATCTCTCAGGTCTCCTCACGATGTTTTCGTTAACCGTTTAAGCAAGTATTAATACGCACATGACTTTAAAATGTCAGAGGTGCAATGCTTGCGTGCGGTGTTTTTTTCTGTTAATATACTACTAACTAAATAATAAATATTATTAGAGTATGGATTTGGATGCGTACCGCGAGGGCTGGTTCGAGGTGGCGCAAGAAGAGAGCACCTGGAAGGAATTGAGGGAGGCCTTTGCCCAGCAGTGGGACAGTAACGGCTAGAGAGAAAAAAAAAGAATGAAAAGAGTATATCATATGTCTTATGTCGATTGGCCAAAGGTCTTTCTTTTTTATGGGACCTTATGGCACGTACACCTATTTGTGCCTAGTTCTGTGTAACTGGACGGAAAGAGACTAGACCCTACACACAGGGAATCCTAGTGTGGGGTCTAGGGCTTTATCTGCTTACTGTACCTGTATTGTTTTTGGCACAATAAAGACATTTTTTTTTTTAAGTATGGAACAGTAGTTTAAATTGGCTGAATCTTAAGTGCTTGTGCTTGCTTGAGTTCAATTTCTCTAAAACTGGCTGCTGTAGGAATATTAATAAAATTTTTAACGCACCAACAATTCACGCAGACCGTAAATATTTAAATTTGGTTTTCATTCCATCGGGATCCCGAATTTATGAATTCCTAAAATCTCTAAGTTGGTAGAACTCCACTGTTGGAATTCGTCTGGGTGGTAACACTGAATTTCCAATTATTCTACCACTAAGCAATATTATGCTAAAAATATTGTGTTCCGATTTGAAGGGCAATTAAGGTAGCTACTGAAATTACTGGGCCGCTGAAAAGTACGAGTAACATACTGAGGTCTCAAGATGCAAATACACTAGTGATACTACTGGTGTTGTTGGCATCTACAGGTTGGACTGTTTATCAACTACGTACAGTTAAAAATGAGCAAATGGTTTTGTGCGCACTGCCCTATTTGATTATCTCTACTATTTCTCAAAATAAGCCTCGGCATACTCGTCCCCCGTGTAATGACGAGATATTATGTCACAATTGTTATAAAACCCCATTGTTTTGAACGCAAGGAAAGAGGTCGTCGCCCGGAATAGTCGGCAGCATGGCGGCGTGCCAATATGGACGCTATGCGATTCATGTGTTACGCAATACGCAATTGTGGCATGCGGAATTGATAAGCTCGAGACGTTCTATACTATATGTACATAAAGAAATTACATACCATCACCCAGAAGTGACAATATCATCATTGACCCATTATATATTGTCTCCAGGGAACGATGGAATATGCTGTAGTTCAATCCGCTAATTTGGGTTTCAGACTTTACACACCATTGAGAAAATCTTCCAGGCTTTCTCGCGGTGTGTTCGTTGCGCGTGATAAATAACTTAATATACCTACGCACAGGTTCGTGATTGAATTCATGCTAGAGATTTTTGACTTGGCAGTCCTATGGTTATATCACTAGGCTGACACTGCGCTGACTCTCTCTTTCTTTCTGTGTCTAAGTGTCAGTATATTTTTTTTTCTTTTTAAAGAAAGCTTACTAGCAATGTGGGTCACACATTACTAGTATTCTTGTTAACCCCTCGTGCTAAGCTAAATGCTTGCGTTACGAGTGGGTTCACGTCGGTAGTGCAATGGGTGGGGTTCGAACCGGCAACCACATGATCGCAAGTCCAACGCCCTAGCCATTAGGCTAATGCCGCTTCGAATTATATTTACTTGGTCAACGCTTGTGTATTACAAAACGTATGAATGTGGACGAAGCAAAAGGTAATCAAGAATCGTTGTGGCGTTCCTCTTCTCCCGACATCCTGTCAGTCTGTCGTTTTGTGACGTTTTCAAGCATAAACCGCTGAACCGATTTGAATTGAATTTTTTTATAAAGATAGATTGGATCTTAGAGAATAATATAGGCTACCTAACTTTTGTCTCAAAAAATCTTTTGGGTGCGAATGAAACCGCGCTAATAAATACTAAAAATCATACTTGCAAAAAATCAGTTTACCAGCAACCTTACGTTATTACAAATACGAATATTTCATTTACGTCTTTTATAGTTTCAACGGATTGAATATTTCTGCGTACTCCGGCTATTGGGCACACTTCAAATGCATTACATCTGCATGGAACTGTATCATCTTCAATGCAGATATGTACCTATGCGAATGTTTGTGTCAAGGAATACACACAAACGGCAAATGCAAATCTTTATCACACGGAAGTCGAATAAATAAGACTACTGAGAATTTAGTACAAGACCTTCGTTTTCAGCTGTAGCAGCTCGGAGTCTGGATTTGTGCCCGATAAATGGCAGTAGGCTCGCTCACTGTTATATGGAAGACTGTTTGTTAGTCTAGTGGTCCCAATCGCGACTGCTACGCTAGAGGTCTTGGGTTCGATCCCCAGGTCGAGCAAAGTGTTATTGGGTTTTTCTATGAAATTCTCAGTAGCAGCTCGGAGTCTGGATTTGTGCCCGGTGAATGGAAATAGGCTCGCCCCCTATTACATGGGACCTAAACATACCGGCGAACTGTGGGTGTACATTAAGTACACCTCTGCCTAACCCTTCGGGGATTACAGGCGTGATGGTATGTTATGGTATGTTACTGTTATATGGGACTTAAACATACCCGCGAAGCGTGGGTGTACATTAGTACACCTCTGCCCAACCCTTCGGGGAATACTCGCGTGATGGTATCTTCGTTTTCAAAGTCTATACTTGACAGTCGTAATCGATATTCTAATTTTTGAGAAATATATATTTCTTTAATGTATGGAGAGTCTAAATTTATAACAATACTATATATACATAGTACCTACGGTTAGCAACCTTAACAAAGTAAATAATTGTGAATCTCAAGACACGAGTTCCTATTCTGAGTAATTGTCAGAACTTAGAATCAAAGTGACGAGATTAGTCGCGTGAGGAATTAACAAGCTTTAAACTAAGCTGTTGTTTTCACACATTAATTGTTACTACGTATATTTACCAGTTGTTTTGCATTTTAACAACATCCAACTTTTAGATACATATATGTAAATAGTGTTTGTTTTTAGTGCTTGAAATACATTTTGGTAATTAATGTTTTTTTGGAGTGCGAAAAGTACTTATGCATCTTCTTCCCCCTGGGGGACGGGACGGCCAGGGTAAAGAATATTGGAGTCGTACCAACTAAATATATTATCACATGCCTTCTTGTCCCCATAGTCATAGGATTCGTGACATTCGCAACAGCCTTTTACCAAATAATAACTCTAGTATAAAAATATTAAGAAATAAAGTTACCGAAAATTGGCTTGGTATTTATTTTTTTATTTATTTGGACAACCAGTAGTTGCTACATTGTTTCTTAGATCTTTAATACGAGAACTTTGATTGGATTAAATGCACAACATCTAAAACTGCTATTATAGTAAAATATTAACCATGTTTTTTAAACTCTTTTGAAAGGCTAAATTACAATCCTCGCTTATTCAGCCAATTCCCCTGGTTATTTTTCCGCAGTCATTTTCGCATACATGGATAAAGTGAATGTTGCGTGTTTTTAACGTAAAAGTGTATTATAGAAACAAAACAAAAACAAAGCAAATATTACGGGAACTTCGCTCGTACTCCACGTCGATCAAATAATTCACAAGTGCTTTTACGATCGATACGAGATTTTATTATAAGCGGCATTTAGGTACTTGAGAGGTGACTTTTCAATAATTAGATAACTTTTATCCGACGGATAAATTTGACATTAAGACACTTTTTGCATATAAAATTTGTCAAACCGTCAAATTGATTGATCGTGTGATTTAACTTTACCGACTACTGTAAAATCAGCTCTTAATACTATAAAGTAAGTTTTTAAACGGTTTCAAATAAATAAAACAATAAAAAAGATTTTCAATTCCTACGATGATTATAAAATGATTTTGAGTTTAATTTGGATAGAAAATACTTCCATTTAAATTTTCCTAGTATAAACCATATGCTTGACCTGGGAACCGAAGCCAGGTTCCCAGGCGCAGTAGTCGCAATTACGACCACTATATCATTGTATGTATTACTTTGACCCGTGTTCATTTCTTTTTGCGATATAGCCTATGACACTCACAAATAATGTGGCTTTCTATTGGTAAAATAATATTCAAAATCGGTTCAGTGGATCCAGAGATTGCCTTACAACCTTACAAACTTTACCCCTTTATAATATTAGTATGGATAATATAATAATTCAATTTTCATTAATTCTACAACAAAATTGGATTATCATAATTTCTCACAAACAAGACACCTGGGACAGACTGAAGAAAAAATATTACAACAAAAATTCTAGCCTTCTACTTTACAAGCGGGCCATATTAAAGTCAGGAGTAAAGGGTATTTTTGGGTTTTGCGGTGCCGCCTAAATAAACATGATTCAGTTGCCCCAAGCAAGTATTTTGATAGAGGGCAGCACTGAAGCGTGTCTGAAGACTCGCTGGAGACTACGCAAAAAGGAAATTTCTAAGAAAATTCTTGCGATTTTATGACAATGTTACGATATTCCTATGCTGATCTAGTTTAAAGCGAGCCTTATATTCTTGCGTGAGAATAAGACTGGGAATTATTGCCAACTTGGGAGAGTCATATTATCAAGCATCCATGAAGATTTTCTGTACTTCGTATATATAAAAAGGGGGCCATATTATCAACCATGCTTTTACTTTGTCATGTCATTTGAATAAGTTTTTTTTGGCATACTTCAATGTTGAATCGTGCTTGTGGCTAAATAATAACTATGCTGAATAATTGATTTGCACAATCAAGCTGCAATTTCCATTATTAGTATATGGATGGGTGACTTTTATTCTTAAGACATTAAGATCCCTCCGTGGCTTAGATAGAAATAGAAAAAAACATTCTTTATTGTACAATAAAAATAATGCCAGGCACATGTTTTATAGTCATAGTATGATACATAATTATACATATATATATATATATAGGGTAAAGCACCCTATTACTGACACCCCCCCAATTTATTGACACTCTATTTTTATTATCAAAATATAAGGAAACTTGGTAACCTAAGTGTATTATTTATTAAAATGATTTTTGACAGTTTATTTTTGTATGCCACTGGCAAAACTAATCTGTTAAAAGAACTAAGACGGCGCCAAATAGCTGATTCAAATAAAGCAATCAGTGTTTTAGAAGGAGAAAGTTGGTTCCCTTAAAGTTTCGATAAGGTAAGCGTTCATTTTAATCGTGTTAAAGTATTCAGAAATTCGAAAACCTTTCTTTGAATGTTGTGTTATTCTAATTTTCAAGGTTTATATAGCAGATTTCAATGATTATTTCTCACTTTACTGTATTAGTTTAATTTTTACAGGGTGTCGATTTTTGGTATGTCGAAAATAGTGAAATTCCAATTTATTGACACCCATGTCAATAATTGGAATTTTCAAATTAGTTTTAGAAGAGACTAATTCAATTGTATATACCTAGTTTATGACTTGATATATGACTACAAATTAGATTAAAGTCAAAATACACCTTTATTCCAAATTCCGACATGGGTGTCAAATCAATATTCTCTATACAAACATCAGTGTTGATAATTGGGCAAGGCTATGTCAATAATTGGATTATAATGAAGACATAAGAACTCTCTTCCATAAGTTACATGTTTGGATACTTCTGCATCCTTTACACTCATAAAATAAGGATTATGCAAGTTATGAGCAGATAATTATGCGGTTATCATCAGACGAACATTTCGCTTGTGTCGCATGATCGCTTTCATTAGTGCATAGGTATGTGTTTTGTAGTTAGACAATTCCTAGCATAAAACTTCGAACAACATTGATTAAAATACTTCAGAACCCTCAACATGAAGCCTGTCCGGGTCCTGTTACTCTCCTGACCGAAGCCGAAGAAAATTACTTAGTGGAGTGGATCAAGAATCATTAAAGATAGAGAAAATCCTCCTATGATATTAGTGACCTCAATATCATTTTTAAAGACCTATCCATAGATACCTCACACATATGGGTACAAAATTTTTGAGTTTCAGTTCTAAGTATGGGGAACCCCAATTTTTTTTTTTCTATTTTTGTGTAAAAATCTTAATGCGGTTCACAGAATACATCTACTTACCAAGTTTCAACAGCATAGCTCGTATAGTTTCAGAGAAAAAAATCTGTGACATACGGACGGACAGACAGAAACACAGACAGACATGACGAATCTATAAGGGTTCCGTTTTTTGCCATTTGGCTACGGAACCCTAAAAATGAAGCATTGACTGTAGAAGAAATTGAAAGATTTTAATCACAAAGATAATACCCAAGTAGGTACTTATTTAGAAGTTCCTCATAAGAATTACCTCATTATTTCCAGTGATTTCAAGTATAAACAAAAATACGATTTATTTGTTAAGTTGACTGATTATACTCAAGTTTTTCTATTCGTAAATACAATTTCTTAATAAAATAGGTTAATTACAAACAATTAAGATTTGTTTGATTTAAAAAAACCGTATGTAATTTTTATTAATAGGTAATCCTATTAAGGAAATTGCAGTGTCAATAAATTGGTTCAACACCTGACGATAATAGGGCAAAATGTGTCAATAATTGGGTAAATATAGTAAATCAATAAAACTTGAAAAAATAATACCAATTATCATCTAAATATGTTTTTTGGTAATTATCAATGAAATACAATACTTGCTCTATTATTATAAACCGGATATCCAACGGGCAATACCATAAAATGGCAGATATTAAACTATTTTGGCACGACAGCCCTTAAAGTGTCAATAATTGGGTATCTTACCCTATATAATATAGGTGCATAGCCGAATTACAAAACATATTAAGTCCGTGACTTAATATGTGTGTTTGCCTTGTCATCATTCGAACATCTGTAGCAAAAGCACCTCCTAGTAAAATATTGATATTCAGTTTCATCAGTTAGACAAAAATACTTATATGAAAAAACTTAAAAAACTCAACCGAAAACCAATAATTGGATTAGGCGCCGGCGGTTCACTACACCACTAATGAATTAAGCTGGAAAAATAATATTCCAGCAGAAATCTAATAAAACGGATCAATTGCATTTCTCTACTAAGAAAAGGCAATTTACTTTGATAACTTTACAGTCGTTTCGATTTAACAAAGGCACCCTTTTATAAATTGAGTTAGACGGTTTTTTCATTCTACATAATTATGTTATCCGTTTTATTCTGTTATTTGATTACGAGTTTCCAAGAGAGAGAAAGAGAGAGGCAGATTAATACGTTTATCGTTTTCTGTTATTGTACGGTGGCCGCACATCAAGTAAGCACAAAATCTCAAATTTTCTCAGTTGATTTTGAACTTAATCATCAACATTTTAAGGTTTTAAATCATTTGGAGAAATTGATAGTTTTGTTTAACCTGATGTGCTAGCGACTGTACACTAGCGTTCCGCCCCGGATATGCACGCCTGCGATTGCTACGAAAGTATTGTCAGTGATAAGTGATTAATATTTACGATTATGATAAAACTGTTCTACTGAATGTCTTTACATACAATGTTTAAAAGTTTCCATTATGTAATTATACGCAAGAAGGGTATTATAAGGTAAGCGTGTGTATCAGTGTGTTTATTGAATCGTATATCCAAAAACGAATCAACCAATTTTCATTTAGTTATTTGTTTGAAAGGTGACTTTGTGGTAGGACGTGATGTTGTGGTAGGGCCACGCTGTTCGCAGCATGAATGGGGCGGCTCGACCGGGGAAGTACCACACTCTCGCAGAAGACCGACGTCCGAGTAGTAGCGTTTCGCTACTGCGCTTCGTTCGGTGAGCGAGAGGGCCGGAGGCCCATTTCCTCCCCCAATCCCCTTCCTTCTCCTTTTCTCCTTCCCCTCCCTTTCCCTAAATAGGCTCGGCAACGCACCTGCAACTCCTTTGGTGTTGCAGATGTCCATGGGCGGCGATGACTACTTACCATCAGGTAGCTCGCCTGCTCGTTTGCCGAGTTATCCCATAAAAAAAAAAAAAAAAAAACTTGATTAGGAGTGTTCTTACCTATCATCACTATTTTATATACACATATTTCTATATTCTACTGTGCAAAATACAAAAACGGAATTCAACAAATTGAAGATAATGGTTGCACAAATTAATACAATGTTATTTCATTTTTCATTTGCACTCGCAACGCAGTCAAAACGATCCAGTCAGTCGTAAATAATAAAAGTAATAAGTCCTTAACGTTAATTGGTTGCTTTTATGAAACGTCCAATACATCAGTTTTCAGCAAAAAACTGTTGTACGAATGTCGACAGCGAACAGAAATTTTAATTGCCATCAATCTAGAGGTTTAATTATAGTCAACAGCAGACTGAAGAGTATTTCTGTTATTAAACATTGTATATCACTTTGAATTTATGTGTTTTGGTATGAATTGTTAATTTTATTGGTTGAATAAATCCTATAACTAGACCGACCTATTGGTATAGTGCGCAGCTGTTGAGTATTTATTACGTCCTGGATTTAACTCCGAGCTGGATTTGTAGCAACTTGATGGCAATCATACAGACTATAGCATCCATGTCTATAAGACTCCTTTCTTTGCCATCTGCGGCTAATTCTTTTAGTAAACCTCTACCTTATGCTGCTATCTCTTTTTGTGACATTGTTTCTCGTTGTGTGAAATCCACTCACTGAAAGCTCAGACACTTACCCGAGTGTGGAGTGGAGCGAAGAAGGCCTTTGATTTACCATGCCAAAATGCAGCCAAATAGGCGCGAGACTCACCTTTTTTATTGTAGTAATAACAAACAAGCATTTGTATGCTTGTTTGACTGCATCAGACGTCAACCGCAGCCTATAGATAGACGCCAGCAACACCAGTAGTAGTATTAGTGTCACTAGCGCGTTAGTATCTTGAGATCTCAGTTGCGTCTCATTAATCCCTGTAAGTCTCATTCTCATATACCCCGTAATTTCACAGGCTAAATTACCCTTGAAACCGAAACACAATCATGTAATTGCAGCTGAATAGATGTTGCTTGAATCATAGGTAAGAACACTCTCGATCAAATCACCTTTCAAACAAAAAACTAAATCAAAATTGGCAAATTATTGCTTAGCAGCAGAATGTTTTAACATCTTAATACTAGTCGTCACTGTTACGTTTCTTTTTTATATCGCTTAGCATTTACTATTTCATTCAACACTTTCAGCATGCGCAACGTTAATGTAAACATACGCTGGATTTGTTTACACAACCGATATCTGGAGATGAAGGTCAGGTCGTGAACCTACTTCTTACTCGATCAAGGCGAAATTGTAGAGTAATTCTTATCGTTATAGATACTGTATACATTAACACGACCATGCATACTAATATGACCAATGCAAAACTATCTGTCTGTTACATTTGTTAGGTTTCATAATTTTTGGATCAGTTCACTATAATTAGAATGTTTATCTGATAGATTTTTGGTTTATATAAATATTCACACGACGTATTTCAAAGACCGTTGATCGAAAATTTTGTATGGAGATAGTTTGAGAACCTGAGAAGGAAATAGGATAGTTTTCATTCTGAAAATCATCATGGTAAAAATAGGGTGGGAATTTGTATGTTTTTCTAAATAAGGGATATAAAACTCATAATAATTAAATATAAGAAATTAAGAATACAGAGTGACTAAAAAGTGATTTCGATGAGTACCTATTTTTTTGCAAAACTCATGGGTCTGTAAATAACAGCCATCCTTGAATGGATAGATAACAAATGTACCCTAGTACGACAGTCTAAAGAATACTACAAAGTTGTTCTCTCCAGTTGAATCCGTATTTTGAAGTTTGTAGGCTCAGAAAGTACTGTATCGTACGTGCATCTCTATAGAAGCTCAGAAACTCTGACGAAGTTGGCTTATCATTCAGTATCATGTTGCTAAAGTTACAGTTATAGAAACTAACATAATGTATTTATCGCGGTTTGTGTATTTTGTAGCAGAGTAAACATAAAGGAGGTATAATTTATATTGACTTACTTTTACACTGCCTCATTAGTCTATAAGTGCAGTTGCTACGCTCTAAGTTCGGGTTCGAGCAGTCATATTGATTATTTCTATGATATTCTCAGTAGCAGCTAATTTTGGATTTGTGCCCACTTAAATGGCAGTAAGCTCACTCATAATACAAGAGTTAATCGAAAATAATGTAATGTGGGCCTATTATTTTTTGGGCATATTTCTCTTAACTCACTGACGCTTGTACCTACGGATCACTGATAACCAAACCAATAGATTTTGCATTGCATGCATTGTACTGCATATGTGAATTATTAATTGTCGAGCTAAGCACAAACATGCACTTTAAACACATTTCTGCTGTGCTAAACGGGCCTATTTTGATGAATCATGATTCATCGTAGAAAATTGCGGTATGACTTAATTCCTGGAGAATTGCTAAATACAGCCATTTTACTCCCCCTAATGCCACATGGTTACTTTGACTGATATAATCACACAAAGAAACCAAATTGAGTGTCCTGTAATTCCCTAGTATCTACGCCAGATGTAGCTTTAATTAGTACAAGGGAAAGTACACGCCTCACAACGACACAGGAGAAGCTTTTTCAGTCCAGTCACACACATCTATATAATTATTTCTTCTGGTAACATTACTTTGTAATATCTAAATTAAACATTTACTTACACCCTCTTGTCACCTCGTGATCGACTATTGATTAGGGTCTTGATTCAGTCCGAAATTAAGCCTTTATTAAATTGCATCATGTATATGGAATTTAAAATTGAATAGAAGTATATATATGGGGATTATTAGTCTTATAATAAATAACAAATTACAGACCGTGCAAAATATAATTATTATCTATTATTGGGTACTTGTGGTCTTAAATAATTTGTGAATCAAAAAACCTCTCCATTTCTATATATAATAAGCAATGTGCTACTTATTATATATGTAGCGCTGTCTATGAAGTTAAATATAATGAAATTATTAAAAATACCAACTTATATACATAAGAAATGATTTATTATTTTATTGTTGACGTGGCGGCGTTTAAATCTAATCTTGCCTAAAGGGAAGCACGCAGGGCCATGATGAGCAAGTTATTCAAATAAATATACCCTCGACCTCAGGCTCTGGCCCTCACATCACGATGTAACATAGTGAATCTGATTAGCGCCCGTTTTTATATGTGAGGGACTGGCCAAGCAGATCGAAAGGGTAACTTTAGTGCCTACTTTAAAAAAAATCCATAAATAATTCGAATCTTGCTTCAATGCTGAATAGTAGTCACCTAAATGACCAAAAAGATCTAGCGTAAACTATTTATAAATATTGTAATTGAATCAAAAATAATCCACCGAATTTTGGCATTAACAACATTGAAGAAAGATTGTAATGATCTAAAGATCATTACAATCTTTCTTCATTCATTCTTCTTCATTGGAATTTTTTTACAGTACCAGAATTACCCTTTAAGTACTATAACCAAACGTGAAGAAGACTTTGTTGAGTTTTACAGTAGGCATTCCAACTGACTGTGCAGAGAAGTTTTGTACCTATTCTTGTTCTTCCTGGAGTTTAATTTCGGAAGTAGAGGCAAGAATTGATTAATTCACGTTAATTGACATACATATAATATCTGAATGGACTAGAAATTTAGCCCCGTCTTAGAGGATTGCGACCATTCCCTTACACCGTATTGTATCGTAAACATGTCATCTTGGTATTCAACCTGTCAGCGACATCTACTGGCTAATGCGGCTGTGTGGGGAGGTATAGATTCCTAATGCATTATGTACGTCTCTCTAGTTTATCGGAGCTCGACAGGACAGCTTGAGAATAAGCTTGGTTTATCATACACACGAAGTGTGAAGTCTGCCAATCCGTAGTAGGCTAGCGTGGTGGACTATAGCCTAATCCCTCTCGTACTGAGAGGAGCACGTGCCCAGCAGTGGGACAATGTAAAGGGTTGATGATGATGATGATCATACACACTATTAAATATTACTGAATTTGAATAAGCGAAACAAATTTCATAAGCATAGTATAATTGCATGAGCTCGTGGGTAAGTAATGGCTAAGCTAATCAATCGATCTGCAATGATAAGCTGAGCTTATTACGGTCTGTATGTGGATGGGTTAGTGGTAGTTAGAAGACGGCATGACAACCAATCAATCCTCAAGATATTGGTATTGCTTTTCTGTAAATAAAGATTTGAATTGAATTTCCCGCAAATTGGGCAGTCGATTCATGTATATTTAGCCGCAAATAGCTGTTAAGTCAACTAACGACAATAACTCTAATCAAGACACTACTTAACTGACTGCATTTTTCTCTGCATTAGTATGTAAATTGACATTCTTATCGTTAACAGTCAGATTCTACATTGAGTTATATAGCACATCTCACTCCAGAGAAAATCTCAAGCGCACATCGACACCACATTATTGCATTCTATTCCGCGCGAGACGGCATCCCGGTTGCTTGCGTGCAACCAATTTCTGCAGACTGCAATCCTTCGTGACATTTGGAGAATGTGTGAATGAACCTGTGTTCTAGATATGCTAATCTAGAATTAAATAAATCTTGATAGTTTTACAAATACAATAGGAAATGTATGTGTACTTTTCCAGGACTTTTACAACTGAAACATTGACATATGTTGGAAGATAAAGCGCTTTTCACTGCACCAATAATCATCTAAAAACAACATAAAAAACAAGCTTGACTCTCCCCCACGGGGTCGTTGTACCAATTTCAGCGATGCAAAAGTTAGAAACAGAAAACATTTAATAAACAACTATAAAAACTTTTGGAATTTGCTGGGCAATAAGCTAATGTTCATTTTGAGTTGTGTTACTCAATATTTTAAGGAAAACAGTAAACATAGCTTTTAAATTAAATATTTTGGAAAGTTAGTCACGAATAGTTCTTAAACTTAATATTCCAGGAGTCCATAATATATTTTGGTGCGGCTTTAACGCGTTAAAAGTAAACATTTCGGAGAGAAAAATAAACTGCATTCCGATTCAAGTACGGTATGTTAAGGCTGGACCTGGATTTAACTCACTATGTAGGTACTTCACATAAAACATGTCATAAGTTTTTGGGCATGTTTTGCCCGTCGGACGCCCGTCATAACTACAACACTCATTAAAAGCATGCTTGGTGGTGGGATCTAATAATCTGCCTGGCTAACTATCACCCTAACATATGACACTGACACCTTACACTATATTCCACCCGCACGTGAGACCCAGATCCCGAAAGAATATTACTATACCATCACGCCTGTACGGGGAGTACAGGCAGGGAAGGTTAGGCAGAGGTGTACTAATTAATATACACCCACAGTTCGCCGATACGTTAAGGTATTAAAGGGTGAGCCTATTGCTATTAACTAGGCACAAATCCAAACTACGAACTGCTACTGAAAATTCCATAGAGAAACCCAATTGTATTTTGTCAGTCCTGGTAATCAGGACATCATAACCCAACAATAAGGCAGTCATAACAAATATTAAAATACTATTAACTGCTTTAATAACGAACAACGATTAAACTTTATCTGTAGACCGCTGGTAAATTAGGTTATAACATTTAATACAAACCATAATGTTATTTAATATTAGATATATATTTTGACTGCCAATAATGATTCCCAATAATTAGCAATCACAATATTTAATTGGCCCGGTCAAACATGTGTTATAAAATCATCGACACTAAATAATAACATGTTTCAAATATTAAACTTTGTTTGCAATCAAAATCATTGGGTATTTGTGCACAAAATTGTTATAACAAAGTTTATTATGGCTATTCCAATCAGCTACAATTAGTGGTTGATTACTGTAATTATAATATAATGTTAATAATGACTGCTGAGCCTGGGGTTAAGGTTCCTTATTCGGGTTTTCTAGATGCTCAGGTCGAGCAGTATTATTGGGTTTTTCAATGTGATTTTGCAGTAGCTGCTAGGAGGCTCACTCCTCACAATAAGGCATTTTTATGTTTTTGTGCTTACGAATTTTCAATGCTTTTTACTAATTACAAACAAGAATATCGAAGAATAAGAATATATAAGTCTTTAAATACTGTCAAATATAACAACAATAAATAATATATTAAAGTACGGTAATATTAATTGCTTTATTAGGTACTAAATACTTTTACCTCCTAAAAACTTATATAATTTTGTACAACAGAATAATGTAGAGTTTGTATCCATGCACGGTGACCGTTGAACGGAAATGAATGGTTCGCTTTGTTATTTAATGTAAAAAATCTAAAAGTTGTTATTTACCTCTTTTTGGTATGATTCTTATTATGCATTTTTATAACATAAACATTATAACCTTTTTGACCATCCTTCATTCAAAAACATTATAAAAACGAACTAAATAACCAAAACAAGGGTGTTCAAAGATCAAAATAATTTTGATCATTTGCATCTGTGCTTTTCGTTGTGCTCATTAAAGTTTATCGTCACGGGAATCCGTCGAAAACAAAGTTACTTATTCAAAGGTCCCAAACCTCCCCAGAGGTCCAGGATCCATGTAAATACGATATGAGCATCAACCCGCGGATGCATGAAATCGACCGAATCTGAATGATTTGTGAAAACCATGTTTATTTTATAATGTTGCCAGTAATGTTATTGAGTTCGGGGAATTCATGTTTGAAAACGTCTATTTTTTGTGATTGTAATTCTTTCTTGATACTTGACAATAAATCGTGAAACTATTAACCCTCTACGTACTTAATTATAGATAACGCAAAATCTATTGTTCTGTATACCGGAGGTCGTTATGGGGTTTGCTGTTTCAGATGCATTTAGAAGAGAAACATCAAAAGCCGACTCCGCAAAAAATAACTGAAAGTATGAAACAATAAATGAACTATGAAGATATGAATGAAGACATACAGAGGCGGTCGCCTAATGGCTAGTTTCGATTTGCTACAACGGTAGTGCAATCGGCAACCACATGGGTTGCCGATTGCACTACCTTTGTGAACCCAATCGTAACGCAATCATTTTGCTTAGCACTAGGGGTCAACAAGAATATTATTAATGTGCGACCCACATTGCCACACTAAGCTTTAAATAAAATTGGTATGTTATATCCAAAAACAGTGGTTCCCAGTATATATCTATTGCGGCATGCCGCTATGACCCATGGATGCCAACTTAAATGAGGCGTGACAAATTAAGTTAATCCGACAACGGCTATAAACTGGAAACCAGTGCCTAACACAGAAATAAATCATTCAGCCATTTTTTTCCGCAGTCGAGCGCTAGTTTTTAAAGTTTCCTAACTTAGAAGACGTTGTCGTTATCTGTCGTCTTGCTATATTTTTCTTAAAAGCTTAAGTACAGATAGAATAAAACTCCGTGTTTCTTTCCCATTTCTTGAATATTATCTTTAATATTGTATTGGCAACCAATCTCTGATATTTTATCGAATAGATAGATAAAAAGTTAAAAGTGTAAACAAAATAAAGTAAATCGCACGACAAACTGTGTTATTCTCGCAGCTGCATTTGCCTCTAATGACGCGAGACTTCTCGACTTTCTCAAATCTTTAGCCAAGTTCTCGAGTTTCCAGCACCTTCCGAGTTACTTTTGAAAAAGGAATACAAGAGGTCGGTCTTGTTTTATGATTCGAATGCTGTTTTGTTTTTGAATCGAGTGTTTGAATTAAATTTGTTATTTGGTTTTGTTTGTATGCTGCCAGTATATTGAAATATGAGTTTTAATTTGTTAACATTATAGAAACAATTCCGTTTATTGGGTTTATTAGGTACATAAAATAGACGATATTTGGAAAATCACGAACGTAATCTACTTTCATTCATTAATTTATTCCAGTTAAGTCGCTCTAAGTCTATCTCTGTCATTGTCAGCCGAACAAATTAAAGAGAAAAAGCAATAATCAAATCAGCATCAACATGTTTTATGAAAATGTTATTTAAAATCTCTTTGGTCTCAGCTATGGACTTTTGCGCTAAGGGCTTTTGTCACCATTTTTCTACGTCTCCTAAAACCTAAACTGACCTAAGTTCCACAATTTTCACTCACAGAACACTAAGAAAAATCCATCATTGTTCTTTTCCTTTGGCACGGGTCATGAATCATTCTGCCTCTGGCCAGTCCATCGACTAGTGCGTTTGAGACAAGACAAATATCCTACTTGTTCCATTAATCCTTCTAATCTTGACAGAAAACCTCCGGAGAATTATATAGATGGCGGCATGAAGGTATTTATCAAATGTCGGACTGCCCTGATTCGAGTTGTGTTTGCCTAATGATATGACGATGTCATTGTATTGGGTGATAAGATTAAATCATTTCATCAAATTATGGCATAGTTATGAACACAGACGAGACGAATACTAGAATCAATCACAGGATCATGTAACGTTCAGTACCTAAGGCAATAACGGTATTTTGCATATGTACAGTCGCAAGCAGGACAACGTATACAAAACTGTCAAATTTCTCCAAATGAGTTTGAACCTTAAATTGATGAACATAAAGTTCAAAATCAACTGAGAAAATTTGACATTTTGTGGAAACTTGATGTGCTGGCCACCGATTTCATCCTCCAAGCCTGTTCCCAATTATGTTGAGGACAGCATCCAATCGAACTAGATGCGGCTAAATATCAGTGTTTTACACGAAGTGAGTGCTATCAGACATCCGCAATTTTATGGCAATACCGATATTCAAAGGTTGGCTTTTTGGGCTTTTGATGATTGGCTATCTGTTCGTATGATGACCGCTACTATCAGTTTTAGGTGCTTTTCGGGGGCAAGGAGTGGTCATCACGATGTGTTAAGAATGGTCACCCATCCACAGACTGACCGCAGCAGGCGTAGCTTAGCCTTGCAGATCTGTTGGTTAAAGCAGTTTTAATTTAGCCACGTTATTATTATTAATCTTAATATAGGCAAGGGGCCTTGCCTATAATAAGATTAATATTAATATATTTGACTGCCTCATTAGTCTAGTGGTCCTAAGCGCGACTGCTACGCTAGAGGCCCTGGGTTCGATCCCCAGGTCGAGCAAAGTGTTATTGGGTTTTTCTATAAAATTCCCAGTAGCAGCTCGGAGTCTGGATTTGTGCCCGGTTAGTGGCAATAGGCTCCCCCCCTATTACATGGGACCTAAACATACCGGCGAAATGTGGGTGTACATTATTACACCTCTGCCTAACCCTTCGGGGAATACAGGCGTGATGGTATGTCTATGTCTAATAATATATTCTACGTAAAAAGTAATTTAATTTAGCTTTTCGTGTTCAATAAAATATATCAGTAATGTCGCATAATCACACTAGTCTTTTCTCGACTACCCTGGGGTCGACTTCCAGCTTATCTAGATCGGGGCTAAAGTATCAATATTTTACTCAACTTGCTCGGGGTCAGTAATTCACTTATGGATATACCGATATCCTGAGAATAAACAGAGTTTTCGGGCAGCTAACTACTACTAACAATATTGTGTTCAGAATAGTCGCCATCTTTTAAAATCTTTTTATATTTATTTGGTAGTGGATACCATGCATGCATACCTTCACGCCTGTATTCCCTGAAGGGTTAGGCAGAGGTGTATTAATGTACACCCACCCTTCGTCGGTATGTTTAAGGTCCCATGTGATAGGGGGCGAGTCTATTGCCATTAACAGGGCACAAATCCAGACTCAAGAAGTATGCACGAATTGTAGCAGATGGCGTTCTGTAGTTTCTGCCTACCACTATGGGAAAAAGGCGTGAGTGTGTATGTATGTATGCAAATCCAGACGCTGAGCTGCTACTGAGAATTTCATGAAATTCTCAATAACACTTTGTTCGACCTAGGATTCGAACCCAGGACCCTTAGCGTAGCAGTCACGCTTAGGACCCTTGACTAATGAGGTTATTTGGAAGTTTCTCCGCGTTGTTAAATATTAACCGTTAAATAGGTAGTATCACTAGATACACCAACTTTTAACTTTTATAATAACTCTTTAACCCTCTAAGCTGATTGCATTATCATCCTTATCATCCACAGCCCCATCATCCTATTGCTAGGTATAGGCCTCCCTCAAAACTATACCAACCGACTGCATGAATAAATATTATAATTCTTGAGAATGAATAGAATAATTATTATTTTCTAGCATAGCATTTTGTCCCACTGCTGGGCAAAGGCAAATATAAGTAATAAATATATTTGCGTAAAATGTACCTAAATGAAATTCCTCACCGTACGTGAATACATAAATAACAACGTACAGAAAAGTTAGAAAAACAAGCGATTGACGTCGTCCTTTTACAAAATGCCTTCACGATATTTTTAGATATTTTTCATCGAAGTCCTTTGCACGCAAATCGAATTCTCTGCGTTCATCTTTATTCATCGAAAAGTCGTAAACCCCAATACACTCTATAAAATACTAGAGCATTGCCCGTGGCTTCGACCGCATAGGATTGAGAATAATACGTATATGTGCCTTTGTAACGAAAAAAAATAATTTGAAATCTGTTAAATAGTTTCCGAGTTAATCAATTACATAAAAATCTTACATCTATAAAATATTGGTATAGATTTTGAACAGGTCCCATTGTGCTATGATAAGGGGTCCTTTAAACGGCGCATAAACATTAGAAACATTTCCTCAAGTGTTTACTTCCCAGTATTAGATGCCTAGTGTGCAACTTTAATGACGTAAACTTAAAAAAAAATTGACAGGGACTCAGTAGGAAGGAATTAAATTCGTACTTGGTATCCGTTCGCTATCGGTATAGACATAAAGCGTAGGCCACACCGCCAGCTAGCGAGTGAGAGAGTGAGCCGAGTGATAGAGTGAGCCGAGCGCGCGGCGGTGTGGCCTGCGCTTAGGCCTCGCATTGTAAAGGCTTTTCATACAATGCGAGGCCAGCCTATACTAGATTTGTATAGCTTGCAAACCCAACACTTTGCGCTTTGGAGGACCCATATTCCATCGAGACAGAGGTGATTTTTGGGTACAACTTGGCAACGGTGTGGTTCGGTGATGATGTTTGCATCGGTGGTCAGTCACGCCCTTCAATACCATTTTTATTTGAAAATATTGTTCATAATCATGACTGCCTCATTAGTCTAGTGGTCCTAAGCGCGACTGCTACGATAGAGGTCCTGGGTTCGATCCCCAGGTCGAGCAGTGTTATTCGGTTTTTCTGTGAAATTCTCATTAGCAGCTCGGAGTCTGGATTTGTGCCCGGTTAACGGCAATAGGCTCGCCCCCTGTACATGGGATCTAAACATACCGGCGAAATGTTGGTGTACATTAGTACATCTCTGCCTAACCCTTCGGGGAATACAGGCGTGACGGTGTATGTTATTCTTCATAAACCCAATGTGAATAACAGATTTTATTGTTGAGATTTTTTTAATCAATATGAGATGCCTGAGATACATTTCAGTAATAGCATTTATTACCATATAATTTACTCTCGTCAATCCACTCTACAGAAAATAAACAGTTTAGTACATGAATACACAAGTTCGTACAAAGGTATTGAATACGAGTACATTAGAATACAAAAGACTTCAAAGTATCATCACGTACATAGACAACAATCGACTTCAAAAACTAGAAATAAAGTCGTCATTATACTTGCAGTGCTTTTGGTATTTTTTTAATGTTCATATGAAAAGTTGGCCAAAAAAATTTAAATTATCTTATAGTTTTTTTTATTGTTAATGTACATAAGTGTATATAGGCAGTATTGTTAGTATGTATTTATAAGTTTTGTTTACTAACTTATGCTAGAAAATCATCATCAACTCATTACATTGTCCCACTACTGGAGACGGGTCTCCTCTCAGAACGAGAGGGAATAGGCTATAGTCCACCACGCTAGCATACTGTGGAGAAGACTTCACACGCCGTCAAGAAAATCTACCAGGCATGCAGGTTTCCTCACGATGTTTTCCTTCACCGTTTAAGCGCGTAATAATTAATTATTAATTAATACGCTCATGACTTCGACAAGTCGGAGGTGCGTGCCTTGGATTTAAACTCGACACCTTTGACTTGGCAGTCAAATGGTCATATCACTAGGCTATCACTGCACTATGCTAGAAGATACAAGTCACGATCTCAGGATTGGGTTCTTGACGATCTGAGTTAAAAAAATTAAACACAATACTGTTAAGAAAAATCATTGCAGCGGAATGCAACGGTAAATATATATTATATATATTTATCTATCATTAGCTTTCCGCTCGCGGCTTCGCCCGTGTGGAGTATACGTTCCTTGTCATTTTACGGGATAATGTATAACCTATGTCACTCAGGAATAATGTAGCTTTCTATTGGTGAAAGTTTTTTTTTCAAATCAGTCCAGTACTTTCAGAGCCTATTCAATGCAAACAAACAAACAATCAAATCTTTCCTCTTTATAATATTTGTTTAGATAAATAAGTAAGAAAACTGATTTAAATAACAATAATGTTAACTTCTTGACATTTAAGTACCTACCGCTTTATTCATAAAAATGTCTTAAAATAAAAATATTAAGTGTCTAATAAGCCTTTTACTGTGTGTGTGTTACTGTGTTTTGTTTTATTTTTACTCGTGATATTTTTTGATAAGGAAATGAAGGCAAAACACATTATAGCAGTAGAAAACCTATTGGAAGTTTTACATTTCTAAGTATAAGACGATTCGTTTTTTTTAAACTTTGTATAGATAGCGTTGCACAGTGTGTAATTTTGCCTTAGTTGCGGACATGCTCGTTTTATGTGTTTTTTGGATAGCTGACAATTAAACAAAACTCTTATTAAAACTCCGCCCCGGATCTGACAACTAGTTTAAGAGAAATAAATAAAATCGAGAAAAATCCTTAAAAACCATAGAAACGCAATATCTAGTTTTTGGATTTGATTTTTACACTAACTGTTTTAAGGTGTGATAGGAATTGATTGAAGAAACCATTTTCTTCTTGAAAACTTTAAAAATCTTGCTCACACAGGTCACAATGATTTTTTTTCTATGATTTTGAAAATATTTTTTTTCCGGCGATTCTCTTCATGGTCGCGTTTTTTTTAAAAACGTATTTGTAGACCACAATCATTTCTATCGCCACAAAAAAACACAGATGCAACAACCCCAGGATCTCGGAAATATTTAATTTTGAAATTGTGGGTTAGGGTTGTCAATCAAACCTCTGTGCAACATATAATACTTACTAAATGTGATTAATTATTTTTAAGGTCAGGTATTAGCAATTGCCTGTTTAAATTGTCACGTGTACATGATAGTTTAAGTTTATATGAAAAAATATTGCAGAAAGTGAAAGTCAAAATAAAAAAACATTTACGATTGAATTTGATCACTATTTGTTTTAAATCTATCTTCAATGAAGGATATTGTGTGGGATAAAGAAGGGTTCGTCCTCGTTAGGCAAATGCTAAAACCTAACTCCTATACTATTTCAGTCAATTATATTAAAAACTATAGATACGTAACCTGTACTCTAAAATCAACTACAAGAAATTAAGGCAAATCCCCGGATCGCGTTTAGTTACGCACCAACCAGCGTTGCGACTCAGTGTGTTATTTTGCCTTAGTTGCGTACATGCTCGTTTTATGTGTTTTCTGGAAAGCTAACATTCTAACAAGACTATTAATAAAACTCCGCCCCGGCTCTGACTACGAGTTTAAGAGAAATAAATAAAATCGAGAAAAAATATTAAAAACCATAAAAACGCAATATCTTGTTTTTGGATTTGATTTTTTCTCTAAATGTTTTTAGGTGTGATAGAAATTTATTATAAGAACCATTTTTTTCTTGAAAACTGTAAAAATCTTGCTCACAGACATGACAATTAATTTTTTTTATGATGTAGTAAATATTTTTTTACCAATGAATCTCTTCACGGTCGCATTTTTTTTTAATACCTAAATGTTGATCACAATAATAACTATCGCCACAAAAAAAAACAGATACAACAAACCCAGGATTTCGGAAATATTGAATTTTAAAAGTGTGGGTTGTCAACCACACCTGTGTGCAACATACAATACTTACTTCATGCAAATATTACTTATTGTGATTCATTATTTTTGAGCCAGGTATTAGCAATGAAGTGAATGTTGGGTATGGCAGAAGAGACATGAAAGTGGAATAAATGCTGTGAAAATGCGTTCCTTGTGTAGTATGTGCGGTGTAACTAGGAATGACAGACTAAGAAATAGTGTGATTAGACAACGTTGCGGACTGAAATATGATATAGTGACACGTATTGAATATGCTAAGATGGTTTGGGCATGTCGAGAGAATGAATTAAAGATGATAACGAATGGAATTTACAAGGCGAATGTTAGTGGCCGCGTCGGGAGAGGTCGCCCTAGAAGGACGTTCTCCGATCTTATCGGCGAGGTTCTCCAAAAAGGTCAGGTGCGTAGTACTCGCAACCGCCGCTTGTGTATGAAAAGATGTATGAATATGGAAGAAGCGAAAGAAATATGCAAGTCGTAGCAAGTGGCAGTCCATAGTTTCTGCCTACCCCTGTGAGAAAAAGGCGTGAGTGTATGTATGAATGTATTAACAATTGCTGATTTTAATAGTGATGTGCATATGATACTTTACATAGTTTGTTTACCGCGCATTAGAATCATCGGATCCTTATTGACATTTAGTAAACGTCATAAACATCAAAAATCAAAGAGAATTGGCTCACATAACTGATTGAACTAATCAACTTAAATATTGACTACCTTCATACTTTGGGACAACCCTATTTCCATAGAAATTTTAAAAAAACTTAGAAACGCAATATCTCCAAGATCTCGCTAGATACATATTTAAAATTTTCTCATGTTGAAGGTACTATACAACACTACATTATGCAAACAGAAAAAAACGCGACCCGTAAATAGCTAATTTTATAAAAAAAAATTTTGTTTATTAACGAAATCATTATTTATTCTCGTTCCTTGGACGTTAGGGACTTGCAATTTTTACAGTGTATATATTTCAAACCAACAATTAACTTGTAATTTTCAAGAGACTGACATATGCTTTATTCAAAAAATACAGGCGAAAATCTTTTTCAAGAAGGTCAGTGACCTTTCACTAAAATATTTGTATCTCCCAAAATAAGTGAATTAAAAATACAGGTATTTTTGAGAATGCTTTATTAAGGTTTTATCTATAAAAATAAAAAATAAAACTGACATGTCCGAAACTAAGGCAAAATAACACACTGTGCGTTGTTAAAAGCTTCATCACGTTTTATAAAATCCAGAATCGAGTGTTCCGATTGATACGCGATAAGCATTTCTCTGTCTTATATTACGCAATCGAGTAAAAAATACCAAAGAAACATAAAAAACAGACCTTGTTATTAAAGACATTTATGGCTTCCCTTCCTATTATGTAGATGTAAGCTCTTTATGCATGCACATTGGTAATAAGCCTCCAGCAAATAGAAACCATTGGGTAATTTCACTTGGACAAATAAAAATCTTTCTTTTGCTCTGAAAATACCCTTGTTTTAGTTAGATTAGCGTTTCAATGGAAACATACTTCAACTAGTTTCATATATAAAAGACGTAGGTGGATGCTACTTTAGCATTACTTTAGCAATTGATTACAATTTTTTATTACATCACTATTTATAAATTTGTGCCTATTTTTACCCGACTACGAAAAATTAAGATAGGAGTTCCGTAGTTGCACGCCGCTTTGACCTGTGACTGAAAACTTAAGTATAATTATGGCCCCATGTTACTAGATTGGCTATAAACTGGAAAGTTCTGTTCATGGACATAGGAAAATTTCCTTGTTTAAGGCTCATGCGTCGAGGCTGGGTGCGAAATTAAATATTTTCTTAGTTTTTCGCTAATTTTTCGGCTATAACACATTCTAGATACATGGCAGTAGAAATTGTGACATCAACAACAAGTGATTTACAATTGAGTATTAAAACTTTTGCTTAAAAATGGCTATCGTAGGAGATTTAGGTGTAAATTGTCATTTTTCGCCGAATCCACTAATTTACACCAAAATCTTCGGCGCTAACGATTTTTAAGCAAATGTTTTAATACTCAATTGTGAATAAGTTATTGTTGATGTAGCAATTTCTACTGTCATGTACCCAGAATGCGATATAGCCGAAAAATTTGCGAAAAACCAAAAAAAAATATTTCGTGACCAGCTTCGACGCTTTAGCCTTAATATTTTTTTTAATAGTTTTTTTCATAGTGGTTTTTTTAAATCGTTATTAATTAATTATTTATTTCATATCAAGTATTTCTTTCCATAAATGTTTAGTGAGCACACAATGTTAAATATAAGCAAACCATCTAATGAATAAAAAAACTATAAATCTATATTCTCAATAAATACCACACCTTATCCGACCCCAAATCTTCTCCCATCTCACCATCCATTACCATAGAGTAATTAATTTGCGTCGCATCGCAAGCCTAACCGGAAGTGTGGTGCAGTGTTTACACTTCCTGACATCAGGCAGGCTAGTCTAGCGAACTAATTTCATTGGACGATGGATTAAGGGCAACGCCACGTAGAAAGCGGAACGATAGCAACGATTTTTACAACATTTCGTAAAAAAATCATTCAAATCTCTATCTGTATTTACAAAAAGTCTCATCTTGAACAAATCATATTGTATGATCCTTATCCTATCATATTATTTCATACATCAATACAATTCTTCTAGGCAAGCGCACTCTATCGTAGATCACAGTGTTGCTTAACATTAGAGGAACTGGCGGTCAAACGTAGGCCTATCAAGAATTATAAAAAAAAATCTAAGTTGTACCGAAGATATTGCCGAGGTTATTGGTAAAAAAAACTGAATACAAGTCAATGTTTCCCATTTTTAAAACTAGATGGCGCCGGCAAGAAGAAACACCGAAACTAACTAATCAAATCATAGTAATAATCAATATCGTCATAATCTGCCAAATCCATCGTTCCCTCTCAAAATACTCTACACCAGGACCGGGTACGTCATAAGCCTATCACGAGTGGCTCCGTGATTATGTTTACACTACCTATCATCGGCCGAGCCAAGCCATTCAATTAGACGCGCAATTAATCGCCTAGTCCCGCTGCAAAATGGCATTTGTTAGCTCTACGTCGTATTCATAAAGGTTTATTTTTGAGCAACTAAATATAAGCAGCTGTGAAATGTGAACATTGACAATATATTCGGTAGGAAATTGAAATCGACGGGTCTTTTTTTTTTTTTTTTTTTTAAAAAAAAAAAAAGCTTACTAGCAATGTGGGTCACACATTACTAGTATTCTTGCTAACCCCTCGTGCTAAGCTAAATGCTTGTGTTACGAGTGGGTTCACGTCGGTAGTGCAATGGGTGGGATTCGAACCGGCAACCATATGATCGCAAGTCCGACGCCCTAGCCATTAGGCTACCGACGCTTCAAAAGCCTTCTTAAGAACAAAGTCTTATCTGAAATATTATCTAGTTGCAGCACGTGGTTAAGCTACGTGAAAATACGTTAAATAGTTATTTGAAAATATGTGAAATAAAGTTGTGAAAATTATTATTATAAAAGTTATTTTTAAGTAACGCACTACAACTACCCAGCTTATTACAACATACGACTTTTTTCTTTGAACCCGTGACTTAATAACGGGAACATTTTGTTAGGAAAAAAGCTAATAGGTACTTCATACCTACTAAGTATTGGTTACACCCAGGTATAGAACTAAGTACTTTCGACCAATAAAATACTTAAAGTATTTTGTATTCAACTGCAATATCCAAACCATAATACTAAACTACTACAAAAGTTCCAACGAAGTTGCAACTTTCAATATTATTGCTCTTAATATGCTAGGAAGTTGAACTAGGCTCGCCTTCTATTACATTTGGACCTAAACATGTCGGCAAATAGTGGTTAGTACAACAATATCTATACCTTTGACCATTCCTTCGGGAAAACAGGCGTGATGGTATTTATGTATGTAATTTAGACGCGTTTGTTTAGATATACAAACTAGATATTCACGAGCTAATACTTAAGATTTTAGTTGCGGGCTTGACAATTTACATCTACCAATTTAACTGTTTCAACAATCCTTCCTTATTAAATCTCAGATACCTAAATCAACATGGGCAGCACACTGTGAAATAATGCCCTATACTCTTATTACACTTCCTGGAACAAACGCGTTAATTCTATTTTCGCATTAACGTTGGTTGACGTCCATAACCTAAAGCTGAACGCAAACTTTATATACACCCTTATGTATGTATTATTACAATAAGGTTTACGTAACGAGCTGAACTTGTATAAAAGTACATCAAATTAACTACCCCATAACATGTTCCAGAAATGAATAAAATATCCAAAGCATCTTTATGACGTCCTAACTCATGGGGATTGCGTAAGACTTTGTTTTATGGCAACACTCGCCGTAGAATACACGGAATTTACGATACCGTACCCTTGACCGAAATTATACGATACAAAAAGCTTTATGTCCAGTTTTACACAAGCCACCTGTTTGTAAAACACAAATATGATTTCGCAACGGCACGATATTCAACCATTGTATTTTAGGTACCGCTTTGTTTACCTAATCTAGTTTGATTAACGCTCCTGTTTGTTGTTTCAGGCAGTCCGCCGATGTAAACACAAAGTCGAAATGAGATGAGTATGCGTGTGGCGTGGGCCAGGTGGTACTGGATCGTTATATTCACGACGTGCGCCGCGAGGACCGCCAGTGACTGGCTCGACTGCGCCCACATCGCCACCTGCCGCTGTAAATGGTCCTCCGGCAAGAAGACAGCGACGTGTGCCTCCGGTGACCTACGCCGCCCACCAGCCCTATCATCTGACATACAAGTACTCGATCTACACGACAATCCACTCAGAAACCTACCGCAGGAGGTTTTCGCCAGCATTGGCCTCCTAAACTTACAACGATTGAATCTCCGAGCAACAAGCCTCAGATCGATACACCCTGACGCGTTTCTAGAATTAAGAATATTAATTGAGGTCGATTTAGGAGACAACGACCTGTCTCATCTTCCGAGGGACATATTTAGAGGCAACGAAAGATTACGACTAGTTATATTTAGCAACAATCCTTTGACCACGCTGGTTGCGGATCAGTTTCCACCTTTGCCGCATTTGCGAATGCTTTTGTTAGACGGATGCAGATTAAGGTCTATACACACGAACGCTTTGAGGAATTTGAAATCTTTAGAGACGATAGATTTGCGTAGGAATCAGCTTACATTCCTTCGTTTGATCACGTTTTCGCTGCCTGCATTGAAGACGGTGTCTTTGTCTGGTAATCCGTGGAGATGTGATTGTAGGCTACGGGAATTTAAGGATTGGTTCCTGGAAAGTAAATTGGGTACGGAGGATTTATTTTGCGTTGAACCTTCGACGCAAGTTGGAAATAAGTGGCGCCACGTTTCGAGTGAGAGCATGTCGTGTCCTCCTGAAGTGAAATCAAGCACTTTAGTCGTCAGAGCTGAAATTGGCCTACCCACTTCATTCGGATGTTGGGTTCATGGAGTTCCAAAACCAAGAGTGATGTGGCTATTTGATGGTGTTAATGTGCATAATAGTTCCGTAGACTGTGACATGGAAGAAACAGAGACGAGCATCGAAGACGACTCGGAAGATAGAGTGCCGGGTAGTGTTAGATGGGTCAACGTGACTCTTTTAAACGTGACGTCAAGTGCTGCTGGAGAATGGACGTGCGTAGCCAAAAGTGTAGCGGGTGAGGCTAGGGCTATAATAAGTCTCGTTCTCCCAAGGTCCCAGACGGCAACAGCTCGGACAGCACCTGGGATCCCGCATTTATTAGGAGTTGTTTTTGGAGCACTAGGCATTCTAGCAACACTCGGTTTTATTGGAGCAGTGGCCTGTTGGCATTTAAGAAGACGAACCGTTCCACCGAGCAGAAGTTTCACCGATCAAGAAAAACGACTGATTGATGCATCTGTTGTCGTAAGCTGTGATCGCTCTATCGGTGATATGGCATCACCATGTGATTTTGAAATGACAGAACGAATGGCGGATGATCCTCCTAGAGGTTGCGGCTTTGATCCTGTTCATATAACAATAGAAGGTACGCCAGGTGCATTTCCACCACCCCCAGCAGAATTTGCTGTGCCAGTTCCGTATGGTAACATATTCATATCTGTCCAAGTCGCTGGTCGAGGAGAACCAGCGAAGTACCCTGACCTATTGAGTGGTGGTGCTACACTGCCTCGCCGAAATAGGACATGTTGCGCTGCTCCAGCGTATGATAACATGGGCCCTAGAGTGACAGCCACAGGTAGTTCCACCTGGTCATTGCCAGGAGCTAGTACAGAGAATGTAGAAGTGTCAGAGACACCAGTACTGACCTTACCGCCCCCGCCACCCGAGTTTGTCTCTCTTTAGCCCCGGCCTCTGGTACTAGATCCCTCGGCACTGAGGTGACCTGGTACCAAAAAACCCGCAGTCAATTAGACTATTCCCCAATTTTATTGTACTTTATAATAATTTAAAAATAATTATTAATTTAAATGTAAATAGTAATGCTAAGATATGGACGATGTGTGACATCTGTGAGGTAAATACGTAAGATTGTTATCAATATTAATATTGTAATATTGCATTTAAAGTGAAATTGTTGATACGTTTGGCGATGACATGTGAGCGATTAGTCTACCTGATTTGTTCCCTAGATATTATTTTTATGTATTTCGAGTAAGCGTCTTCCTATATGGTGGAATATATGGACAGATTTTTTCAGCCATATTTGACTGATGCCGATTTTGTGTTAAAACAATGAAAACCACTTAATCAAACAAACAATGATTGCAGCATATTAATTTTTTAACAAAACCATGGCGTCATTTCTGTACCATTTCCAGCAGCATTAAAATAATTCACCCTCAAATGCCATTTATAAATGAGAGAAGACATTTGGTTTAGGTTTTCGTTACTGTCCGTATATTCTATCAAAACTTTTGTAAATAAAAATATTGTTTATTATACAAACTTCCCAAACATAAGACTGACCCTTTTCTCTTGTTTTTCACCTCTTTGTAACTTTAATGTTAATGCTGTGTACTACCTAGTCGGCCAGAATAGCTTCATCATACTTTTTCTTTGAAAGCAAAAATATCTAATGTAAAGGAAAATAAACCGATCAAGTGAAATGATGTCGTTTTATTAGTGTTGGCTCTATCGGGACACTTCCTTTTATGATCCATAATGTTGGTTGATATAAGTCTTTGTCGGACGATATTATTCTCTGATTATTTTCTGAAGGCTTATTTATATTTCTTACGATTTAATCTTCTGATTTTGGTGTTATAATCTCAAGACGAGGAAATGTGTCGGCTACTTTTTGGATTATTCGGAGATAATATTTTTCAGGATTAAGAGATTTAGATTTATAAACAAAAACGGGAGATTATGTTCATAATTCTTATAATCAGATTGGAATAAAGTATATTACATTCTTTTGGGTTTATTTTTGTTAATTCTTCCTTCAGCAGTGTATTTATGTAAAAAAAATGTATATGTGTAAATATATTTTTTAATAACGTTAGGAAAATAATAAAAAAGGGACTTATATAAGTAGCATAGTTGTTAAAAAATTGTTAGAGGTAAATTTTTGCCGCGGGACCGTAGACATGTTTGAAGTAATATTCATGCTTCGTCTACTTTATTATTATAAGACATCATTTTAATCTCAACCCCTTCACAACAAGTACACTATACAAACAAGTTCTTATTAAAGTTGGTAACAAGTTGTAATGTTAGGTGCATACCGAGCCATGAACCTCGGGTACATAAAGAGTGGGTTAATATTCGTTAGCGTAATAGGAGCGCACTATTACACCGCTACATGATTTATGCTCCCCTGGTACACGTTTTACAGTGTTAGCGCTACTCAGTTGTTAAGGGGTAAGTAGAAATGTAGATAGAGTATGGCATTATGGAACCTACAAATGGCCAGTGACTTTACTGCAAACGCGATACTAGTAAAAAAATGGTTCGATTCAGATAGTAAAGAAAACAGTGAAGTTTACACCTATAAGTGGTACTATTTGAATTAAATTAAGCCAAATACATAGTTGGTATTAGTTACATAAAATACCATCACGCCTGTATTCCCCGAAGGATTAGGCAGAGGTGTACTAATGCACACTACACCCATGCTTCGCTCGTATGTTAAGGTTCCATGTAATAGGGGGCGAGCCTATTGCCATTAACCGTACTTCGAGCTGAAACAGAAAATTTCATAGAAAATTTCAATAACACTGCTCGACCTGGTTATCGAACCCTGGGCCTCTAGTGTAGCAGTCGCGTTTGAGACCATAAGACTAACGAGGCAGTCTATTGGTATTAATTATGAATATATATTTCCTCTATATTTCGCTCTTTCAATGCATAAGTCACAGTATGCGATGTAAATTATTTTTTTACTAGCCCACCATTCTAGGGTTTCTTATCATTCACGAGTATATTAATAAAGACGTTGTATACAAAGGAGAGATCAAATGTTTAAAGGGTTGACTTCGTGGAAGACTGTGCAGTTCAAGAAGCAATAAAACGCTCAACTGTAGGTATGTAAGACTTCGTGTATAGGTAGGCACTTGTACTTTCATAGGTAACATAAGCATTAACTCTGTCCCAGAAGAAGAAGAAGTCCACCAGAAGATTAAGTCTATGTTGTGGTAGGGCCACGCTGTTCGCAGCATGAATGGGCCGGCTCGACCGGGGAAGTACCACACTCTCGCAGAAGACCGACGTCCGAGTAGTAGCGTTTCGTTACTGCGCTTCGTTCGGTGAGCGAGAGGGCCGGTGGCCCAATCCCTCCCCTAATCCCTTTCCTTCTCCTTTTCTCCTTCCCCTCCCTTTCCCTAAATAGGCTCGGCAACGCATCTGCAACTCCTTTGGTTTTGCAGATGTCCATGTAAGTAGTCAGCTCGCCTGCTCGTTTGCCGAGTTATCCCATAAAAAAAAAAAAAAAAAAAAAGAAGGTTTAGGCAGGGGTGTTAAGGGCTAATGTACCTACGTCCTACGTGTACACCAACATATCGCCGGAATGTTTAGCTCCAATCTAATAGAGGGTGAGCCTAACCACCTAACTGCTACTGACAATTGCATAGAAAAACCTTATAAGACTGCTTGACTTGGAGATTGAACCAACCACCTCAAGTATATATACGAAATTAGGATATTCTGCGAGGAGTAATTGTATGAATATATTAACTTTAATTCTCATTCAAATACTTCGTAAAACGTAGTTCTTGTAATATGACTCGATCTCAGTCTCGACTTCACGAATCGAATTAAATTATGTACCGGCCTCAACTTGACAGGTACCTATGTGGAAGAATCATAAAATACATTCATATAATTCAACAAGTTCATATTTGGTTAACTGGCTTGGTCTTATTGTCTCAGAATAATTTACAGGTACACAACACTACAGATCACGTTATACAGATCCATTATAGGCTGGTCTCGCAATGTACGAAAAACCTTTATTATGCGAGGTCAACTGGATACTGGATTTATAAAATCCAGTATCCAGTTGGCTCGCTGTGTACAATGAATTGTCTATGAAAATAAACAGGATTAACTGAAATCATAATCACCATCCCGACGCTGAGAGTGTAAGTAATAAGACAAGGAAGTGATAAATATACGTATTTCTAAGTGCCTAAAAACCCACATCTTAAAACGTGTTGATATCAATACAGATTTTCATACTTATTGTGAGTTATACTCGTATTTACGAACACAGGTTTTGGTATCTCTACGAATATTATATCATCATCATCATCATCATCATATCGGCCTATTGCCGTCCACTGTTGAACATAGGCCTCCCACAAGGAGCGCCAACCATCCTGGACTTGGGCAGCTCGCATCCATCCGCTACCAGCCACCTTCTTTAAATCGTCGGCCCATTGAACTGAACCTACTCAAATAATTCTTTCACCATCAGAAACCTACATTATTTCTGATTACCATCGCCTAGGATCCTATGCGGGCGAAGCTGCGAGGAACTCTGTAGTCTGTTATAAATTGTTTGATGTCAGGAATTAATACATTCCCTGCATCGTGGATGCCTTTTAAAAAGACTAATTACACCCAACACAATTATCTGCAAGTTATAGAAATATTTGGTCTATACGGGAATCGAACTATTTCAAACGAGCCGCAAACTGTCAAGCTGAACGAACGGCTTAATTGTTGCCTAGCCAGCTAGCTAGTTACTTTAATAATATAATCAGGTCATAAGTTCCTGAACTGCCAGTTTTTATTAAGAAAACTGTTATTTACTTGTGAAAACTTTATTATGTCATTGTATTGAGTACCTGACGTGCCCATCCTTTGAAGTCACCTTTGAATATGAGGCGACATACCAACATATGTACTAGGACCGCAGAAATCCATGGAGCGAGATATTAAGGGCGGAATGCTCCCAACATTCCCTTGGGGAGCAAATGTTGGCGACACGACGTTCAGGGTCGTAAGAAACAATGTTATAAAAATAACGTATGGCAAATGGCGTTTTGTTTTTGTTTTTATGGGTGAGCGTATATTGCGAGAATGGGAAAGTCAGTGGCATGCAATTTATTTATTCCCAGTATTATTTTTAATTGGATAATAGACTATAATACCGTGCCCCTTTATTTTAAAACGTTAATTGAGAGACAGTCAAAATGAGTACTAAGTGCACCGAGTCCCGTTTTGGCATAAAAATGATAATGCAAGACATAAACCTACTTTAAATTTAGTGCTTTTTAAAATAATGTTGAAGTTTACTACTTGTTTAGAAATAAAGTACATATAATAATGTGTTTTTACATTAATAAAAAAAAAACATCAAAATAGATCCTTCAACCAGTACTATGTACGGTGGCCAGCACATCAAGCTACACAAAATGTCAAATTTTCTTAGTTGATTTTGAACTTAATTCTCAGTATATTAAGGTTTAAAATTATTTGGGGAAATTTGACAGTTTTGTATAACGTGATGTGCTGGCGACTGTACATCAAAATATTTAATTCAATACCAAAATAGTATTCGGTTCAGAAGCCAAAACATTGACTAACAGTCAATATTGGTTTTGATTTTGGCTTCTGTTCACGCGGGAGTTTTAAGATATTAGATTTTTGTACTGTATCTGTAATTTGTTTAATGGAATTATTACACTTTTAGATTAAATGAATAATTATTGTCAGGGGCCATTCCCTGCATTAAAAAAAGTTTCAAACTCAAACTGGTTTGCAGAAAATATGAACTTTTATTTTGTTGTCAGTTTAATTTTGACGCTATGATTAAAAAAATATAAATTATAAAAAATATGTACAACTGTCGTTAGGAGCTTAAATTTTGAAATTACCAGGAAAATATTTAAAAGCTACGTTAAAATTTATCGCTACACTTATAACTGAGTTTAAATTTAACCACAAAAATCAATTTATTAGGCCAAAATATAAACAAAATGATACAAATATATCAACAAAACACTTTCGGCAAACTCGTAAATTGTTTAATCGTTCGTTTGCTAAACAAACATTCATTACTTGGTATAAACGCCGAAACAATTCGTTTTCTGGATTATCTGTTTGACCTATTTTAGATTTGGAGCAATCAATTTTGGGTAATAAATTATATTTGGAGATTTGCGTATCTTTGGATAAAATAAAGGCTCGCTTGATCAGTTTTTGGAGCACCTGACAATAATGTTGAGGTTTTTGTAGGTTTACAATAAATGACCGGAAACAGGAAAATGGGACGATTATAATTATCATGGCTTTTTTGGTGTTTAAAAATATAAGCCGGCCGGAAAATAATTGACTGCGAGGTTCACATGATACTCCAATCCTCAAGGCCTTATTATCCCTATTTTTCAAATAAATATTGAAAATCATCTAACTAGTCATTGGTACTCGTGGTTCCAAGGTCTTTTAATGTAGAAAGTTTGTTTTGTTGATCATCATCACTACATATTATAAAACAAAGTCCACCGCCCCGACTCTGTGTCTGTCTGTCTGCCTGTTCGCGATAACCTCAAAAACTACTGCACCGATTTTCATTCGGTGATTCAAGAGGAAGGTATATTACCTAAAGTCCATTCGTATTATAGTACAGAAAAGCAGAAAAGCCGAGAAACCACGTGGGCGAAGCGTGGGCGGCAAGCTAGTTATTACTAGAACCTAATCTAAAATGATATTTGATCGCAAACCAAGCCTTAGAAACCAAAACCAAAAAAGATAATTATATAACTATCATCAAAGTTCATAATGTGTAGCACGTCACCGCTATGTAAAGGTTGTCCGCCATTACAGTTTCAGTTCTGACAAATATCCTTCCGCGTATTTGAATTTCATGATACTCCTAAATATCTTTTAATATTTAGGTCAAACACCATTTCAAATTGTATTCAGTTCATGTTTATGTTTCGTCCCTCTTCCAAACGGGCGTTTGATTCCTCCAATCGGTATTTAAGTCGCCGAAATCACCAGCATTTTGAAGTCACATTTACTTCCAAAGTCTAACCCCCATTCGCCGTCATTACCAGTTGTAGAAAAATTATCTCATTCCCGTTCAAAATGAGTTCGTAAGCCGAAGTTCTATATAATTGAAATCATTACCGGAAAGCGGCGTTGATTCCTCTAAATGGGCGGATTTATGATGGCCAAAACCCACTTGGTTTTCCTCTACGCGTAAAACAGTGTTTTATTTTTTGCGGTGCGTCATAAATGGAATGTGTTTTGGTAACAAATTGCCTTTTATTTTAGAAAAATGTTAGATTTCCTTATATCATAATTATGTTGCATTTACTTGCGCTCATGGTTTAAAATGTTCATGAACTGTAGGGATCAACCATGATTATTTTTTGAGAGTTTAATTAATTAGTAAGTAATTAAAAATTCAAGCTAAAGATTATTGCGCTAATTCCGAGAATTACTTTTAATTATCCGCTTTATATTAAGGACCAATTATCGTAAATTTATATAAATCTTCTTTGTATTTATTTATCCTCTTCTTTAAATAATATACCATCACGCCTGTATTCCTCTCCTGTAAGGCAGAGGTGTATTTAATTTTACCCACTGTTTAGGTCCCATCTTATAGGAGGCAAGCTTATTCGTACCAGGCACAAATCTTAATTTCGAGCTGAGAATTTCACACACTTTTCACTTTCTTTTTTCCCTACCTGGGAATCCAGCCCAGTGCCTATCTATAACGAATCAGTCACAATTAAGACAACTAGACTAATGGGACAGTCGTTTTTTTTTGTTCTGCACGAGTAAAGTATATTTATCTATAAGGAAATAAAGTAAACAAAATACCGAGATCTATATATACATATCTATATTTACTAACACATTATGGATGATTGTATCTGAAATAAAGTTTAATAATAATATAGAAAAATCAGCCATCAAGCACTATTAGTATTTACCTATCAGTTTGTCGCTCAATTTATAAATCACAAGGTGAATCCAACTTTGAATTTGTTTTTGGTCTAAGTCTGGATTTAAGTTTGGTACTAACATGGTTCTGTATGGTAATGCGAGTCTGGGTCTGTTTTAGTGTACTGCTGAAGTTTCGAATTAGGTTTGAACTTTAAACTGGTTTAGATTGTGTAAATATGAGTGTGCCTGAAGTAGGGTACAATCAGACAATGACGATGACTTTGTGGAATCACAAACGCATAGTCTTAGCGTATGACTAATCGCCAAAATGTGAAAATAATCTTTTTAAGTTTCGTTTTTGTGGCTTCACCTTTATGCTTATTTGTGGCTTGTAGGTATGTGATTGTAGCAGTTCCTTTTTTTTCCTCGACTTGGCGGGGCACTGCCGTGCCCCCAGATTCTAAGTTCTAACTTATTTGTTATTCTTCTATTCGACTATGTTTTTACTAACTTAAATAGAAATCAGTGTTGACACAACTATTAAAACGTTATGAAAATATTTATTTCACAGTCGATGATATCGAAAAAATATTCTATCAACATTGACAGAAAAATAAACTTGTAAAAAACAAAAGCAAACTAAATACAATTCCATGTTCGCAATAAAAGTGCAGTTGGAGTTAACGGTGCGGTAGTGGAATACTATTATGTTCTATGAACCATGACCGTTTCGTAGGCATTTTCGATCAAAATTTTAAAATGGCCGAATAAACTAAACGAAAAAAATAAACGAATAAACGCCATATCTAAAAAATATTAGGGCTCACGTACAATAAGAGATCAGCCTCTTTCGGGAACTTAGGCGTGATGGTGCGTGTATGTATAACTTTAACAAATATCCGTAGCCGTTTAATTAAAAACAAATATTAATAATTTTTAATTAAAAATTCACGAAGGAACGCTGAAAATAGAACCGCAGTCACCTCGTTTGATATTTTTATGCTTACTTTAAAATTCACACTTTGTAAGCTTAGCTTTTAATGATGGAAAACAAATTACATTTATTTGCTGTGAGAGAGAATTTTCTAGAAATAGAACCGTTATTTATGATCACTTCAACGGACTCTAATTGAATGGTTTTACGTAGATTGAATATAACATTTTTATGTTCAGAAGCTTGTGACTATTTTCCTGGCAACCAGTCTATTATAAAAATTGGTATTGCCCTCAAATTGGGTGGCGTTGCTCTGAATCGAAGCCGTTTCGTGTAAAATGCTGACATTCAACCACATCTGGTTAGACTAGAAAACATAATTAATAATCACACCAACACGCCTATAGCCTCGAAGGGTAAATCAGAGGTGTACAAATGTACACCCACAGTTCGTTGCTATGTTTAGGCCCCACGTAATAGGGGGTGAGATTACTGCCATTAATGGGCACAAATCCAGATTCCGAGCTGCTTCTGTGAATTTCATAGAAAAACTCAAACTCAACATCGACCTGGGAATTAACCCAGAACCTCTAGAATAGTAGTCGCGATTAGTATCACTAGACTAATGAGACAGCCCCTAGAAATTTGGGATAGGTTAGGATGATTATGACCAGAGGTCAGACAATAGCTAATAGATAATTCAGAATAATTATTGCGTCGTCAAAATACGAGTACCTAGCTTAATTAACAATATTTAGCTAAGAAGTTGAGACAGGCCGTCTTCTAGTCAACTTTATAGTAAAACGTTCTGTTGACATTTTATCTGACAGCCTAATAATTGTGAGCCTTCAACGCTAAATTTTACATCGTTTATCCACTGGAAAACTAATTAAGTTGGTCTAAGTTAGACATCTGAGAGGCAGTAAAAGACTATTTAAAGCATTGTGGACACCACTCGTAGGTTCTGTAAATATTATTGATACACACATTTCCGAAGTGAAAATTGTACTTATTAACGACTTAGGTACGACTACATCTATACACATAATTATTAAAATTGTAATAGGCCGATGTCTGTAAATTATAGTTAATGAAGAAAAACTAATAGATGAATGTTTATTAGAGCAACAGAAAAATTTTTTTTGTCTGTATGTTTGTGCATGCATTCCGCAAAAAATACTGAAGGTGAGGTGTTGAGAGTTGTACCTATTGCCGGAGATGTAACTTAGAATCTGATGCATGTTTTCTATACCCCGCCTGGAACCCAGAGTTATAGTAAGTAAATCCTATTGGGACTTGAATGAAACCGCATTTACATGCGGTTTCATTCAAGTCATTCATTTTCATTTGTCATTCATTTCATTCAATTTCTTTTTATAATGCAACTAGCCTGTAAAGGGTAGTTGCATTATAAAAAAGAGTGATTGAACATTGAAATTCCTTCAAACTTGTTAATCCTAACAATATCAATCAATAAACGTGCTTCCATCTATGTGTTTACTGTTACAATACAATCATTAAACCGATACAAATAATTATAAGATTTCTATTGCACGCCATCTATGCGGCTGGATATGTTTTTTATTGTGACCAATAGCTGGCGCTAGCAGTAGCAAATTGTTTTTTTTTTAATATTGTCACTGATGAAAACCTAGGAATTAAAGTCAAATTAAGATGTTCTACTCTACCTATGGCAAACACATTGAAGTCTTCTACTCAACTACAACTCTTGAAATTAATTACGAGTTAGAGAATATTTGAGGATTTCTCAAAATTTACTACTGATTTGAAAACTAAAAACTAACTTGTTGCGTACAATAACGTAATCTTTGGAATCATTAAATTTGCTTACCTGAAAAACTTGGTACCTAAACGGTTATGCGTCGAAGTCCCTTCCCTGTATGTAACTACTTATTCCCTATTAAAATAAGTACAAGTAGGTCCTCATGTTTTTGATTCCTTAACTGATCTTCAATAGGATTTTCCTACAGAAACTATACACTGAGAACTTTGAAACTTCCTTTACGATATTGAATGCCAAAGCCCTTTCATGCTCATAAAATGAAGCCACACGATTTATACCAAAGATACCACTAATGTTCAAACTTCACATAATACTGTGCAGTTTGTATTATGCAAAATGGGGAGTTTATAAAGGAAACCTTGTTCCTCTTTGAGGAGACGAACGAAATCGGGACTTGACGTCATTATTTCGGTAGTCTTGTAAATGCGCATGACACAGTGTGTGTTGTAGGTAGATTTAAAAAAATACGAATTTGGCTTATAATTTGGATAAATAAAGTTATATCAAATAATTTTGAATGTAAACCTTTCACTGCGTCATAGTCTAGTACTCGTAAGCGCGACAGCTGAACTAGAACTCCTAGGTTCTATTACTAGGTTGAGCTAAGTATTTTTGGCGGTTTTTCTATGAAATGTTAAGAAATTATAATTACAACAATACAACCAATAACATAACATATCCATCAAGCCTATAATCCCCGAAGGGTGCAGAGGTATACTAATGTACGTACACCCACAGTTCACTGAAATACTTAGGTACCATGTAATAGGGGGCAAACCTATTGTCATTAACTGGGCACAGATCCTAACTCCGACTTGCTACTGAGAACAAAACCTGAATTACACTTTTCTCGATTACTAAATCGAAGGACGTTCCTCTAACGTAGCCGTCGCACTTAGAACCGCTAGACTAATGAGGCAGCTAACAATATAATCAATACTTACAATAAATTAACTGTTAAGTGTACATAGATTTATCGAAGTAGGATCCCATTTTCCCGCATAACAATAACAACCTAAAGTTTGAAATTCCGACATACAGTGAACAAGCTTACATAATCGTACAAGGTATTTACTTAGCGGTAACAGAATGTACCTTAAAACAAACCTAACTATGAGTAGTTTAAGTTGTAAAACCACTAAATTGACTTAATCGAATCCGTTACATGAGTCAAACATTTGCATAGACTTAACGGGATTGCTCTTAGATAAATAAATTAATATTAGTATTACACATTGAGGTAATGTGAATTTTTGGTTTATTAATTAGTTTTGGCATAATATTTACATTAATTTGTGTTAGTTTAAGTATAGTTTGTTCAAAATAACTAAGCCTGTCTGAAGTTAACGGTTTTTATACATAAAAATCGAAATTATTCGAACAAATTCGAAACATATACGACACCAATTTTCTTTACACCGACTTAAAATTAACCGCTGCTAAATCACTTACTGACAACTTGAGACACGCACAGCTATTTCGAACAAACTCTATGAAATTATTTGACACATTTTGCAGATTTGCAGTCGGTTCCTAGAGTCTGAACCGTATGGTGCGGTTACGACACGGCTGCGGTCCGGTATAGCGACCCGATTTCGATGTGATCCAGTAAATTTCAAAAAGCATTATGTTTTACATCGCATTCGCCCGATGAAGCAGTTGTTACGACAGGTATTTTTTGTAATGGTGCAAATCAAATTAAAAATTCAAATTAAGTTGAATTTTTAATTTGAATTTTAATTTGAAAAGCGGCAGTAGCCTAATGGCTAGGGCGTCGGACTTGCGATTATGGGGTTGCCGATTTGAAACTCACCCATTGCACTCGCGACGTAAACCCACTCGTAACACAAGCAGTTAGCTTAGCACGATGAGTTAACAAGATTACTAGCAATGTGCTAGTAAGCTTTTTTTAAAGAAAAAAAAATGGTCCAGTCTGGATTTATCCAGTTCTGGATAAATTACTTAATATTATACAAACAACAACAAAAAAATAAACTATATCCTTAAAAAAAAATCTACCATGACACATCACGCTATTATTCCTTTTTCTCATAAACATACGAGACTTTAGCTCTGTGCAATTGCCAACCATGGGACTTCTCTATAAGAGAGGGATATAAACCAGTGTTTACCACAATGCCTTATTTATATTTTAAAATATGCGAAAGTAACTCTGTCTGTCACTTTGCTAAACTCATATAGAGATTGATTTGATAGAGTAGAACGCCATGGGCTTTCTTTTGTCTCAAAAGGCTTTTGAATTCAAGTAACACTGCAGGAAATATCATTAGCTCCAGGTAGAGGACTCCAGAGTGTTATATCCTTGTCCAGCAGTCGATCGGTGGATCGGAAGCTTAGTAAGATGATGACGACAAGAATTAGAAATACTTTCATAAATACTTGTAGAAAGTCATTATTTTAACAAAAAGCGACTAAAACGCTGATAAACGCTTCCTAGAGCAAATCCTAAAAGATAAAATTAGACGTTTTAGTATAAAGTAAATACCTACCTCAACATGTTATGCCATTATAACAATTTATAAATGACGACATGAAAGTAAAATGCACCTTGTTTTTCTATTAACTGTCCCTCAACATGCGTCAACTCTTACACTCTAAAACATAAAGTCGAATTTTCCATAGCAAAAGTACTTTCAACGTAAAAGTTATTTGTCTAATGCTTCCCTTTTCTCTTTCCCCAAGAGTTTTCCCAAAAACACCTTAAAGTGGAAAAGTGACACATATGATATGACGTACTGTGTAGGTATCCTCTCTTGGGAGATTGCACTCAGTTACTGAAAATTTGATGTGGACGTAGCACAGTTGGATGTATCATGTTTATTTATTTAGGCTTTGATAGCAGCTTGGCAAGACTATGTTGAATGTTTGAACTGTGATTGGAAGTATTTCATATGGAAATATTAGGGATATAATTTTATATATTATAGATAAACGATATTATTCTATTTATTATGTGGTTTCCCTCACTGGTGATCACCAAATCTCAAAAACTAACAATAAGGTCCAAAAACTTGAAATTTGGTATGTAGTTTGTGTAAAAAGTAGGTATAGATATTCGCCAATAAAGGGATTTTGAAAAGTCCCAGGAGATTGGCGAGTGCGGGATCAAGGTGGTTAAAATAATTCGTTTGCAGGTTTCTTAATTATACTAAACATAGTAAACTACCCTGTTTACCTGTAAACTATTTCTCTCTTAGGTCGCATTTCATCGTATCAGTATAGCCGCTACTCTCCGAATAAACAAAAAATGGAACAGGATTCGTATGACATAAACTGCTGATTAAACGGGAACTTATTCGGAGTTAGTGAAATGATAATACTAATAATACCACTACTACGGACTTTCTTAAAAACTGCTAAATGTAACAATTATTATACAAGTAGATATGTTACAATTCCCATTTCACCGGTCAGCGAGATTCCTGCAATGCGTGTAGGTAATAATAAATGAAAAATGACATTATAAAACACATCTTTATTGTTCTGTTATATGTTTTTATTGCTTTCAACTGCTGGTTTATGTCCGTGGTGTAGATGTTACTCGGTATAAATTGAATTTACTCCCATATTGTTCGTATCTGGCGCGGAAAACAATACATTTATATATTTAACATTGGGTTGCTATGGAACGTATGGGAAAGCAATGAAATATAGTAGGCATGGTTGCTTCTTGTTGTCAATATCCATGAATGTGTGTTGTATGTATGTTACTTTATTTAGCGCGGTTATTTTCTGGATGAGTAGTACTTATTCATTATTTATAAACTTCCAGGCTTCATGAGATAGCTAGAATGTTCTCACGAAAACCTGTATAGACTTACCTCATTTCAATGTTATGTATTATTCGAGCCCCCGTGACATAGGGTATCTCTATCCTAACCTAGATCAGAGATACAATAACTAATGTCTGCACACTACCTACTAACGTAGCGATTAATCCAATTTTTTTACCTACCTACCTACCAGAAAAAGATCTAGGTACCTACCTATCTGTTTCCACATCAACATTTGAGGTCTAATTACCTACTGTAAAAAGTTAAGTGATCTACTAATCTACAGAAGCCCAAATAGCAGAAGCTAGAAACAACATTACATGCACTCACAACGAAGCACTCTCTAGGCCTTCCGACAATATATTGTTTAAGCTGATCGAGAATTTTCCGAAAAGTTTTCAGTTTTGTTCATAGGTACGTAGATAGGTAATTAGGTACAATTTACAAGTGCTAGGCTATATATATTATGCTACATATTAGCATACTATGCTACAATTACTTTACATTATATTTTGATATCATAAATTCAAAAATACTCATTTTGTAGGGGTTTAAGGTCTTTGTACTTATCGGTCAGAGATTTGAATAAATTTTCACAAATTTCGCTGAAAATTAAACTTCTTGTATATTCTTATACCTATTGATATTACCAGATAGGACCAGTAAGGCTGAACTTAAACAGCAAAAAATGCACGAAGAACTCTACAACACCTACCTTTGATGCAGTCTTCAAAGATGAGCAGCGAGTACAAGTTGGCGGAGATAAAAGTTCACAAGTCGGTAGTTGGAAGATTTTGTTAACACTATCAGCACACCTTAATTACACAGTAGTTTATGTATTAATAACACCAATAGTAAAGACAAGTAGTATTCAGTATTCGTAAATAATATTGCGAGACACCAACACACCGTATTTTTTAACTCGTATCCGCCATGAATGGACTGACCGGGAGCGATTCTGATTGGTCGTTGCACCCACTCGCATCCCCACGTGCCATCGTGCTGTTATCGCTCTATAGATAATCCACCAAGGCGGCAGATTCGAAATTCGAATTGAGTGAAGGTAATGTGCGTGGGCCATGAATTTGACAAGCCGACAACAATATAAGCACTAAGGCGCCAGATTCGAAATTCGAATTGAGTGAAGGTAATGTGCGTGAACCATGAATTTATTATCCAAACCGAATCGTGTAGGTACTTTAGTCATGTCACTAAACACGAGCAGAGCGAGATCCATTAAATAGGAGTTTGTCTCTGTCTACTAGGGTGTGCAAATAACATAATTTCATGGCTTTTTTTTCGAAATCGCGGTGCACGATGAAAGTGGTATTTATGGGTAGAGGACACAGAAAAGATCAAAAAATGACCGTAATAAGTATCAAGTAGGTACTTCTCTTTTAATCATATATTACAGAAATATGTGGTTTGGATTTTTGACCAAAGCGACATGACGACTGCGAGATAAATAATTACAGTAGTAGTTTCCTCCTAGTAGTATGTAATGCACCTACTCTCTTCCAATAAACAGAAATAATAATAATCAAACTGGGAACGATTATTTGGAAACAACCTGACGACTACACTACACGTAATAAGTATATTTTTAATGATTGTCGTTGTCCTCTTATGTCGATGTTTACCTCCAAATATCTCGATACCGTGACACTTTAGGATACTATGTTACGAACATTTTTGGTTCGTTTATGTGTCTTCTACCCATACATACCATTTTTATTGTGCGCCGCGATTTTGTAAAAAAAACAAAATGGTGGCGGGTCGATATGCCAGAATGGTTCTATCCCCTTTAATAAAACGTTGGCAACTTGTAAGAAAATGACACATTCCTACATGGCGCAAAGGCCTCTGAGGCCATGCCAAAAAAATACAAAATAAAAATCACATTTCTGCTTTGACGCTATCTCGCTTTGTTAATAACTCTTTTGTTTAGAACAACATTTATTCTACAGAACCCTTATTGCAATGACATAAATAATAATTTTGTAATAAGTATCTATTATGTGATTGTAAGCCTTAAGTTGTTGATGATAAAGTTCAAAATCAACTGAGAAAATTTGTCATTTTGTGGTAACTTGATGTGCTGGCCACCGTACCTATAAGATTCTTGTTGTATACAAAACAAGCTTTTTTTAAATGGGAGTAAACAAAAACTACTGGACGGAGGAGCATAGCACCAGCTCAAAAACTAAGATAAAAAAAATACAAACTCGTCACAGCCATTTAAAAATAAAATAAAAGTAAAAATTTGAACAAGGAGAATTTATTACGCCAACAAGCCAACAATAACAATGTCCTGGCATAAAACTTTTTCGAATGTTGTAATCATCGAAAATGGAAAGCGACATTCGATTTTCAAATTGTCATTCAATGGGAACGCTTGATTGACAATTTTTCGTCGTTTGTGTTATTGAGTGAGAATTTTTACTTTATTTGTGATTCACGTCGAGAAATTAGCAATATTAAGGTGAAATTAGGCCGTAAAAATGTTTGGTAAGGTATTTCATGTACTTTTCTCGAGTTTTGGTGTAGAGGATACTTAGTTACAATATTATATAAAAATGTGTTTGTTCCGAAACAAAGCTCTTTTGGTAGAATTGAAATCCGTAGCAAACCGTGCCTTGAAATATCTTTCTTATCGTATTACTTCGTTTTTTAAGCAATCGGTTTTTCGTTCTTGGTTTGGTTCTGGTAAACATGTCACTTTTAAATGTTGAGGATTGATACTCGATGAAATGGACTAAACAAAAGACTGTCGAAAATGTTGAGAAATGGTTTCTGCACGGTCCTTTTACAGATTTCATTATTTTGGTAATAATTTTAAATACAAATTCATGCATTATTCAAACATGAAGGAATAGCTTGTTTTTCTGTGTTGTATTAGGTAATTCCTACACTACATTGTTCTTCATTGTGTCGCTTGAAAAAACCATCGATCTACGTTACTTTTATAGATTCGCTGGCATCGGAAATATTTTGGTGGTTGTTTGTCCTAATATTTTTGGATTATTTATTAAAAATGCTTGGTTTCTAATAGCTTCTGGGTATTTTATGCGTTTGAAATTACAAGGAATGGATAATTTTATATTAAGTCTTCAAAATAAAATTGTAGGTTGTCAAAAGAGATGAACAAAATGGCTTCAAGTAAGATATAAATGTTGCTTTTCATTTTACTGTTTTAAATGATATATTTTGTATTGGTTAAGCTAGATCGTGTGTATTGCTACATGGTTATGTATTAAGTGAAGAAAAAAGTTAGTTTTAGTTTTAAGCAATACAATGATTTGTGATCTTTTGTGGTCTGGTTTGTCAGTCGTACGAACATAATTATCTACCTATAAAGAGGTAGGTGTACTTTAAAACAAATTCAAAAGTCTATGAAATTCGAGAAAATCATAGTTGGAAGGAAATTTTGAGTCAACAAATTGTAATTTATCTAAACCAATATTATAAAGTGAAAAGATTTGATTGCTTGTTTGTTTGCATTGAATAGGCTCTGAAAGTAATGGACCGATTTGAAAAAAAAACTCACCAATAGAAAGCTACATTATTCCTGAGTGACATAGGTATAATAGATGTATAGGTGAGTAGAAATCTAATGAAATCATAAAAAAACAAGTAGTAGGTAGTAGGTACCTGCCAAAGCCTCTGGTTTCTATTTCTGTTGTTCATATTATTGTGTTCATAGGTCTCTATATAGTGAAAAAACTACCAAGGTACCACTGAAATAACTAGCAACAATTTGCTTGCGACGGTATTATTTTTGTAATTGGACAGAAAAGTTGTTCGTTATTCCCAATAGGTGGCGCCATTAACAAATATAGCTAGGATATTAAAAATCTTCACCCTTGTCACGCACTGCTTGCACACCACGTGACGAATTTACATTTTCATTATATTCTTGGTGAAATAAACATTTATTATGATAATATACAGGTTTCAGAGATGTCATTTTTTTGGTGGTAGAGGGAGGGTGGCTTTGTTGACATAACATACCCTCACGCCTGTATTCCCCAAAAGGTTAGGCAGAGGTGTACTTAAAATACACCCACACTTCGCCGATATGCACTTCGCCGATATGTTTAGGTCCCGTGTAATAGGGGGCGAGCATTAACTGGACACAAATCCAGACTCCAAGCTGCTATTGAGAATTTCATAGAAAAAGTCAGTAACACTTTACTCGACCTGGGGATTTAACCCAGGACCTCTAGCGTAGCAGTCGTGCTTAGAACCACCAGACCAGAATTAGTAATTTGTTACTGTTTAAGAACAGATTTACAAAAAAAGTAAGTGATTATTACAATAACGTACTAAGTCACCTCTTACTGAATAAATATTGTGTAATAAATACTTACTGTCAATAAGTATATAGGTATGAGGTGTTGTGAGAATAATGTTTGAAGCGGCGGGTTACCCTAATAATGGCTAGGTCGTCTGACTTGCGATCGTGTGGTTGCCGGTTCGAAACTCACCTATTGCACTACTGACGTGAACCCACTCGTAATACAAGCATTTTGATTAGTACGGGGTTAACAAGATTACTAGTTATGTGCCAAATTCCTAGTGAAGCTATATTAAAAAAAAAAGTATGGAATAAATAAATAAATAAAATGTCAATTGTGTATTCCTACAGGCAGTTCTCGTTTTAAAGTAAAAATGAGCGATAGAATCGATACCTGGCTTCATACCGGTTTTATAGTTTCTTTCCATCTACTTTGTAACATAGTTCAGTGTAGATAGGGGGAAGGATTTAGATCAATTTATATTTTTGAATCCTCAGTCTGATAGGTCATAACTGGTGTTCTGACAAATTATTTATTAAACTCTTACTTTCCGATGTTGTGAGTTACTACAATATAACAAACAGACTTTTTTATTGTGTGTACTAATTATTTATTTGTTTAGTTTTCGCTTTCCACTGCAAATATACTTAAACAAGCTCAAACAGGTTTTCAGATAAGTATTTTTTTTAATTAAAACTCGTTATGCCTTCGAAAGTAGAATTTTTAAGAACTTTCAACATATTCTCATTATGAAGTCGACATTCTTAAGACTTAAAATGCAGCTCGGGAGCGTATTTAAAGATGCATGTGATGACCTCGTTACCTAGTTGGCATGGCGTCTCTTGTTTGTGATTTACCTGGAAAATACCGCGGCATTATTTTAAGATCTAAGTACTTATCTAATTGAATTAGAATATCTAATAAAAATCTCCTATTACTTCTAGACATTCAATATTTGTTTGATAACTACATTATGGAATACTGAACTCCATATAAGTATTTGAATTAAACCGTTCAGAAGACCACTGCACCAATAGTTGACAAGTCAGGATGAATGCAATTAGTCACTTATTCTGTCATAAGTAGATGTAATTGTTCAAAGGATTTTCTGATTAAAAAGTACAATTTCGATGCAACTATTTCTTGTTCACTCAGTTTGCTGCTTTCATCAAAAGTCTATCGCAGTCCGTAATATTTTCTTAATGAAACTCCACAGATGTGTCCGGCATATTTCCCGAAAGGTGATTTGAGCCTTTTTTAATCATTCAAAGATCAGTGCTGGTTTAAAAAAGAATTGTTCCAAAGTAGACATTGCTTGCCTTTTCATAAAATCTAATCAGTTGCAAGATGGTTGACTTCTAAGCGTCGATTCTAATAAGATAGTTTTCTTTGCTCAAATAGGTACAAGATAACCAAATAAATACCGATAACAAAAGTTTCTGCAAGTTTTTTCTCTTAATCTACCTATAGCTTGTATCAATATTGTACTGAATTTCTTCAACCTATTTTAATATTGTTCTTTTTGAATTGTGTCTCATTGTTGTGACGTTAAAATATCGTGAGACTTACGGCAATAGATTTGAAAACCAATTTCAAATCTCTAATTTATTTTTAGCTCTGAAAAATGATGTTGCCCATTATTTGGACATTCTCTGATTACTTTTTAAAAAGTAGCTTTATTTTCTAAGCTTTGCATATCTAAGAATAATACGATATGATTCAAACGCTGCTCTTTTTGTTTTTTTTTTTATATAAATAGAGCTTTACGTCTTGTTATATACTTCAAATGGTTTTAAACGTGTCATTATAATTATTATCCATCCAAAATATGGAACACTGTCTTTCATTGAAATTACCGGAAAATCAAAGTGTCGATATTTTAAATAGTACCTATCCAAAATTGACGATATTTAAAGTAGTATCCAAAATTATCAGTAAGTATTTAAATGATCGATTTTTAAAACGATTATTTATCAAAACCTCATTAATTTTCTCTTAGCAAAATACATATATTTTTGTTTTAACACCTCGTCTGATTCGCAATTTGTCATTACGTTAATTTGAAATTGCCTCCACTGTATTTCTAGGTGCTTATAATAAAACATATTTAAAAAAACGCCAAATCTTTCGTCATAAATATTTACCTCTTTGTCGCAATTCTCAGACACTGTTTTCATATGCTCAAATTTCTTTTTGTTTGTGAATACTAGGGGCGTCACGGCGGTCATGAAACCAGTCTTAGAATATTTATTGTTCTTTACCACTGCAATCTGTAAGAATAACATAAATGTCTTGGTGTATATTCTTGCTTCTTCTATACGGATTTAGTTTGTTATGATTTTCTTATGATGTAGCTATGACTTGCCATTGTCATTCATTGCGCTTGATCAGAAATTACGATATGACTTTACGAAATGGCTGACAGATTTACGAAATGGCTGACAGATTTACAAAATGGCTGATAGCTTTACGAAATGGCTGACAGCTTTACGAAATGGCCGACAGCTTTACGAAATGGCCGACAGCTTTACGAAATGGCTGACAGATTTACGAAATGGCTGACAGATTTACGAAATGGCTGACAGATTTACGAAATGGCTGACAGATTTACGAAATGGCTGACAGATTTACGAAATGGCTGACAGATTTACGAAATGGCTGACAGATTTACGAAATGGCTGACAGATTTACGAAATGGCTGACAGATTTACGAAATGGCTGACAGATTTACGAAATGGCTGACAGATTTACGAAATGGCTGACAGATTTACGAAATGGCTGACAGATTTACGAAATGGCTGACAGATTTACGAAATGGCTGACAGATTTACGAAATGGCTGACAGATTTACGAAATGGCTGACAGATTTACGAAATGGCTGACAGATTTACGAAATGGCTGACAGATTTACGAAATGGCTGACAGATTTACAAAATGGCTGATAGCTTTACGAAATGGCTGACAGATTTACGAAATAACTAATAGATCACATTATTGAAATGACTAGAATGTCAGATTATCGAAATGACTAGAATGTCAGATTATCGAAATGACTAGAAGGTCAGATTATCGAAATGACTAATGGATCCGATTAACTAAATGTGTAATAGATCAGATTAACAAAATTACTAATAGATGAGATTAACGAAATGACTGACAGATTGATTTATCTTACTTGTCAGATATGGCTAGAAAGGAGTCTTAAATCTTTGACTTCCTCTTGCTCTGATATAAAGAACCCTCCGCTAATATAATTTCTGCCCCAATTATCAAATAATGCATTGGATTATGGTTATATGGGTGAAATCATGAGAGGCAATCAGGAAATCCATATAAATTACACAGGACATAAACATATCACTGGCGTTACCTTTAGAGCCATATTTTCAGTGAGGCTTATGGAACCCGTTTTTTGAAGCGGTTAAGGGGGTGTCCCCTTTGATTATATTGATAATAGTTAATCAATCCATCAAATATTGGAGTATTAATTGTCCTGTCTTTGATTAAGAAGCTGTTTGCGATCATAAACTCAAACCATCGTAGATAATTAACATTTCGAAAGAATTATGGAATTAAGAAACGGAAACAACGCAGTCCATTCCTCGAAAAATTTTCCGTACATGTTCCTAACTTTCTACACATGTCAGAAGCATGGATTTTTAGTATTTGATTTAGTTTTGAACTGGTTCTTTTAGTGATATAATTTCATGAAGTTTGAGTCCAGATGGCGTTAATATGTGTTCCATTCTTTAAGTTTAATTCTACCTGATATAAATATGTGATCCATTATGTTCAAAAATTATATGTTCGGTTCCTAGAGTCCGTTCAATATTCCATAGTAATAAGAAATTCAGGTGTAGCGTGGCTGTAAGCTTACCTTCTCCAGTAAACATTTCATGATACAAGCCGATTTCTCCGGATATGGTGGCTCGCCGCGAAGCTGCTCCAAGTCTTTGACGGTAGCGTTGACGTGATCCATACACGTATGCGCTGTTGCTATTAACGTCCTTTTCACTATGCCTCCAAACTGGTTATCTAAAGATAATATATTTTTTAATTAATTTAGCCTTTTTGGAAAAATCAATGTCAAGAGCTATCCTAAAATCTTCCAAACTAAAATCCATTCCTTTTACAAGACCTTTTTTAGTTGTTGTTCGAACTCATGGGTGACTTAAATTATGTAACTCCGCGTTTGTAGGCATATACTACTACATACGACAAAATTTTCAAATAAAACAGCTGCTTAATGGATAGGCAATGCAAATGGCGGAGGGAAATTTTTATTATAAACAATTTTTTAGACTTACGTGCGTGATTTAACATCCACATAAATAATATTATGGCAAAAAAGTAAATGCTTCGACTCGAGAACTTTTTTGTCACCCACATTTCGTCGGTATGTTTAGGTCCCATGTAATAGGGGGCGAGCCTATTGCCGCTAACCACTAGCGTAGCAGTCGCGTTTGGGACCACTAGACTAATGAGGCGACTTTTTTGGTCGTTTAATAAAATTATGCTCTAAGTTTACGAAATAGCCAATAGGCATGATGACAGTAAACAAGAATTACTAAAATAATATGTTCATATACTGAAATATAATTAATATGTTTAGAAAAGAATATTTATTTTTATTTATAAGACGGGATTATTAATTTATTTGATAAAATAAAACTACAAAATACACTAGTCCGCCATGTTCAGTTGAACACCAATCAGATTCAATTACGTCACATCTATGTTGAACTGTCGCTGTCACGTAAATTTCGTACGAATTTCGACGATCTCCGAGCGTTAAAATTGTTTATTATGTATTTCCTAATTGTATATTACTTAGCTTTTGTCCTACAACTTGTGTAAGAACTTATTAAATAATGGAACAAGGGTTTACCAAGGCAAACAGCTCTAATTTGCCCAGAATTGATTTGTTAATGCTGGGACAGTTCCCGGTATTAAACAAAGAGTTCTGTTCAGCAGAATTTAAAAATGTTAAAACTACAATGTAGGTAAGTATTATTTATTATTATTTGTATTATACCTACTATAATGAAAATGAAAATCTTTACGAAATTGCCCAGAAAGTAGGTAACCTATGCAACGTTGTTGTTAAAAAAGAGGAGATAAACTATATTGCTCGGATACCCACCCGTATTCCCAATGCAGAGAAACCAATTATAGTGGCATTCAATAGTCGCTACACGAAGGAGGAGTTCGTGGCTTCGCTGCGCAAAATGAAACAGCTTAATATCACCAGCTTGGGCTTTTCCTCGTCTGGAAACTTCTACGTGAACGATCACTTGACTCCTACCAACAAGTCACTTTTAAGCAAAGCAAGGGCTCTTGCTAGGGAAAAGAACTTTAAATACATTTGGGTGAAACATTGCAAAATAATGGCTAGAAAATCGGACACAGAACCAACATTTTTTATAAAGTGCGAAAAAGATCTCCAAAAAATAACAAACTAATATTAATATTACTGTTTAATCTATTGTCATTAAAAACATATGTACACAGTTTGAGAACCACTTCCAAGTTTAAATTCTTTTGTATTTGTCTATTGAATCATATGAGTCATAACTGGTTTGTCGAACGACTACGTGAGCCGGGCGACTTGTGGCATCGCATGCAATCTCTGTTAGCATACGCGTATAATTACCGCTACTTACAGGTCACTTTTGCATGCGCTTGCGGAAGCTCGGCTCGTTTGCCCACTGAACGTTTTTTACTTCCTACCTTTCTTTTAATAATATATTTCATACTTCTGCTAAAAAATTGCTTGCTATTTACAATATTGATATTTACAATACTGTGCTTATTATTTCATAATCTCGTCATAATTGGTAAATATATTTTTACAGAATACTATGACAACAAATATTGTTCTATATCAAGTTATTATTGTAATAGTGCAGTGGACGTTTTCGAGCTATTTATCTATGTAAATTCGTTAGTTATCATAACAGTAGTGTACTCTGGTTATTGTAATCTCTATTATAAAAATGGCTTCCTTTAACATATATTATCAGAATACTCGGGGGTTGCGAACTAAGACACATAGTTTTAAACGTAATGTATTTTTGAATAATTATGACATCATCTCGATATCAGAAACTTGGTTGGTTGAGAGTGTAAGTGACAGTGAACTTTTCGGCAATGGGTACTCAGTTTGGCGTCGTGATAGGGACTACAGTAGAACTAGGCAAACGAAAGGGGGTGGCGTGTTACTGGCTGTACGACGTGAGTTATCAGCAGAAGTCCGCTCTGACTGGATATCATCGGCGGAAGATCTGTGGGTCACTGTTAGCCGAAAAAAAATCGATCGAACATTACATAAATTTCATTTCTGTACTCTTTATCTCTGCCACGAACATCTAGGAAATTCATACGACACGCAATTGCGTAATTTTACCAACAGTTTGTCACTTATAATTAACTCCAACCCACAGGACACTTTTACAATAATGGGAGATTTTAACATGTCCAACATTGATTGGTTATACGATGGGATGTACCTTCAACCATGTAGTGCAACAGGCGAATCTCAGTTATTTTTTTGTGATACTATTGCTGAGTGTGACATAAATCAGTATAATACATGTCGTAACGCATCTAAAGGAAGAATTCTAGACTTAGTGTTATCTAATATTGATTTATCTGTCACCGCTTGTGAATTACCTTTAGTTCCAGAAGATGAACATCACAAATCCCTAGATATCAAGCTGAGTTATTATAGCGACAGACCCTTAAAACCTGCTCCTCGTAAGAAACGATTTTTCGAGTCTGGAGACTACGAAAGTATTAACGTTTTTTTGAACAAATACGTATGGGAGGATCATTTGGTCAATAACTCATTAGAGGATGCTGTTGATGTGTTCTATGGCTGCCTTAATAATTTAATAGATAAATATATACCCTATAAAATAATTTACCCATCTAACTTCCCTCCTTGGTACAACGCCAGCCTTAAGAAATTAATGAAAGAAAAATACAAATTTCTTCAAAAATATCGCATCTATGGCAACAAGTCGGATTATTGCTCTTTCGCTCTGCTTCGTGCCAGAGTTAAAGTTGTAGAGGAACAATGCTACAAGGACTACATTGCGAAAACGGAAGACTCGATAACAAAAAACCCTAAGATGTTCTGGTCGTTTATCAAATCTAACAGTAAGGGCTCCAACACTCTCCCATCCACTATGACCTGGAATGGTTTTTCCTATTGTACAAACGAAGAGATTTGTAATGTTTTTGCAACGTATTTTCAGTCAAACTTCCTCTCTCCTTCAGATGGATCCGGATCCTCTTGTCCAGGAAACGGTCTCTATAGTGACACTGCACGGAGTATATGCGATATTGAAATAGATAGCAAATATCTGCTTGAGCTCCTTGAATCAGTAGACCTGTCTAAGGGAGCAGGTCCCGACAACATCCCTCCTTTATTTATCGCTCAGTGTGCTAAAGGATTAGTTAAGCCGCTTACTATTATTTTTAAGCGCTCTGTTAGGGAGGGAATTGTACCTAGCGTATGGAAGTCTGCATTCATATCTCCGGTGCATAAAAGTGGCAACAAAGGGGATATCAGTAACTATAGACCCATATCCAAACTTTGCCTCTTTGGGAAGGTTCTGGAGCGCCTTGTTTACAGCCAAGTATATAGCACCTTTTCTGCGACCTTCATTCCTGAACAGCACGGCTTCTTGAAAAACCGATCAACCACCTCTAATCTGCTCTCATTTATAGATTTCACTACATCATGCATGGACGATAACGGACAAGTAGACTGTATCTTCACGGACTATACAAAATGTTTTGACCGTATTGATCATAAGATACTATTGCAGAAGATTATGAATGCAGGAATTCACGGTAATCTATATCGGTGGATGACTTCCTATATTGAGAATCGCTCTCAAGCTGTCGCAGTTAATGGAGTTGTGTCTCAATGGCATATTGTTCCGTCAGGAGTTCCCCAGGGTTCTCTGCTCGGTCCTCTATTATTTAATATATTTATTAATGATATTCACATCTGCTTTCAATATTCATCTTTTTTACTTTACGCAGATGACATGAAAATTTTTAAAGAAATAAAGAAGGTCGAAGACTGCTACCTACTACAACAAGACCTCGGGAGGTTTGAAAATTATTGTAAACAAAATAATCTTGACCTTAATGTTGCAAAATGTCACTCAATCACGTTTACTCGAAAAACCAACATCATAAGTCACAGATACTCTTTAAAGAATAATCAACTGAGTCGGGTGGATTATATAAAGGATTTAGGTGTGATCCATGACTCCAAGCTTACTTACGAGAAGCACATTGATCACCTAGCAAAGAAAGCCAATAGAGCTATGGGATTTATAAAAAGGTCTTGCTCCCAGTTCACTAGTGTTAAGATAATTAAAATACTGTTTTGTTCTTTCGTACGTAGCTCTCTTGAATATTGTTCGCAAGTTTGGAGTCCACGTTATGATATCTATATCTCTAGACTTGAATCTATTCAGAGAAATTTCACGAGATACCTTCAGTATAAGTGTAAAACGGATGATCCCAATTATGAATCGAGATGCAAAAGATACCACCTATTACCGCTCAAGGAGAGAAGGACTATATCAGATATCTCATTTCTTGTAAAATTGGCTCAATCTTCTATTGATTCTCCACACCTTTTATCCAAAATTCAATTTCGCACCCCTTCAAGATCTGTCAGGATACCTTCTCTATCTCTCAACGTCCCCCATAGCAACACAAATTATAGACAAAACTCATATTTTATAAGATCCGCAAACTGTTACAATAAATTAGTTGACTTTCCTGAACTTGACTTATTTACTACTAAGCCACATGTATTCAAGCATACACTTTCTAAATACTGGTTCGAAGTGGTTCAATAACTGTATTATTATATTAATTAGTTTAAGATAAGAAGAAGATAGGATTATTGGTGATGTTGGTTATTAGTAGTTATTACTTATTGCAATTTTATTATTTGTGATCTGACATCACAAACAAACAAGCGATATTTTTTCTGTATTTATATGCGAAAACATGTAATTGGTAATTAGTTTTAAAACCTGTTTCCTATTTTAAGTTATTAATACTGTTTGTTTTCCAAATAAAATAAAATAAAATAAAATAAAATAAAATAAAATAATTAAAAAAAATAAATCATTTTTAAAAAGCACAGCTTCGTATGTTTAGTTTTAATAATGTTTTGATTTTCTAAAATA